>CM053787.1:440374325-440839325 GCA_028749045.1 Cupressus sempervirens | reverse complement strand
GGAAACTACCTAGGCAAAAAATGTATGGATGCTCCTCTCTTAGAGCAATTAGCAGATTTGAATTTTGACCATTGACAATAGCAGAGAGAAGGAAGGTAGAGTTGGAAGACGACAAGGAAGAAGCTGTTGACAAATCACTGAGGAAGGTTATTCATTTGAAACTCAAATATAAACCTTTTTGTTTGACCAAGATAGCATCATGAATTTGCATCACATCTGAAGATCTGCAAGATCCGACCAAAGATGCCATTAGCAAAGAGGAAACAAGGAAAAAACTTTTATCCCACATGCACCAAGTGGGTTCTTTTGCAATGTTTAAATACTATTCTACACAACATGGTTGTTTTCTTAAAAGACATGTGTTTTTGTAAGCCACAAGTCATGGAGGGGCTCACTTGGCCAGCTGGTGGATAGTGTACTATTTTGGTTAGAAAACTTGGAAAGAAAGGTTCACCAAAAAATGGTTGAAAAACTTGAAAAGTCGTCAAAAAAGTTGAAAAATCCGGTGGTCACCATGTCACCACCAGAAAATGGCAATGCTTTTCAACAAGCAACATGGCAACTTGCCAGAAAAATCAAAAATTTGGCAAAATGTTTGTGAAACCTGCAACGAAAGAGGGCCTATCATAGATTGACATGTGGCCCTGTTCAAATGGTTTAAGGAGGTTAAGGGGTATTTTAAAATAAATAATATCTTCACTGAGTGTTCAACCAAAAATTTAAAAAATTTGTTCCAAAAATTCAATTTTTTATAGTTTGTTCTATAGGAATTTTCAAAAAATTTAAATTTTTACAAAGTGTTATGAAAGTCATGAACAGGAACCCAAACTTCAAATGGCCACCACTAAGGCATTTTTTGTCCGAAATAGGCACATCAATATACGGTTGGAACTGGGAGAAGATGAATTTTCTAAATATGGAGTCATCGGTTCAAGCTATAAGCAAATTTGTGATTTTCAAGGCATTCTCAGCAAAATGGGAAATTTTCATCATGAAGCATCAAAATTTAGTTAGGGTGCATTTGATTTGCTTGGTTGGCTCAGTTTGTCAAATTTTGACACATAATGATGTATTTTGCTTCAAGTATTTCACAATTTTCTTGCTTTTTGATGGAACTTCTTAGAATTTTTGTCTTTTGAAATCAGTTATGAATTCCATCAAAATATCTAAAATACTTTATGTTTTTGGGAGGTAAAATGATCATGGATTTGACATGCAATTTCAGAGAGAGAGTAGAGAGATTCTTTTCACTTCTTGAGGAGGTTTTTCAAGTGGACACATGTCAGATGCAAAATAGATCCAGGAATTCTTTCTCTCTTATTTCATTCTTTCTTTCTTTCATTTTAGGGATTCCAATTTTCACTGTGAAACAAGTTGGTTCCAGTCTTTGGAGAAAAACACTCACTGCTATGATACCATGTTTTTTGTTCCAATTTTGATGTATTCCCATCACTATGATACCACATTTTCTTCAGTAATTTCTCTTGTATGAATAGTAGTACTGAAGATAAATATGGATAGTTCAAATCTATTAGGTGTTTCTATGTTCTGATTTCATGCATATGAATGTATTATTTCAAGGAAATCAATACAAAGAACAACAAGTTTTTGAGTTTTCATTTTAGATCTTGTCTCCTTTCTCGGTGAATTTTCAATGTTTTATGATCTTTGAACAAAGAGCCTAGGTCATAGTTGTAGTCCCTTAAGGTTGTATGTTGTTTCATTATTGCTTATAATTCAAGGAGTTATGTAAATGCTTCAGAGAAATCAATAGGGTTGCAAGTTTATTGAGGAGGATATCATGTAAGAATGAGATTTAGATTGAACACAGATGTCTATTTAAAGGTGAATGGATAGATCAGATATCTGAATATATGAATAAGTATCAGGTATCCATATGTATGTAATTGATTCATGGAATTTCCCAATAGATAAGGCACTGATCAGTTATAGGATCACTTGTTCATGCTACTACATATTAGGGGTTTTGTTGAATTAAACATTATTAATCAAATGCTTTTCCCCCTTTTGTGTTGAAGAGCTAAAAGTTTAACCCTCACTCAGCTTATGAATTGCATTGTTTTACATTCAGTTACTGTAGATCTATGTTATTGCATAAGTATTAGGAGATATAAGGGTTCTATCTACTTTGATAGATTCAGGAATATGTTTTTTGCACTGGTACCATATTAATTGAATCTGAGGTCCACCTGCCTGGGTCTTGAAGAGCCTGAAGTGAAGAAGGAGTTATGCCTTATAGTTGGCCCAAGATTGCAGTCGGTTGCATCCATCATAGGAGTTTGCTAACCTTAGATGCATTGGTCTAGTTTCTTGGTTATTTTCAAAACTGTTAAATCAGGAGCCAACAAGGTCGAAACCAAGGTTTATTATTATTATTAATTAATTAATTTTTTATTCGATAAGATTGAGTAGAATCTAACCCAAGATCTCTGAGATAAGAGGCCCACAATTTACTGTTGTGTTGTAGGCTCTTGCCTTATATTTTAATAATAATAAAACAAAACAAAATATTATTATTTTTAATAATTCAAACATGATACTATCATAAAAAGAATAATAATTATTAAAAAATTATATGTCAATACGAATTAGATTAAATAATTATTTCTTTTGATAGGTAACATGCCAAAGCCAAGATTAATTTTTATTATGTGTTATGAATAATAATTATTATTTGTTAAGTTTGAGTACACTTGCACCCAAGACCTCTGAGATAAGAGACTCACATTTTACCATTGTGTTGTATGAAATTGCCTAATATTTTCTTCTTTTTTATTCATTTACATGATTTCTTATTTCTCAATAATAATTACATAAATTAATAATAATATTTTTCTTTTTATGTTTTGATTAAGTAAAAATAGGTTTTCAAGGACCCAAAACTTTTTACAATGAAACAAATAATAAAGCTAAGAAAGCCCATGAGGAATTGTGCAACAACACCAAAAAACAATACAAACTATGACAAGAGACCTTAATGCATAAAACAAGAAAAAAGACAACAATAAGATAACAAAAAGATAGCATCAGGACAACTATAAGGTCTTCCTTAAATCAGTAGCCTATTTTGCAAGGATATTCATGTTCACAATAGATGCCTTCATCTCATCAATTTATTTGTCATCTATAACTTCTATCTTCTTTGAATTTTCTCTTGTGTGTTTACTAGGGCCTTGATCCTCTTTCATGTCCTTAGAACCTTGAATTCTCACATGTTCTAGTTTATCTAGTAGAATCTTAATGTTATCCGCAACAGTCTTCAAGATGGAACAACTCTGGTAAGCAAGTTTCTTTACTACATTCTTAGTGTTGTCAACTTTGTTTCCCATAACATCCATCTTTTTCTGAATTTCCTTCATCATTTGCTCCATGGATTTGTTCTTCGCCTCTAAAGGTGGGACTCTCTTCATTAAGTTCTTGACTTCATTTACATATAATATAATATAATAATAAAAATAAAAATAATAACATGATATTATTATTATTATAAGGCTCTGAAATCATAAGAGATGAGGTCAGGATTGTGCCCTGAGTGCGTGGATAGCCCTCAGTCCTTGGCTCTAAGCTAAAGAGGTTGCAGGCATGAGTGGGCCTGTATCGGGTTCCTAAATCATCTTTGTGGTTGCCTTCACTAGTTGGTAGCTCATAGGCTTTGTGCCTTGTTGGGTTGCCTTGTAGGTTTGAACCCTCCATAAAAAAATGTAAAATACCTTAGTTGTGAAAGAAACAATTGGAAACGCTTTGTACAGAATTAAGGAAAAACAATGAATTACTTTTTCTATCGGCAAGGTGAAGATTTTCAATGCTATCCAGTTGCTTTATTTCAATGGGACTATAATGACATATCTCTAAATTCTACAAACCTAATTCGATGCCCTTCACTACTTTTACATACCTAATAATCATATAAGAATAGTAATGATATAGATTTGAAGGAATTTGAATAATGGCCAAGGAAATTAAACTTCTTGGCTTAGACCAAATTCAATTGAGCAAAGAAGTATTGTGAAAAGTACAGTGAAAGAAAACAATGAATAATGAAAGAAAACAACGAACAACGAAAGAAGATAGTGAATGTGTATTTTTTCATCATAGAAGACAATGATTTAGCAAACTATCAAACAATGAACTATCACGCGAAAAACTATTAAAAAAAAAGATTGAAACATCAAACTATCTGCTCCTATAAATAAATATATATATATATATATATGTATGTATGTATGTATGTATGTATGTATGTATGTATCGTATATATGCATATGTGTATGTATATATATACATACACATATACTTATATACACATACTATGTAGGTACTGTATATATGTATATGTGTATGTATATATATATATACATACACATATACATACATATATAATATACATATACATATACACATTTATACGTGCATATATATGTATATGTATATGTATACATATGTATGTATATATACATATATATATGTATGTATAGACATAATGTGCATATACATGTATATATACATACATATACATATTATGTCTATATATAGACATAATATGTATATGTATGTATATATACATGTATATGCACATTATGTCTATACATACATATATATATGTATATATGTATATATTTGTATATATATAAATGTGTATATAGACACACACATATATGTGTATATATATGTATATTTATATATATATATATATATATACAAATATATATATGTATATGTGTGTGTATTATATATATGTATGTGTGTATATATATATGTATATACATATATATACATACACACACACACATATATATATATACATATATATATATATATATATATATATATATATATATACATGAATTGAAAATCACGAAAGCATATATTTATTAAATATTGGGAAGGTTGTTTTCAGATTCATTCTACCCCATTTGTCACCACAAACATTGACTTGCATCTAATTCCAATAATAAAATGGTCCTGTAACCAATGAAAAAGCAAGTGACATGCAATGCTTCATACTTTGCTAAAACAAAGTATGTGACAACAAAAACCCTACCAATCTGTAATAGATATGAAATTCTACAAAACTTGGAGGAAGATCCATTTGTGAGAAAGGGCATAGGGAAGGACCAAAACCTTAAAATTATAAGTGTTCAAAGGTTGGGTAAAATTCTAGTAAAGAATTTAATCAAAAAACAAAACAAAAATTTCTCAAAAAACTAGATACGAACGCAATTACAAAGGAGTGGAAAACACCCAAGTTCATAAGCCATCACAAAGATTCAAAGGAAAAAAGAGGGTTTAGATTGCCTTGGATAAGGATGAGGAAAAAACATTGCAATGTTCAAGATAGGTTTTAGAAGTAAATTGGGTTTCAACTGGAAAGAATATGAAATGTAGTACATGGATAGAAAATAACTAGTAGCACTTGATAAATCCACAAAAGTCTTTTCCAATAACCCTAAAAAAGGAATGGAGAGGGAAAATATTACATCCCACCTCACATAAGAACAAACGATTGTCATAAAAAACCACCAAAACATTTACCAAGCAAAATAAGTAAGAAACTAGTAGAATCTGAATGTGAGGATAAGTAGGATGGATGTTCTAATGCCCAAAGAACTATAGATGGAATAAAAGATTAGACAAAGACAAACCTAGAAAATAATAAGCATGATGAAATTTTTTTGATAGTCAGTGATATGCATAGTGAAAATAGATGGTTTGAATGCCAAGATTTGGGGCTCTTCACATTTTGGAATGGGCCAGAAACAAAGAACCCAAATTTGCTTAGATGGTTGAAGGATCATTGTACAAACTAGGTAAGTATATCTTCATTATCTGATAGACTAATATATATATTCAATGTAAAGAAAAAAGAATTATATATGAGCTTATTTCATGCTTTATTTATTTTTATAAAGGATGTTTCATTAAATTTATAAAATGGAGCCCAAATTTTAGTGAAAATCATGCTAAAAATTTACATATACCTACCTTGGTAACAATAAAAGCATTACTAATAGAGCTACTTCATCTTCAAATTCTAAAACACATCGGCATGGTAATAGGAGATTTGATAGGTTTTGAAGCTAATTGTAATAACTCTAACAACATAAAACTCGTTATTAACATAGAGCCATATTTGCATTAAATAAAACCACTAAAATTAATACCAAATAGATCTATCTATCACATTAACATTTCTAAATATAAAGGATACATTCATGACATAAATATTTTAGACTCCTGCAAGAATCATCAATTAGCTAACTTTGAATTTTATGAAAGAAGTTCTAATTTAGAAGAATTTTTCCTATGTTGTCTACTTGGAACAAGGCCCAAAATAGGGATCAAATGCTACGAAACTAGGAGATCTTAAATTTGGCATAGAAAGTAAATGAACACAAAACAATCACTCTGAGGTTAAATCTAGGAAGCAAAATATGCTTGCTAGAGGTGGTAATCAAGGGAGGGGAAAAGGTGGAGGAAGGTGGACATACTTGTAATACCCCCTATTGTTCCATTAAATAACCAACTTAGGATGAAACATGTCAAAAAAAAAAAAACAGTCTAAAAACCTAGGAAATTTAGTCAACAAAAAAAACTCTAAAACAGTGGAAAATATAGAGGTGGAGGAAAACATAAATAGATTGCACCGATGTGAAATATGTGTGAAGAAAAATCATTTCATTGAAGATATTAGAGATAATTTAAATATATTGATGCACGAGTGTCCTAGGGTAGTTGGAAATCTTGCATGTTGGAGTTTTTTGGCCCTAAAGGTAGGGAACTCAGTCAAAGAAAGATGTGTGGCTCAGTCATTACTAAGTAGTTTGGATGTAATGTTAACAAAGTATTAACTTGTCATGTTAATCGAGTTGCAATGTTAATCGAGTATTAACCTATCGTGTTAATTGAGTTGCAGTGTTAACTGAGTATTAATATGTCATGTTAACTGAGTATTAACCTATCATGTTAATCGAGTCCAACGTAAACCAACAATGTTAATTTAATTTGTAATGTTAACTAAATTCACAATGTTAACTAAGTTTTCCTTCATGTGTCGAGTGAACCTGATAGTTGTTGATACTCAAAAGTGGTTTTTTGATGCTTGATCATGTATTGATTCTAGCTTTGCTCGAGTTGCTTATGTTCAGTTTCTAGTGTGAGCCGACCTTGGCATTTAATTTGGTTGTATTTAAATTCTATTATAAGCTAACTTGTGGCTTAAATTTGCATTTAATGTAAGGCTTTAGTTAATTTGTAACATACTAGGTTGACATGTGGCTTAGTTGGGTATAAGTAAGAGGTGTTGTGGAGCCTTTAGTCATAATCATCTAGCTTGGAGAAGAGGATGTGGCAGAAGAGAAAACTTTGAAGGGCTAGTAGTTGAGGCTTGGGAAATAAGGAGATTTCTTGGTGGGCTTGTGGGAAAAAGTTTAGATCTTCCTTGGAGGTTTCTACCAAAGTGTGGATCTAGACTAGCTAGTGTTTAGGTTGGATCTTGAGGGATCTTGTAGAACTATTATTGTAATTTCTATTGTATTTGGTCATAACCAAGAAGGACTTATAGCTCGACGCATTGCATATAATCAATTATTTTATGAACAAATAGTTGTGCTTGGTATCAAATCTTTCATTTTTGTATTGTTTCCATTGTGTGGTTATTTTTTGGGGACTAGGACATCTCCTTTGGGGATTCTCCTACCTTGCAATACATTAGATGGTATCAGAGTGAAGGTTTTCCTAAGTGTATAGATAGATCACCAAAGCTGAGGCAGTTTGCACCAAGACCTAGGATGAGGATTGTTTGATTGAAGGTTGGACTTGGTTGATTTGTTGTGGAGGGTTTATGAAAATCTTGGAAGATGCCTCTAATACAATTGGACCTCAGGGTGATTGAAGATCTCTGTGATGTTATGGAAGCAAGGATCTCAAAGAAGATTAAAGCAGAATTTAGATCTGAGATGGCACTGATGAAGAGTGATATGATTGTTGAGATCATAAGTGTTATAGGTGGTGTACCTCAGCATGTGGGTATTGAGGATTGTTATGAGGAAGTTGCTAAAGACTTTGAGGTTGTTGGATTGAGTGATGACAAAACTAATCATGTGGAGAGACCTATGAGAGATAAGGTTGGTCAGTTTGCTAGACCTGAATCTCAATTAAAGCTAAAGCATAAGATGGAGGTTTCTAATTTCTTTGTTACTTTGAATCCTGAAGACCTGATTGATTGGATTGGTGAATTGGAAGACTACTTTGAGTTAGAGGATATTGGAGATCCACTCAGAGTGAGGTTGGCAATAGGATAAGTGGTGTAGGAGCACCTAGGGGTAAGGTCAAACCCTAAAGGAAATTTGGTTTTCACATGGGCTAACCAACCATGGAAACAATAAGGACTACATGTAAGCTCCCAAGGTGAGTGTAGATAGGTCAGTTTGGTTTATTCAAGTCTAGGAGTTAAAAGTTGTCAAGTAGGTCCTAGGAAGTGTTGAGTTGTCATTTTGCATGATGCTTAATGGCAGGAATCTTTTTGAACTCCTCTCTTGAAAAGTTAATCTGGGATCAACTCCAAAGTTTTGGGTGATCTTGCAACCTACTAGAATCCGCTCAGTTGAAGATAAATGTGAATGTTCATGAAGAGGCCTTTGTTGGTTCTGAAATGATTTAGATAAGATGTAGAATCTACTTGCTATCTCAAAAGAATAACCACACAAAAAGAAATGTATTTTTATATTTTTCTATTTTTATGATGAATATAATCTAATAATGTAGCTATATGAATTCCTAATTTAACCAAGGGGTTAGTAAAGAAAATAAAAAAGATAGAGTAATGAGAGGTTTAAGAAAATAACATGATAAGTAAAATCCTAATAGAAATAAGCCATGAAAACAACGCATCTTCAAGTTAAGCATTTGAAAAGATCGATGGGTAAACAATGAAAATAGGAGCAACGCTTCCTTAATTCCATTGATGCAATCATCAATGGGAATTTAGTAACCTTAAGATGTTTCACTTTTCATCAAATTGCAAGGCCACGAAAAGTGCGCTCATGCAAGACGAAAAGCTATGTAGGAACAATATGATGATCTCTTCTCAAACTAAGTACATTAGCAAAATTTGTAGACCCATAGCAAACACCAAAATTAAAAGATGGCACAACCAAAACAATGCAATAAAACTATTGGCTCAATTACATTCCATGAACATACATCCACAAAATATAACACACTTAGACAAGAATGACTACACTCCAAATGCAAGCACCAATAGCATATATTATTGCATCAAAATAATGGCAGCTTAGAATAATTATTACATTCCTAAACTTATAAGAAATCTTCTCCTCAATTTGTGTTGAGAGAGAGATATCTTTATGCAATCATATACTTCTAAACTAATAAAATAAATCTATTTATGCACAAACTGATTCTCTAACTAGTGCTTAGTAGGACTCCATCCATATTTATATCATTAATTGGATGCATGAGCCTTTACATGTCATAAAAAAAAGAAAGCATGAGAAAATAAGAAAGAGAAAGCCATTAAATGATGTAGAAGTGTCTGGAAGTGCCAAAAATAGAAGCTTCATCTTCACTAGGCGTCTGTAAGAGTTAAACTACTGTCAGAATGCATTTTTGATGCATGGAAAGATCTAATTTTAGAACTAGTAGTTAACTATCGATGCACCTCTATCTCTTCAAAATCTTCTAGAACACCACTAAAAAAGCTCACTTGCACACCTTGGAAGCAGGTTCCAAAAAATGCAAAATTTTACTAAGTGTCAAAATTGAAATTTTGGCTTCTGGGTTTTGTTCCCCTTTATACCAGAGCTATGTCTAGGTATTTTCCCTTGAATTTCTCGATGATCTTAGTAACTTGATCTGCATATAGCAAATCTAAGGCTTCATATTTACCTTTCACTTTCTACCTGTAGTTGCCCACCTCGATGCGAGTCTCTGTGAAATCTCCAAATTTTATATCCAACTCTAATAATGCTTCTTCTATTTTGAATACTTGCCTGGTGTCATCATCATTAGAAGCTTCCTCAAAAAAAAATCATAATTTCTCAACTACTACCTCTACCTTTATTAATTTATCTCTTGCATCATCCTCAAAAATTTCTAAACACACATCACCACAATGTCTCTCAGCCTCCAAAATGTGCTCTTGGGTTTGATCCTTGAGCTTGTGAATCTCTACATGTAATGTTTCCATTACTTTATTTCCATCTGAAATTTTCTCTATCCAATCATCGATCTTATCTAACTCCTCAGCACTATATACTTCCCTCAACATTCGATACCTTTGTCTTTTAATTGCCTAAAGTGCTTGCAAGTCTTTGCCCCAAGTATGTACTTCATCCATCAGACCAAAATATTGATTCAAAATGGTGACTAACCTATCCACATTATCCTGCGTAATGTGTAACAACTTTAGGTTTCCTTGTATAATCTGTACACCCTTTTCCTCAAAACTCTCTCCCCACTACTAACAAGCTCTCAAAAATGGGTCTAATTGGCTTGTACCCCTATCTCTTCTTTCCAATGCTATGTCCAAAGTCTCTTCAGGATTTGCTAGATCTAAGGGACCAAAAAATTTGCTTAGATATCCTTTTAGGATCTCATTTTGTATCCAAAGTGTTATTAATTATGCCCCATCCTATTCTAAGCTCTGAAATACTTCTTTAGTTCTTGTTGTAACCATCATCTTAGTAGTATCCAAGGTAGGTTTCCCAAGCATGACCTCCCTGATTTGATAATCCCTTGGAGTCAATTTTTGAACATTTGTATGTGGAGGAGGGATACCCACATGTGCAAATAAGTCCTGGTTCTGATCACTCATGATGAAGGCTAATGCCCGTGCATCCTTTGGCGATGAATTAGGTTTCCTTAAAACTTTAATCAATTCCATCCTATTCTCCTCTTCTATAGTGAATTTTTGCCTCTTATTTCTTATCACTTCTTTCATTAGCCATCTTGGGATATGCTCCATCAAGGATTTGCCTTTTGAATATGAAGGAGTTTGCTTAACTATACTCTTCCCCTTATCTCCCCATTCTGGAGTCCTCTCCTTTGTAAGAGATCTACACCGAGAGTCTCTATATCCATGGAGTCTGTAGCTCTCACCTCTATGTCTTGGGAAGCTTGATGAGGTTGCTCACTTATTTATCCTTCTTTTGACACTTCATCAGTGGATACTTGTTGTGGCTCTTCCTCTTGTCCTACTTGTACCTGTTCTTCATTGTTTGGAGGAAGAGGAGCAGTTGATCCCTTATCTACATAAAATGTGACTTACACTGGGGATGGTGCCCTGTGGCTTTGGTGGCAATTGAATCCAATCCTCCTATTGAGGTTGATTGGTTTGAGTATCTTTGATTTTGTCTCCCTCCAATTCAATACCAACTAGAGTGAAATCAAAATTTGACATCTTAAAGACATCAATCCCCTCAACATCTTTCTCATCTACCCATTTTTTCATTTCATCCTCAAAGGTTGTAGATTGAATAGCTTGCTCAAGAATGGGTGGTAGTGTGATTGTAGAACTTCTTCTCTATTTTGATTATGTGGCTCTAGCAAGATGGGTCCTCCAGTTCAAAGGAAAGTTATCCTCTTTGTCCTCATCATCATCTTCTTCCTCTTCTTTTCGGATAGCCTCTAGGACTGATGGGAAAGGAATCACTCTTCTGATGACCTTTTGCCTCCTCTTAACAGGAGTCTTAATCTTTCTTCTTTTAGGAGTGGAAGGGGGGGCTCTTACCTCTTATTGAGGTGGGGACACCTCTTGCACTTCAATTTCAACTCCTCCTTACCCTTGTTTAGGTGGCGGCACTTGAGGATTATCTTGGGCTTGTGTGGCTTCCACATTCTTTGATCCTTGTACATTTTCTACCTTAGGCTATGGTGGTGCTTGAGAGGCCCCCTCTTCTAGCTCAGCTTGTTTGGGAGAATTCATCTTCCTCTATCCTTTACCCTTTTGAGCTCGATAATATCAAACTGGTCTATCAAGTTGGTGCACCATTTTTGGTCTCATTGGTGGCTAAGCTATGAATGTAGGACCTTAGCTCCATGACCTTTAGCTAGGTAGCTTGAGCATGAAAGATTATCACTTAAGGAATTAGATCAAGTTTTAAAGGTCTCTCGATCCAATCCTTTGTCAATTTGATGACCTACCTTGCTCTGTGATTGATGTATGTGTTTTGTTCCTTATTAACCTTAACATTCATAATAGTTCTATTACCAATCTTTTCCCTATTGAACAATGGATCAAGGACATCTTCACTATCTTGTTGAATGATCTTCAATGGAATCTTTATCTTCAAAGTAGTCCTTGCCAGATATAGAGGCATCCTATAATAACCCCTTATGCAGATATCGTAGTCATCTACTGCATTCATCCAATGATCCTTAGCTACATCTTTATGTTGGAATGTCTTGCCAGCCAAATATTGTACTCTTCTAATGTTATCAAAATAATGCCAAGAAGAATTATACTCGTCCAAATGATATTGATCTCATTCAAACTTGAAAGAAGGAATATCTTGTCTCTGATCCACACTGAATGGTCCTACTATAATAGGCCATATCCAAGTTACTTTGTGTTGCCTTCATACTTTGTCGTATGTAGATAAGAGTTATCAAGCAATCTTCAATAGTATTAGTCTATCACTTGGGTATCTAGGGAGCTTCTTAGGATTGATCATCGTACCTAATACCCTCAAATATGTGAATGTTCAGTATTAGATGTAGTAGGCTCCAACTTTTGATATCTTTGCAATTGCCTCTTCTGACATCCTCTTTTCGTAATCCCCTACAATGAACTGGATTATTGCAAATATAAAAGCATCATTTATGATCCTGTATTCCTTGCTATGCTTTTGAAGCTTCTTCTTAATGAGCTAAGGATATACTATATATGGCCATGTGTTTGCATCCTGCATGCTACCCCTTTTATAAAGCCCTAGATAGTCTGTAACCCTTGTAGCTAATAAGTACACCAAATACGATGTCATGCAAAACTTTCAGTTATTCTTAACTACCACAAGCTACTCACCCAAGTTCTCACTAAGAATGGAAGCCCAATCAAGTGGAATCTTTGTTGTTTTGATCATATGAATAAAATGCACCATCTAAATGTTCAAGTGTCCAGAAGTGGGCAAACCCATGACTCTACTCAAGAGTATGATAGAATATCCAATATCTTCTTTCATATAGCCCCTTTTCATATCCCCTTTGCCTATTTTTTTCCTTAGAGGAATCTTCTCGATGAGGTATGAAGACTAGATGATCTTTTAAGCTTCATCTACATGTTCCCAATACCATCTCTCTGCTTGGTGATAAGTTAATCTGATAAATTGATCTACCCTCAAAAGATAGAATACCTTCTCTATGTTATTAGGTTGGAGATCCAAGATGATCTCTCTTGTAATGCTCTTCACAACCCTTTCTTCAAGAACATAATTATCCACTAGTGTCATGACCAACTCTAAAGATTGCATTGATACTGGATGCAATGCTACACTGACAAGTCCTGATCAGATCAATGCAAATATCATTAGAGACCTTTCTATCAGTTTGTTACACAATGCCAAGAATGCACCCAAATTAATGTGGCCTAGTTCAGTGTCCCAGATCAGTGAATAGTCATCCTAAAAGTGTGACTTGGTCGAAACACCTTGAAACTTGAATACCATGAGCTTTGGGACCATCTTTTCTGCAAGGGAGGATGATGAGGAATCCATTGAATCTATACAAAAATGACATTTCTTAGTCTAGAGTTGAAGAAACATTAATTAATCCAACCCTAATATAGAAACAAAAAAACAACAAAAACCCTAATTGCTAGAAAACACCTTGAAACCCTAAATTTACCCCTTTTTTGAAAATAAGGGTGCACTTGGCACACCTGATAGGTGTGCCTAGTGCACACCCTATGCCACACTTAGCACCAAAAAGGAGTTTTATTTCTAAGGGTGTGTAGTAGCGCACCTTGTTTTTTTTTTAAGTGCTAAGGGTTTTTAAGGTTTTTTTGCATTAAAAATGCACAGTTGCACATCTAAATAGGTGCACAGTTGCGCACCTTTTTACCTTTTATTAATTTTGTTTCATTTTTGCAAGAGTAAACAAGGTGGAGGCATGGATTTGTGCACCTAATGAGGTGGGATGGTGCAATCCAGAAGCTCGAAGAAGACAAAAATAATATGTGGACAAAAGGAGGGGTTCCTTGGGTTATATAGACCCGGGACCCTAGCACACCCCTTGGTGTTGCACAGCTATGCATCACCAAGGGTAATGCCTTCCAAAATTTAGTTTGGTACACTAGCACACTTGATTAGGTGCACTAGTGCACCCCCTTTTTCTTTGCAAAAATTGACTTAGTCCTCTCAAATAATTTTCGAATTGAGCCTTCAATTGGGTCAAAAAACACTAGATAAATCCCTAAAAAAGACTCAGATCCTAGACTAGGGTTTTGATGAGACCAAAATTTTCCTTTATTTTATGATATTTTATCTTTGTCAAAACATTTGTGGACCTATGTTTACCGAACCTATGATAAACCTATGGGTAGAAACTATGCCATCTTTTGCTAATATTATATATAGTATGCAGTATTTCATATAGTTATCAAAATGTGTGTTCTTATATTTGAATTTAATTTAATAAATGTTTATTTGCAAAAAATTCTTTGCATTGAAACTAACCTGTTAATGAAGACTGAAAGATGATTGGAGGAATTCAAAAGTTAAGTGCCAACAACATTCAAGGAGAAGAGAACGCTAAGGAGCAACCACACTGGAGGAAAGTTGCAATGGTTCCAGAAGAACAACAACAAGTAAGGAGGAGATATGAAGAGTTATTACCTTCTCTACATTTATTCTTTGGAAAGTGGATGTTCAGACTTTATTATTCCCGATTTAAGCTGTTATTCCTTCTTCCTGCCTTTAGTTGTTATCTTCCTATTTTCTCTCTTGTGGATTTGAAGCTAGGTCATTTACTTTTCTCTTATGGAATAAGTGTTGATTTCCTATATATCTAGGAATCAACCCAAGTGTGTTAGTTTTTAAGCCAATTAGAAGAAATAGTTTATGAGAATAGACTCTTAACTTTTAGAGTTGTTTTTTTACAATTTTGTGTTATGTAATGAATTTTTGAAATCTAATGAAATAGTTTTTGGCTTCTATCTTGTGTTAGTAGTTTAGTGAAGCCGACCAAGGGGGGCCACTTGGAAGGTGGATTAGATTAGGATAGAATAGATTTATTTCCTAGCATTCTTAGTTGCGTAAGTAGAAGTTGTAAGTTCCTTCCTATAGCATCACACTTTGTGAATGTTCCTGCAGCATATGTGAGAACAATTATAGTGGATGATCCAAGTTGGAATATTTGTTATCTTTTCATTGTATTTCCAGTATTCATAGAGTTAAGCATGTTATTTTCCTATAGCAATAGTGTAAGTTATTTTCTTTGCATTTTACTTTCTTGAAACATAAGATTAAGTGACTCATTAAGAGACCTAGTGCACATACTGTGCTAACCATTTCAAGTATACATCCCTGGGTTGACAAGATTAAATGCACCTCATAGTGGGAAAAAAATAGTCCTTAGTTTGAATATATTATTCCTAAGCATAGCCTAAAGAATGAATATGATACACCTATTGTGAGGCAAATCATTTTTAGCATCGTTTCTGGGGATGGTGTCAAGCTAAGAGCATTTTTGAGTCATAGTTCTTAGATAAAGTTTTTTCTAGAAATCTCCAATTTGAAGTTTCTTTCACCAGTGTGAAAATTTTAATTGCATGCATTGAAGAGGAAGACGACAAGATGAATATGGAAAATTTCTTCCATGGGAGTCTTATAATTTGAACAAAGAAATTAAAGAAGAAGTTGAGTTACATTTTGAAGACGCAAGCCCTATTTTTCCCATAGCATCATCATCAAGAGCTAAACCAATAGATATAAGTAGTCTTCAACCTTTCACTCAAGTATTGGCCAGTTTTCTTGATAACACTACTCTAAATCCACCAATTGTTAATCATCCAGTACCCAATGTCCCTTTTCAACAGCAACCTCATAATCTAGTACCTCCAATCATGGCACAACCTACTTTTCCATTTCCTCTTCCAATTCTTGTAACCAATGCTAATCTTAAGAACATACCTCCCACTACTCTTCTAAAGTTCTATGGCCTTGCAACTGAAGACCCTGATACTTTCTTGTTTGAATTTGATATACTTTGTCATATTTTTTACTACAAAATTGATGCCATAAGCTTAAATTGTTTCTAGCAACATTGAAAGAATGAACTCTATGATGGTTTGTGGGCTTAGGAGCCAATGCAGTAGGAAGTTGGGATGAGATGCAAGCTCTGTTTCTAGATAAGTATAAAGAATATTGCAAAGCATCTGGTTCAAGAGGGGATGATATCTTCAAGATATCATAAAAGGAGGAAGAAACATTGGAAGACTATGTTTCACATTTCTCATATACACTGCAGAAGAACCCTTAGCACATGTTGTTCGAAGATTCACAAAAGCTTTTTTGTCTAAGAGGTGTGAAGGATGACTATTTAGAAACATTAGACCTAATGGTTGATGGTGATGTATATCAAGCTTCCTGGGATGACCTTATGAAGATCTATCAGAACTATTCAAGGTCAACCATGAAGAAAGGCTGAGGACCTTGTTCCACAGTCACTAAAGGAATTAGTCAAGGCATTTCAAAGCTTGAGATATCTAACCTATTGTCTAATTTCAAACAAGATATCATCAATGATGTCGCTACACATCTGGACACAATTATTGCCAAGAAGACTATTCGCAAAATCAACAGAACCAATGGCAAGCACCCCAAGGGAATTGGCAGTCTACAAACCAATGGAGGGGATCTCAACAATGGCCTAACAAAAATACTGGTGCTCCACAATTACCACCTCCAGTTTAGCAAGCTACTCTAATGCCACCACCTACAAATCCTAGACCTCAAAAGAAAACACAGTTACCTATACAACCTCAGCCAAACCCAAATAGCCAAAAACCACAACAGCCCATGTATAGTGTTGATACTTAGTAGTATCCTACTTACACCCTGAATGTTGTTGATATACATCTGAGATCTAGTACAACTTTACGAGCACCTAAACTGCCTCTTATAACTAAAATACCAGACTCTCTTGCAGCTTCAAAACCCTCAATTGTTGAAACTATTAACTCAACCAATGTTACTATGTCAACCCCAGCTCAACTAGTAGTAGAACCTCCTTTTCCAAAAAAGTTGATACAAAAGAAACCTAAACAAATAGAGGAACATCCTTTTAATATTGTTGATCAGTTGAAAAACATGCATGTCCAAATACCTTTGTTTCAAGCCATTAAAGATGTACTAGTTTATGGAAAAGCTATTAGGGAAGCCTGCTTGAAGAAACCTGGAAGGAAGAAAAAGGACCCCACCATAGTCCATGTCATGGGACAATTGGCTGAAATCATGCTAGGGAAATTGATTACACCAAAATATTCTGATCCAGGAAGTTTGATAGTGAATGTCAGTATAAATGGTAAGTTTGTTAAAAATGCTTTAATAGATCTTGGAGCTACTATAAATGTTATGACCAAGGATACTATGAAGAAGTTGAAGATAGAAGGACTAAGGGCTATGCCAACAATTATGCAACTTGTAGATAGTTGTATTGTTACTCCTGATGGGATGATAGAAAACATAGTTGTAACCTTAGATTCTCTAGAATATCCTACAGACTTCATGATTTTATCCCCCAAAGTCAATATATCTAGTTACCCCGTCATCTTAGTTAGACCATTGTTAGCCATAGATGATGCAAACATAAGTTGCAGATAAGGGAATATGACCATATCAAATGGCCAAGCAACAAAGAAATTTGATTTATATCCTCCAGCCCAACCATTACCAAATTTAAGCACATCTATTTGGCTAGATTTAGGGGATGAAGAAGAAGAGTTAAACTATATAGTACACCTCATGATGTTACATAGACAGTCTTTTCTAAAATTGCAAGAGGAAGATTCAGTACTACAAAGTATCCTCACTAACACTTGTGTGGTAGAAAAAGATGTATCTGAAAGTTTCGTGTTGGAATTAATCACATATGAGGAATGTGATCAGAATTGTATTGTGCTCAAAGAACCTAAAATTCTTTATCCACTTTTACCTTGTGAATTAGAAACAAGTCCAATCTCTGAAGTTGCTATGATAGAGTCCACCACTACTGTTGAACTGACTACAGGTCATAATCTCCATGTTAATTGTAAATTAACACCCACACAAATGGAACAGTTAAAAGAATTGCTTCAAAGGCATGAAAAAGCCTTTGCATGGGACTATAGTGATATGAAAGGGTTGAGTCCTACATTGTACACTCATAGGATATACATCAATGAAGGTTGTCTACCACTCTGTCAACCCCAAAGAAGGATAAATCCAAGCCTTAGAGAGATAGTTAAAACTAAATTGCAAAAATTATTTGATGCTAGTTTTATTTATCCTATATCTGATAGTAGATGGGTGTCACCCCTGGTCATAGTGCCTAAAAAGGGAAGAAAATGGAGAATTTGTGTAGATTATAGAGAGTTGAACAAAGCTACCAAAAAGGATCACTTTCCTTTACCATTAATAGATCAAGTTCTAGACACACTAGTTGGAAAGAAGTATTTCTCTTTTCTAGATGGGTATAGTGGTTATAATCAAATCAGTATTACTTCTGAAGATCAAGAAAAAACCACATTTACATGTCCATGGGGTACTTTTTCATACTCTATTTTACCATTTGGTCTATGTAATGCTCCTGCAACGTTCCAAAGAGCTGTCATTAGCATCTTTGTTGATATATCACATGATTGTATGGAAATCTACATGGATGACTTCACAACATTTGGAGTCACTTTTGAAGAAGCAATGGTGAATCTTGAAAAGGTTTTGGTAAGATGTCAAGAACATAATTTAGCACTAACAATGAAAAGTATTTTATGCTCATGTAGGAGGGTGTAGTACTTGATCATTTCATATCCGCTGTAGGAATACAAGTGGATCCAGCTAAGATAGAGGTAATTCAAACATTGCCCACACCTATAAAGTCAAAAGATGTAAGATCTTTTCTAGGTCATGGTGGATATTATACACATTTCATAAAAGATTTCAACAAAATAGCTAGTCCCTTATATAAGTTACTCACAAAAGAAGTTGAATTTAGTTGGACATCTAAATGTGATGAAGCCTTCCTGTAGCTTAAGAAACTTCTGACTACATCCCTAGTTTTACAAGGCCCTGATTGGAATTTACCTTGTCATATATATATAAATGCCTCTGATTATGTCATAGGTGTATTCCTAGCACAACAATCCCAAAATCTTGAAAATGCCATCTATTATATCAATAAGAGCCTTCATGGACCAGAGCTAAACTACACTATGACTGAAAAAGAATTGTTAGCAGTAGTTTATGCACTCAACAAATTTCAGCATTACATAACTGGCTATTCCATATTTGTTCATACAGATCATGCAAAAATTAAATATCTCATGAACAAACCTGGTATAATAGGTAGGTTAGTAAGATGGTTACTATTGTTGCAAGAATTTGATATAACTATTGTTGATAAGCTTGGAAAAGCCAATGTTTTAGCTAATTATTTATCAAGAATCCATCATGATGATACTAACACTACTTTGATAGATGATGCATTTTTGGATGAGCATTTGTTTCTTATTGTTGTTCAAACTCCATGGTATGTAGACATTACTAACTACATTGCAGCCAATAAAATACTAGCACATTTTTCTTACAAGGAAAAGAAGTTGCTTGTAGAGAAAAGTTTTCATTTCTCCTGGATAGATAATCTCTTTTTTTACATTGGACCTGATCAAGTTATGAGAAGATGTGTGAGAGAAGATGAGACATATGACATTTTGCATGCATGTCATAATGAACCATGCAGAAAACACTTTGTAGCAAAAAGAACAGCTTTCAAATTCTTGACAACTGGTTATTATTGGCCTACACTTCACAAGGATGTAGTCAACTATACAAGAAAGTGTGACAAGTGTCAAAGGATAGGCCAGCCAACAAGAATAGATGAAATGCCACTAGTACATTTGGGCTCATTTTTTGACCTTTATTGGTCAAAATTTTGACACAATTTTTTACCAAACTTTGACCAAATTTGACTAACACATTGGTCAAAAATTCAACCAACCTGTTGGTTGGTCAAAATTTTGACCAATATGTTGGTCAAAAAATGTTGAAATTGTGAGCACATTTTTTGCCATTCATTGGTCAAACTTTTGACCAATTCTTGGTAGAAATCTGCAGGGCATTGATCGAAATTTCAACTAATGCTTGGTAGAAAAGTATAGGGTATTGGTCAAAACTTTTTTGGTCAAAATATTGACCAATACGATGGTCAAAAAATGTTGGAATTGTTAGCACATTTTCTGCCATTCATTGGTTGAACTTTCAACCAATGCTTGGTAGAAATCACCAGTTCATTGTTCAAAATTTTGACCAATGCTTGGTAGAAAACTACAGGGCATTGGTCAAAATTTCAACCAATGCTTGGTAGAAAACTACGTGGCATTGGTCAAAATTTTGACCAATGCTTAGTCAAAAAAATTTGCAGCTCATAGTTATTGAGGTCCACTTTAGCAATGACCCTTCTTGTGAAATTGCCGTCTAAAACCTTTCTAATGAGATAATGTGTTATGAGCTCTTCATCAGTGGGATGGAATGTGAATCTAGGAGGTAGTTGTGCATCACCCATATCATATGTAGCATTATAGTAGCAAAGGTAAAAATGTTAAACTACTTCAAAAATTGGCAAATTTAAAAGGTATACTGTATACAAAATGGGCATACCATTTCAGCTGGCAGGTTAAGATCAAATGATTTGTAACTCAGCCAAAACCCAGTTGTCAAAACTATCAAAGTCAAATCTATGCCCAGATGTGCTTGAGAATTTTCATTAAGATAATCGTGAAAATGCCTTTGGTTCTCCTTTGCTAATGTTAAATCTGTGACCTACATACAAGCACACATATTTTTACACAATTTATAATTAGATTAACTTCATTGATAAGAATCAAAGTGAGTTTTTTATTTATGTATGATGCAGCATACCATTCCCTCCATTTTAGAAGTAAACTGACCACCACACTCTTGCTTCAGCTTTGTCAATATGCTTCTTTCATGATCATCATTTGCACTTTTATCAAACAAAAGTCTCTGTGCAAGCTTCTTCTTACAATTTCAACAAATATTAATTATAGATCGCAATACATAACAAGACAAAGTCCTAAATTTTAAAATAGCATTATATGGATGAAGATTGTCATTCATGTCATGAATTCTAGATGTGTAAAGTTGCATAGCTGCACACAAAGACAGCCTGAAAAGACTCTTTGTGTATGGTTTGCATTAATAAATATTCACATATATGTAGAGATTAATGCATACACAATAAGCTCAGTTATCCCAAACTATCTATCAGAGTATGACATATGAATTCGATGTCTTCCATCCATGAAGGACTATCAATAGAGACATGTTACTAAAAGAAAGAAAATAACACACTATTTTGCAAATATTGATTTATTCAAAAGAGAATAGCAATACATGTACTTATAAAAGAGGCACACTCATACAACCACAAGCCAACCCACATATTGGCCACACTGTTTGACAAGAACCAATAATTAGCAAAACATTTACCAGTTCACTAACAAAAAATAGTAATATACCCATTGGAAAGTTGATTAGTTTCTACACAATATAGTGTGTAATACTGATCAATAAAATGTTTGTATTTTGAAACTTTGCCAGATTAAACTTAAAGATTTTTTTTAAATTGTTATTTGACCTACCAATTCTCTTATTTGTCAAATTGTGGACCTAAAATAAGCTAGCTTAGCTATGATACATTACTAGCATAATGAGCATAGAAGTGAAAATGAATTAGGGCCATTATTTCCTACCTATTGAAATTTTTTCTTGTTTCTTGGCTTGTTCATAGCCTTAAAATAAATTAGGGCCATTATAAGCTATATGCGTTATAAAAGTTACAAAAAAGGATAGTAGTGTAGACTTTATATTACCTGAGCTTCAACTAGGCGAAGTTGCCTATCATGTTCTTTCTTTCTATCATCCCTTTTCTTGCATAGTCACTCATATTTCCTGTGATGCTCTTCAATTTTATGTGCATTTGGTTCAACCTATGTGTATATATCAAATGATTATCATCCACCATCTCTAAATGTTTGTTACTATGCATATAGATTGTTCATTACCTTAACTAAAACAATTGCAAATGCCTTGTTACCTTCTTTAAAACAATTGCAATTTCCTCATCATAATCAAGACTTGATGCCAGATGCAGATCCTTGGAAGCTTCTTCCCAGTTACCAAGCATTTCTCTTGCCATTCCTCATGCTTTATGGCCTTTGGCAGAGTTTGGGTTAATCTATACTTGATAATTCCAAACAATAGTCATTTAAAAAAATTTAAAGCAATTAAAACTAGACTAGTACAAAAAGAAATTGAACCATATATTAAGAATATGGAGTATGTAACCTGGACATACCAAAATAGAAAATGTATCATATTCTAATAAACAAAACTCTACTTTTATAAACACTAGATTAGATTTTTTGAAGTAATAAAGGTGAACCAGCTAAATAATGGGCTAGTAAAACATGCTTTATTGCTAGTGAGAAGCAATAAAAACTATATTAATGGTATGTTAGCCTACACACCCAAATTCTGGGTCAGTTCAACCATGGAGATTCCCAGGGTCCTATCAAATGGGTCATACTAGAAAACCCTTCTATTCTACAAACCTTAATGGGTGGTCCACATTGACTATCCAAGCAATTGCCTCCTCAGGGAATCAGCATAGCAGATGCCTATGTACCAAATTTTGGTGCCTTCTACATTAAAGAAACCTATTTTGAAGATATTGGCTAAAACCTTGGTTTGGTTGCCTTCTAGGATTTCTTCCACATCTATGGTTGCTTTAATTTTGGTGGATAGATCATTTGGCACATCATTGAAGAAGCTAGACACAAACTCCTCTAACCAATATATGCATTAGCTTAGAGGTTGAACTCAAAGTTTTACTTTTGTACTCCATTTAAGGCCGATGAGAAGGTCATGATATGCATTGTTTTATACATTGATAAGGTGGTGCTAGATGATGAGATAACAGAGAAAGTTCTTGATGAGATGGAGATCTCAAGGATGAGGATACCTTTTCTCCTACAGCAAAGATGAGCACCATCCATTTAGTTTTGGCTATGGCATCTCAGTTTGCCTTGGAAAGTCTGGCAAATGGATGTAAAGAGTGTCTTCATCAATGTGTGAGAAACTATAGGACCAAATAAAATTAATTCCAATTTCTAACTTTGACCTTATAGTTTTGTGTGCTTGCTTCTAATATTATTATTATAATTACTAGTCTGGAGTGAGGTTCAACATTGTTTGTCTTGTTACTTATATAAAACTACTGACAATATGCAAGATGGTTGATGAGCAACTATCCAAATAAGTATGATTATGACCATTTCCATGGCAAACACCAAAACATGTTGCTGTGAGGGAAAAGCTTAGAAGGATACAAGATACTGATATTAATAAAAAATAATTTATTAATCATATTTTAATTTACATGGTAGAATGCACATACTAGTTGAGGCAAACATGCATTCCCTGTGTATGCAAGAGAGTTACCAATTTCTCTTTAAATTAGAGTCATCCTATCTCACAAGCTCCAAGGTTGCAAATCCCATATTTGTAACCTATTTTATTCTTCTAACAGGCACTTAGCTAGTGTCTACTAGGTTTCTATGAAACCAAGGTATCAAGTTGTGGCTATTACATCTTGTTCTCAGAAAAAGACTTTATTCAAACACCTGATGGGGCACAAGCAACATCTTGAAGGATTGTAAGAGCTGACAAAAACTTGTGTTCAGAAGCATAATTTAGTGCACAGTCAAAATGGAGACAGCAAGTTGTCGAACACAAAATGATAGTAAGCTTGTAAAAGGAAAATCAAAGTGAAATCAAAGGTCTTATACATCCTAGGGCATCTCAAAATAAAAATAGATAAGTAGAAATATCACTATAGGAAAATCAACATAAAATAGTACAAAAAAATGATGGGCTAAAGACAACCTAGAGTTAGTTGATTATAAATATCTACTTCATGTTTTTTATATGTAACATATTTACAAAAATTTGTATATACTCAAGATAAACAGGTGTGATAAAGGACATACTATGTGGCTTAGACATTAAGCAACCCACGACATTTTCCCAGGAGCTCCATAACAGCACCCACATATGTTTTTGGTACTTCAACAATAGCAATCTGCATTTCATTATTTCTAACATATGAGAAGTAATGTTTGATATTGCAAATGCATATAGTATATATTGTCATCTTCTTTTCATCATTGTACTCTTTATAAGATTCCAAAATCATCAATAGAAATCAAAGATGATGAGGATATTATTGTACCTCATAGGGTTCAAACAATTGATCATTAACTTTTTTGTTTATAACTTTAGGTGGGCCTACCATAAACTCAAATCCTTCCCTCCACCTACAAGATCAAAATGTCCAAATAATTGTCAAAGGTTCCTTTTTATTGTAAGATGTTTAAGATAAATAGCTGCACAGTGATAAGAAACTAGCTCCATAATTATAAATGTGTTGCAGCTTGCAAAAGAACATATTATTGTAATTAACCATATCCAGCATGGAGAAAATAAAAATCCATTTAATTATGTTAGTTTCCAACAACACACTATGAGGGAGTTACAGGGTGACTTCTAAGACGATTTTATGTTGAAAAAGTGGAGTGCTACTTTGGACTGGAACCTTTAATAACACTTGATATTCTAGTAATGATGTTAGCTTATGTGCATCACTAGGATTTGAGACCTCCTTTGTGCTATAAATTGAGGCATATGGCCATTACAAGAAATAGGTTCTCTCTTGTAAAAGACTCTCTAGTAAAAGGCATGCCTACTGGGTAAGCTTCATTTGTCATAATAGCATTCATATAATATTGGATAGCCATAATGTGCTATTTAGTAATTTTTCTCTAGGATTACTATTGGATAGGGTATTTTAATGCATCATAGAGTTGGAAATAGGTTCTAAGCTTGCCATGATCAATTGAATTGGGAAGAACATGCATACTCTCAGGCATTGAATATTTCCCATCTGCTCCTAAAGTGTGTGGGCAATAACCAAATTCCTCACAAGCCAGAAAGATTTGCACGATATGAGAGAAAGATCACTGGTTTTGTAAGCATCAAGATCATGATTTGAGTCATAAGATGAGAAAGGAGAAAGCCAAATTCCCACACACTCTGCACTGATTTCATCAATAACTACTTCCACAACTTCAAGATCAAATCTTTTTTAATTGTAGAACAGTTGATGTAATAAGTGTAATGGGATAGTAACAAAGTTATTTTTGGCCGAGTTGGAAATGCTTCAGTGTCTTTTGGTGTGCAGTGTTAACTATTGGCTCCATTGGGGGGGTTAGCTAATCTAGAAGAAATATAGGATCAATGATGGTGATTCCCTATATTAAGTTGCACACAGGATCCTCCAAGTTGGAAATGCTTCAGTGTCTTTTGGTGTGTAGTGTTAACTAGTGGTTCCATTGGGGGGGTTTGCTAATCTTGAAGAAATATAGGATCAATGATGGTTATTCCCTATATTAAGTTGCACATGGGATCCTCCAATTTTCAATTGATTGATTGCAACAAATAAAATATTGCTCTTTCTATGTATTCAAATAAGGAATTTAGTCGAACCAACCAAGAAATGTATTCAAGAAACACTTGTGTCCTACTTCAAATTCCAAGAGAACTCAATCAATGTTGTTCTTGATTTAGTAGATAGCCCCTTTTACATCCTCCCTTGCCTCTCTAATTAAGTGAATACTCACAAAAGTTTCCTATCATGAGAAATGGAGCCATGGGAATTACATTACTGCCTTAAAATTCAATAATAAACTAGGTGTTCCAACTATTCATATATGTGCTATTGATACAGATTTGGAAATGGTCCTTACTATCAAGATAATTCGAATGGAGATTGGATGTGAACATTGATTATGAAGAAAATGCCTGCCCGAATCAACTCAGAGCAGCAACCTGATAAGGCACAATAAGCTTGTCTCCCAAAGAGGAATAATAGTTAAGGAAATGCAAGGCTTAACTGATTTGATATCATTGTGGAAGCATTCAGGCTTATTCAAGCTTCTTATAAGGAATCAACTCAGAGTCATTCGAGAAGACAATATTGTGGAAGATATCAAACTTAAACACCTAAATGAGTCAACCAAAGCCATTCAGAACTGATTTGATACCAAAGAAAAAGAGAATCAAAGAATTACCTTGCATGAAACTCCAACTAAATGCTTTTCGTACCAAACACCAATGCTACAAAACTGTAAAATAAATAACTAGATGTAAAATAAAATAAATAACATCAACATTGGAAACTATGATTGCATTAAATAAAAGGTAATCTATTCCATCCAACATACGTTTCTTGAAATATGAAAAAATTGTTCAACTAAACAAAATTTCTGTAACTTGTATGCACTCCATACTAATAAAAAATGTGGTTTGAGGTTCTTGAAAGGACCAATGTTTAGATTCAGTATGTTACAAGATACTCATTAATGCTGCTTAGGATTGATAATGCCATGTGGAATGGTGTGCAAAATGTTTGGTAAAATCATTATTATGTACATAATGGAGACCATTGAACATGTAAAATCAACAATTTCTTGAGTACTTTGATTTGTATAATACCACATAAAATGTATGGTCAACTTATATTCTACTAATATCTTGCAACTATGTCAAGTTGAAAACAAATGCATGCTCAAAAGAAACTATATTTCACATTGGAAAATAGAACATGCTTTCAAGTTAGTAAATGTCAATAAACCTCCCTGGCTAAAGGTCTGATCTCTCTTGGCAGGATAGATTGAGGTGCCTAGTTCTTGTAAGGGACTTGATTTCCTCCTCATGAACCCTTACATGTATACTTTAATGGAGGTTAGTAGTACTTTTGGATTAGTGTCAATAATCTTTTTTTCAAGTTAAGCTTTGGGCTCATTATTTGGGGAGTATATCCCTCTGATGTGTGTATTTCATTGGTCATTAAGTTTGTCAAAAATATTCACTCAATTTCAAGAGTGACCTTTGTTATGTTAATACATGTTGTGCTGACTAGTTTTATTATTTTAATTGTTGGCTAAGGTATTTTATCAGATGACTATACATTTTTAAATGCAATGGTTAGGTTTTAATTGACAACTATTCATCCTTAAAATGGTACTAATGCTATCACAGAAAGGGCACATTTATGAAATACCCTCCCTGTATCACTTGCATTGTAAATGGAAACCTCTAGAATAAGGCATTAATTTTTATATACTGATGCAATCATTTTGGTTTGAATTTTTATTCTTTTTTTTCTACCATGACTTATTATCTTGTAGTGGGGTAGAATTTTTTATGGTTATATCGTTGTGTGCATGTCATTCTGAGCTCATCCCCCATACATGGATCATATAAAAATAGAAAAGGTCATTGGCAAAGCTAAGAAGCTTAGTGATGTGTCCAAGGTAGATTTGATAGATGATTTCCTTGAGATGGAGAGATTGGCTTCCATGGATTCAACTGGATTGGATCAGGTAGAAGTAGGAAATTTAGATGAAATAACTAACAAGAATGTTTCAGGAAGTTTTGATATTTCATCTAATCAAGAAGATAGAGCTTTCTTAGAAGAAGCTCTTGCACAAAAAGAATCAAAGCTTCAAACTGTCAATCAGGAATGCTCTGAGTTGTTAAAAAAAAAAAACCATTTAAAAGAAAATATAATTGTTCTGCAAGCTAGAAACACTTGGAATGAATCTACCCTAGTTAGTCTCAAAGAAAAGAATGATATGATCCTTGCTATTGATGTTGAGGTTGCAGACTTGCACAAAATACTAGATGAGGTCAAATATGCCATGGCAATAGATGCTGAAAGTACTAGAGATTCTCAGACACATATCTGGTCTTCTGTGAAAGCTAACTTCACTTCTCGTTTTGATACTAGGATTAGAATTAGTTCTATTGATGTAGAGTTTACAACTACTATTGTCAGCGTCATTAATTTCTTACAATCTATAGCCCAAGACCCTAAAAAGACTCAAAAATTTAAATCATCAGATATTGATAAACTAGTTTTTAGAATTCAGGAGTTTTCTTAGTTAGTGGATTACTTTTTGTAGTGCAAAGAAAACATTATAGAGTTAATTGTTGAACTGATATATTTGTTATCTCAATTTAGGAAAATTTTTGCTCTTGGTTTCAGTGAAATCTTCCAAAATGAAGCCACAGATTTTGGCAACCAATTGCCCAACCTAATGCAGTCTAGTTTTCTTTGTAATTCGATTAGTACAGATAATTTCACAAGACAAGAAAGTGCTCAGGATCTTTTAGGAGAAGAAAAGGCTAATAGCCTACGCTTTCAACTAGTTGGTTGCAATTTATACATAATTAGGAAGCTTAACAACATTCAAGTAGAAAAAACATCTTTGGAATCTGAGTTGAAGGCCCAGGTAAGCAGAATTGGAGGCTTGAACTCCCAAATACAAAGTTATGGTCAGTTTTCTTTATAACATATGGCTTAAGATTATAATTGAGGCCTGAACTCCCAAATAGTTCAGCCTTTTTTGGTACATCTAGAGTGGCCAAACACTTGGCAAGTCGAGGTAAGGCATTGTTATGGAAATGATTAAAGATGGGCTAAACTTGTGTAATCACTTAGTGATGGGGTTCAAGTCCATGGATTTAGTTCTCTCAGGACTTCTTTTAATATCATGCAGCTTGATACAAGCCTATAGTCAAGGTAATCTAATGCATAAGTTGTAATATTGTCAAGTTTAAAATCTTTCAAGAAGTGGGTCATCTATGCATAATTCATGTTGTAGCAAGTGATAGTAAGCATATCTAGAAGTGATGATATGGTCTTCGTTGAAATATTTGTAGAAATAGATCTTCTAGTATAATGTATATTGTAGTCATTGATAATAAGTGTTAGCTATATGAGATTTCTACAATCTATAATATTTCTTTGTGTTGTTTGTGGACTATGTTTATTTGTATGGACATCTTAGATCATATCTATTGATCCAACATCAGGATCTTCAAGAGTTCATAAGTAGAAAGATGAAATCTATAAAGTTATGATGTTGGATCATTGAATAAGATTTATATGTTGATGGAAATAAACATACACAATTAAATCAAGAAACGACAGAAAGAAATGGTTAAGTATATCTGAAACTGATGAAAATCTTGTAACATCATAGTTGAAATCTTCCTTAAAATAGATCCTTGCATAATTTATGTTATAGAAACTGATACTAAGCATGTATGAACTAATGAAGAAGTTACAATACTGTCTTAGTTGGAATCCTTCAAGAAATGGATCCTCTAGCATAACTTATCTTATCGTAACCAGCAATAAGCATATCTGAAACTGATGAAGAATTTAGCCTACAATGATAAATTGTTGACTTGGATCTCTTCTCTTCCAAATCAAAGGATAAAGAAAGCATTACAAATGGACCATCTAGCTACTTCTACAACCGATGAATCATTCCTTACCTCCTTTGGGATGCACAAGGTATTTATATGATATAAAGCTCTCTTATCTTTCCAGATGGGTACAAGGGTTTCCTCCTCTTTAAGTCTTGGGTGACTATATATAAGACTTCTATAAAACAAAATGAACTCAAACATTGTGTTTGATACAACCTTAGATTCGTGTAGCATATATTGTAATCTGGTTCTTCTTCTTTTTTTGGTACAATCTTATCTGATTCATGATATGTTTGTCATGGCAAGCATTAAAGAGCAAAAAACTATTAGTGGAAGGGAAGCATTGAGAGAGAAGAAAGTGGGATGTAGCAGCAATAAGTCACCTGAGGGCAGCCATGCACAACCTCCAAGATTGGGTCTGACAATGAGTTGACAGGTGTTAGTTTAAATCATAAATCTTCCCAAAATGAAGGGAAACATTTGGCTTCAAATGAGATGACTAAATCACCTACTCAAGTGCACATACCTCCTTAGATGTATGGGAAGCCTAATTTTAATGTTGATTATAGTGGACCCCAAACCCACGGCCCTAAGCACCACTAAGTTGGTTCTACAATATTTGTTTAAGCATCATCCAAAGAGGATATTACAAGACAAGAGACGAGATTAACATTTAGATTTTGGATGTAAGCAGAAGTATATGTAAACTTAGACCAAGTAAAAGAGAACAAACAAATCAAGAATTCTGTATAGATTTGTAAGAAGCTCATGACTCAAAACTCAAACTAGTTCTGTAAGCTCCATCCATGGGGTCAAATGTATGAATTAGATAGACATCATAATATTCTATCATAGCTCTTATGAGATAAAGTTTGCACATTACTCTCTTTGGGGTGTGTGAAATTTGACAAAATTATCCATTTATGAAAACTTAAGTTATATGTATATATAAATGAGATTTTTAATATGTGGTTGTATGTTGTTTGGTGTGTAATCCAAAGACTCGGTGCTTAGCACTATGAATATTAAAAAAAATGTATTGATTTTCTACAATCTATGAATTAATTGTAGATTTATTTTAGATTCAATTGTGTATTTGTTTCTGTATTAATATTTCAGATTATATTCTATGATCTATCATCATTGTTTATTCTATTAATTCTTTTTCATCTTGATGATAGATCATAGAATAATATCTAAAAAGTTGATAAAGAAACTAACACAATTTAATTTTAAAAAAATCTATAATTAACATTATAATAACTTGAATGAACTGGTATTATATTCTCTTTGTTTTAAAGCTCTACAGTCTGGATCTTCAATAGTTAAGCTTGAATTATCTTGTCTACCCATTCTCAATTATGATCACCAAACTATACTTCATAGTTCAAGCTTGTTCTTTTTCTTCTGATCTGACCGTAATACTGCATATTCTTATTTGTTTATGGGTGTTTTATGTCTTCTTTAGGTAAGTAGGGTTTTTGAGGCTAGTTGGTAACAAAATCTGATGGACAACTATTATTTCTTATTGCAGAGAAACAGGCTTCTTCCATTTGGACAACTAGGGCAATACAAGTGGTCAATGGAGAGGACAAATCCAACTTAGAGGTATTATATAACAATGTTATCTTTAGATCAATTTTCTTTTCTAATTCTTATTTCAAACTTCTATTTCATTTCATACTAAACCATTAAGATTAGGATTAGGGTTATGGTTAGGGTTGAAATTTTACACCTATTGATAATGGTCATTTCATTTCATTAAGATTAGGGTTAGGATTAGAGTTGAAATTTCACACCTATTGATAATAGTCATTTCATTTTATCTTAATAGATGAATGAAAAAAAACACATGAGAACATCTTTGAAATCATTTATGAGCAGCCTTCTCAAAACATTACACAAGAGGCCAGCAGTGCTAAAGGTCTCCTCCATGAAGATGTCTGGTAGAACTCTTGCTTCTAAAAATGTCATTCCAGATTCAAATAGTGAGAGACTTAGCCCAGAAAGTCCACTTTCTCAAGAAGATTCTCAGACATTCTTCAACTCACATTCAACAAAATCAACTAATTATGATGATAATGGAGAGATTACAAGAATGGACTACACTCCTACTCAGAGAAAACCCCCTATTCACAATGAGGAATTGCCTTAAATGTAATCAAATTAATGCAAATAATAATACTCTTAATCATAGCTTGCACCATCTTTTCACCTTATAGAATTTCCCTACTATAAAAAAAAATTGAGACAATGTGTATAAGAGAGTCATATGTGTTATCTATAGATAAGGACCCATATTTTATGGTCTTGTAAGTTACTTCAAACAAGGGTTAGATTTCAAGCATAGTTACAATGCCATTGTGAGCTATTGTCCCAATGTTAATTTGTGATACTTATGTTCAAAAGAAATAAAATAAGTGTGTTTTATTTATTCATCTTCTATGTGTTGAGGTTTCCAAACATAACCTTTTTTTCCTTAAGCATGGAACATTCTTTGTCTCTCTATTCCTCACTGTAATAAGTTAACAACATTTGTCTCTCAAACATGATACGCAAGTTTTGTTTTATGTTCCATCAATGCTAATGGGCTTCCATACCTTTACATTTAATGCATGTGGGCTTAATCTGGACTGAATAAAGAGGTCTATAAGAGTTTTTTTTTAGACTTCCATCACTTCCATGTGCTATGAACTGGTTTTTCTATTTGGAATAAAATATTATAAGCATGTGAAGATGATATGGGACTGGCTAAATGCCTTGTGATTTTCAAATTATATCATATATGATGGAGGAGATAGTATAATTAATGCAATCAATTTTGGTCGACTTGGGTTTGGATTTAGGTATTAAGACAAGTTGTCCTAATAATGAGGAACAGTTCTCATCCATTTTGGTGTGGATGCATGAATGGAGACAAGGTGTCCCAATGAAGACAATATAAGTTCATTCCCTAGAAGTTTTAGAGCCATTTATTCATTCACCTAGAGGATTCACCTCCATTATTATCTTAAAAATGACCATCTCTCTTTTGTGGGGATGCTGACATCTCAACTTTCACATGTGAATGAGTTGATCAACTTAAACACCTATACCTACGTGCTTTGCTTATCAATGTACTTACTTCTCCAATGGATTTGTTCTAATCAACAAAAAGGGAAAAAATGATACACTGATCTAAACTGCCCTTAATTGCATACCCATGCCTTTTTCATTTCTTGGTTTGGTGACATTTTGATCAAGTTGTTTTCATATATATATGACCATATATGTTGATATATTATTGTATGAAAGTTGGTGAATAATCTTATTATAGTTTCATTTATATGTGTGAATCCTATAGGTCTAGATCTAGTTTTGGAGTTTCTATTATTCATCACCTTAGTTTTGATTCATAGATGAAAAGGTAACTCATCCAACTTTGATACACAAATTAGAGTCCCAAAATTTAACATGTTTTGACATCATTTTAATCAGGTTGTTTTGTAAATTGATTAGATTTAAAGTAGGTGATTTTTGCATGGAAGTTGGTAAATAATATCAACCCAACTTCATTTACATGTATACATCCAAAAGGTCTAGCTCTAATCTTGCAATCTCTATCAAACATCACCGAAGTTTTGGTTCATAGATGCAAAATTGACCCATGTTATTTTCATTACTCATTTGAATCGCTTGCATTCACATCTCAAAATTTAAGTTTGACCCATATTCCATCTTTCCTACTAACTACTATGGGTTGCTAAAATACAAATTATTTTAAATTGTATCCTAAGATGATGCTTTAAATGATATTCCCAAATTCATTATTATTAGCTAAGTAGAAATTCAAGAGTAATATTGATATAGTATAGAGGGCATAGCTAGAGTTTTAGCATTGCATCATCATAGGCACACTACATGGATTTTGATAGTATTTGATATTTTTCATTTCCATTGAATCAGCCCACTTTAAGGTTTGGCAAAAACCATACTCCCTAACTAGAAAAATCTTCAATAATATTTTTAAACATTATTGGCCAATTGTTACATGCCAAAAACATATTGGTGAATAGATCATAGAAGCATCAAGAAGAGAAGTTCACATCCTCAACTCTATGTGCAATTTTTCATATTGGTTATATTTTGTAATAACATAGATCATTTTAACATGAGCATATAGGTGAATTGGATAGTCATACAAAGGTTGTTAGTATTGGTCATGCATGCATGTAGAGAGCATAACTAGAACATTAGCATTAAATCGTCATAGGAACACTAAATGGATGCCTGTTGTTTTGATCTTTGATCACTAACATTGAATTAAATCACTTTAAACTTTGAACAAAAATATATCCCCTATCTAGAAAAGTCTTCAAACATTGTTAGGTAGTTGTTATAAGTCACAAACACATTACTGAATAGGTAGGAGTCATCAATAGATGCTCACATCTCAACTATAAGTATAATTTTCACATGGGTTTTATTTTGTAATCACAAAGATCATGACACACTCATCTAAACGAACCATTTTCTCATACCATGAAAAAATAGTATATGTCTATCATAATAATTCCTTCTTGACTTTTGGAGTTGATCACAAAATTTAATTCATTTAATTAATTGACTAGTTTTCTATATTTCTATGAAATTTGTAAGTATTTAATGTTCTCCAAGTTTAATAATATTGCTATAGCATTATATTTCATTTTAAATTTATAATTATGATATTATGGTAGCATGAATACATAGGATGGACTTTTGTTGCTGCATAAAGTACATAAGTTGAAACGTATTCTGAATTCATGCAATGCCATCATAAGTTAAAATGTTCATTTGAACAATAAGGGGAAAAGGAGATATAATATCAAAGAAAACCATATCATGGAGTCCATACTAGGTTTATATAATCAATGGTTTTTATAAATCTTCAAAGATTCATTGTGTATTGAATCTTAGGGCTCAAGGCCTCAATGTATTATAATTATTTTTAGGCAATAATGGATATCATCTCAAACATAGTTATGTTTTGGTATAATGTATTAATTTCTATGCTTTGTTTGTATTTCCATTATGCATCAGGCTAGTTGGTGTAGTGAAGTGAATTGGTTTAAGAAACCTTTAACTAGGTACTTTGATCTTTTCCTATATCATTGATGGTATTAGTGTAGGCATTTATGAAGTTTAAATTGTGTGTTCAAGAGAAGAACCAATAGGAAATAATATATCTTAAAGGGTAACCAAGTTTTGTAAACCTATGTCCAAAATTTATATGCATAGTTAAATATACATAATTGCATAACTTGTTGTTAACATGCTAGTGAAAAGAAAGGTTGGAAGAAGTATACATATATTTCATTATATAATGAGAATATTGAAATTGAAAAGTGGAGATAATATTTTGAAGGACATAATTCTTCAATTAGTCATCTTTTAGTAAATACAACCAAGAAAGTAATAAAGGAGATCATAAAAGCGTCATATAGAGAGCACCGAGATAATATCAAGCCTCATGAATGGTGAGGCAATTGACATTGTGTAATGGAGTAAATGAATGATAGCACAAGATATTATGATGTACATGCATCATTTAACTTTTCAAATGAATTGGGTATAAAATGCCCCACTTTTGTCTCTAAAATCTAAGAAAAAAATCCAAGCTATATATCATCTTGTTATTGTTGTGGCGCACCCCCATTTTTCATTCCCATTCTAAGATTCTTAGGCACCCGAGTTGACCCTAGTTTATTAAATATTTCTTTAGATATCTCATGGTATAGCATCCCTCATTATATTTTAGGAACTTCTATCTATCCCCAAATAGTGATGGTGAATTTATTATGGCATCTAATCATTTTTAAAGAGGGCTTGGTGTTTTGTTAGGGTGATTCAAGCCATATGTAAACAGAGCTGGGAATGTGCAACCATCCCCAAAATAGAAGGATTCTTGACATCTCTTAGAATTCTCTAGAGTTCCTAAAGTATCTTGGAAGTGTCTAGGCATTCTCTAGTTTAAACACCTAGGAACAACAAAAGAAAAAAGGAAGGAGTTGGGCCCAAAGGCTCCTCTACTTTACTACAAATGCTTCTATCTACAAGTGATAATGCAACCAGTTCTTGGAAAAGGTGTGAGGGGTTGTAAAATTTTAACCTTGAAAAAAGGATTAAAGGTGGGCCTGATATGAATCCCTATAAAGCTATTTTTGTTGTAGGTAGAGATAGGTTATTGCCAAAAGATGATACTCAGCCTCAAAATAGTAAAGTAGATTTGGTATAGTCAAATGCTTACACATATGGTCTATTTATGAATCCTAAGACCTCAGAGATAGTTTAGAGGTGTGTGAATTCCTCACTTATCAAAACTTGTGAGTAATGGTGTAGATAAGAACCACTTACAATACTAGAAGATGATTTTAGTTAATGAATCTAGAATTCCCAATCCTAAAATTTAGCTAGAAAAATGTATTATAATGGATGGAAAGAAAAATTCAATCAGCTTCAACATCAAGCCAGGGACAAGAAATCTTGTTACCTGCCAATCATATCACTGTCTTCCTCCTTCCCTGATCGATCTTCTCATCAACAGCAAGCACCAGCCAGGGATTGAAATGGTTTGTCGAGTAGGAAAGGAGGAATGAGAGGCAAGGGAAACCCTTACATGTCCTTTACGCGCTCCATCTTTTCCTGCCACAATGCAAAAGAAAACCCTTATAGCTCCTTCACGTGCTCTCAAAAACATACAATGAAATGTTCCTTCGCGCGCTCTCAAACTGCATCAATGAAATGAAAAAAACATTTCCATGTTGAACTTAAGCCTATGTTGGTCGAAATTTTGACCAACATAGGCTTAGATTTTTAAAAAGCAATTTTTCCCTTCTCCAATCCGACCAACGTAAAGCTTTTTAATTGATGATCGCAATTTTTGGTCGAAAAATAAGATCAAATGTAGTAGTGTGCCTCTTAATCCTCAGATGGAATTAGCACCATTTGACAAATGGGACTCCATTGGTCCAATTGATCACCCATCTAATGGGAAATCCTATATTCTTGTGTACACTAATTACTTGACAAAATGGGTTGAAGTTAAGGCTATGAAGCATGCTTGTGATGAAAAAGTTGCTAAATTTTTGTATGAAGAAATTTTTACTCATTATGGTGTACCCAAAGAGCTAGTCACAGACCAAGGTGCACAATTCAACTCTAATCTAATCTTAGAGTTGATGAAACAATATAAGATCAGGCACCAAAAATCCAATCCTTATCACCCTCAAGCTCATGGACAAGCAGAGGTCACAAACCGTGAGTTGGAGAACATCTTAACAAAAATAATCCATTTGCACCATAGGGATTGGACCAGAAAATTACAAGAAGTTGTTTGGGCTTACAGAACAACCTGGAAGACTACTATAGGATTCACACCATTTAAGCTCTTATGTGGTAAGCTAGCAATACTTCCAATTAAATTTGAACATAAAACTCTAAAGACAAAATTAGCACTAGTTATTGAACTTCCTGTAGCACAAAGAGAATGTCTCCTACATCTTAACTCTTTGGATGAAATGTGCAAAGCTACTTTGGAACATACTAAACTAATACATAAATAAAGGAAACAAAGGCATGATTCACATATTATCAGTAAATAATTTCAAGTTGGTGACTGGGCACTACTATATGATTCTAGATTTAAAGATATGTCAGGAAAGCTACAGACAAGATGGCTGGGACCATATGAAATTAGTCATGTCTTTGATAATGGAGCTGTTCAACTAACTACCATTGATCTGGTACCTTTCAAACTATTAGTCAATGGTCACAAATTGAAATTATACAAACGGCCCCAAATACAAACAGACTTCCTGTAGTAGTTTCAGTAGCTAGATTCAAATATAAATCAAGCAACTCTTCCTACAGCCGAAGGTGTCAATCTTCTGACTACCACTCTTCAACATTAGTTTCTTTATGCATGCTCACAATAAAGACTTTATGTTCACATAAGGTTCACTTTTCTATTCACTTTTTCTTTCCATCTCATCTCTTTACCTTCCACCCATCCACCTCACCTCATTTCTTTATCTTCCATCCATCCACTTTCCACGTCATCAATTTTTCCATGTTTTCAATAAACCCTACAAGATGGTGACAAATGCTACTGATGATGATATCACTTTCGCCACCTTTTTTTTGGTACGTGCGATAATTAGAATGACAGTTATAACATTTTCAAATTATCATTCACTTATAGTCCACAAATTTTGTTAATTATATTTAATACTACATAATTTATATGATGGCAATGTTATCCCAATCCCTTACCCATACTAGATCTGACAAGTGTGGACACTTGCCTAAATATAGCAAGGGGCAAGGAAGGTCACTAATATCCAATGGCATTTCTATTTATCTATAAAGATTTTTCCAAATCTTCGCATTTCCTTCATTAATGAAAATTAATTGCCATAAGTACACAAGTGAGGTGTTGTACTCCCTATTTTTTGAATGATTTTCTATGTCAAACTGTGATGTGACTTATGTTTAAATTTTATGTGATTCAAACCCTATTTTTGGATGATTCTCACACATATTCATGATTTTCCTTCATTAAAAGTCATATTATTGCACATAACAATTTGTTGTGACATTAATTTCATGTTAAAACAAAGAAGTGTGAGTTGAGTCTATAAAATAATGAAGCATTTTGAAGCTTGAATTCAGAAGGGGGAAAATAGAGTAAAAAAAGGAAGTGTTAAGAGAATGGGTCTATAGTTGCAGAGGAGAGAACCAATGGACCACATTGTGTTACTCTTAGACGTAGAAGTCATAAGAAGGTTTAATGCATGTAGATGGCTAGAGTATTTTCTGAGTTTGACCACATTGTATAAGGAGGTAGCCACAGAATTTATAAGGACATTCAATGAGGGTGAAGCTTTTGTTTGGGGTTTAACAGTGGTTGCAATAGAGGAATGCATCGCTGAAGTGACTGGGTTGCCTACAGTTGGAGAACATTACCCCAGCACACATGATGCAAGGTCAGCAAGAGCTCAATTTACCATACCACCTAATCCTCAAATGGACATTAAAAGCAAGGTTACAAGAGAATGTCACTGCCGCCACCATACAATGAATTAACCATGAACATAATCAGGTATTTTACATGCAAAGGCAGATTCTCATACTTGCATGCACATCATTTAAAATTACTTAGTTGTGTAAGGCATAATCTTGCAATAAACATTCCAAATTTCTTGAATAATATGGTTTGTATTAGTGCAAAAGAGACTCAGAAAGGAAAAGATAATTATGTTACTCATCATGCCTTAATCAAGTTATTGATAGAGAGGTCACTTAGGGATGTATCTCCCATGACATGGGATGAATTTGTGCAAGCCAAAAATTTGCAACCCCAAGCTGCCCTTAGTGAACAACCTAGTGAGGAAAATGTCCCTACTAGTGAGCCTGCTGAACAAAATACCCAAGAGGCTAAAGCTGAAAAGACCCAAGAAAATGTGCAAGAAACTATCCCTGTTCAAGTAAATGTGCCTTCACCTGTGCAAGAGACCCCAAAACCTACTTTTAGCAGAGCTAAGAGGAAATGAAAAATGCAGGAAGAAATCTCCATTCAGGAAAAGAAAGAGTCAAACCCTACAATTGTAAGACAAAAGAGAACAAAGAAAAGTTCTACAGCAACCACTCCTATAGCAGAGACACCCAAAGGGAAAAGTTTTTAAAGATTCCACTTTGTCTAAAACATCCACCAAGTAATCCCCTATGCAAATTGTTTCTAATCACTCTCCTCCCCATCCTGAGATTGCAAGCATTCCCAAAAATCCTACTGAGGAATATAGGGATGAAAGCAAAGAAAATCTAGATTATAACCCAACAGACTTACCAAGTACTTCCAGTTGTAGGGATGAAATAGTTCCTAAGTATGTTGATCCAAACACTACCCTAGTTCCCCATAGATCAACATGGATTACTAGTATTGTAGAACATTTATGGTAGGAACATAGAAAGAGGAAAAGAGATCATGAAGAAGAAAGTGGTTCTATCACACTGCAGAAACTCCTTTTTCAGTTTTATGGACAACATCTATTTGCTGAGGCCTTGTAGAAAGAAGAGAAGAAAAAGATGAATAAGATTATAGTATCTCAAGGTGACAAAATTTTAGATTTAAAGGAAAAGTTAGCAAACCAAAAGAAATGAATGGACCATGCCCTCAAGTTAGCTGATCAGGCCCTTGCTTGTAGACCACCACCAAGAGTTTATGCTCTCTATTTGAAAGAACAATTTCTTTTGTTTCAATTAATGTTAACTCTTAAGAATATTAATGCAAAGTTCAAATCAACACAAGAATTTTATGGACTATAGCAGACTCTTCCACCTTGGTAGTAGAATTTACTTTGTTAATTATATGTTCATAATTTTGTTATCCCTTCAGAGACTCAATGGAATCCCTTGCTTTACATAGGGGATATACACTGAAGAGCCCTCATGTCCTAGATGTCCAGTGAAGTAAATTATGACAAGTAGTTGAATAATTACAGGGATCAGGAAAGGACAAAACCCTTGCCTCTAAGAGCAGAGAGTAACAAGCCAGATGAAGTTCTTAGGGATTGGTTCACATTAACTTATGGAAAGAAGAATCCAAAGTAAGGGTTAGGATCTTTGCTATCAGAGCTAAGGTTTATGTTGATTATGAAAATCTACCCTACTTTGTTTTCTAGAGAGCTATGACTGGTGCTAGGAGTAGATGGGCCAGACTGCCTAAATCTCTTAAAAAGTTAGAACCATATAGTCCCATCAACCTAGAGGTAGCACTTCATAAGGATCTAAAATATTTAGAGTTAGGGAAGTAGGCCAGACTAGAGTTGTGGTGTCCTCTAACCATGCAGCCTCCAATGCTCTTGTGGCCTTTGTATGACATCAATGCCAATAGACTCAACAAGCTTCAGGAAGATCATAGAAGGGAAGTGTGGGAGAGAACCAAAGGATTTTACTACACTTTCAAGAGCAACATAAAAGGAAGGATAGAGATTGGAGAGTTCAGGTCATTAACAAGGAAGTGCAATGCTTGAGGACAAACATTAGTTTAGCAGGGGGCAGGTGATGAGACCAAAATTTGCCTTTATTTTATGATAGTTTTAAGATACTTTTTTGATACTATATTTTATCTTTGTCAAAACATTTGTGGACCTATGTTTACCAAACCTATGATAAACCTATGGGTAGAAACTATGCCATCTTTTGCTAATATTATATATAGTATGGAGTATTTCATATAGTTATCAAAATGTGTGTTCTTATATTTGAATTTAATTTGATAAATGTTTATTTGCAAACATGCCTTTGTATTGAAACCAACCTATTAATGGAGACTAAAATATGATTGGGGGAATTCAAAAGTTAAGTGCCAACAACATTCAAGGAGAAGAGAACGCTAAGGAGCAACCACGGTGGAGGAAAGTTGTAATGGTTCCAAAAGACACAACAGCGAGTAAGGAGGAGCTATGAAGACTTATTACCTTCTCTACATTTATTCTTTGGCGAGTAGATGTTCAAACTTTATTATTCCTGCCTTAATCTATTATTCCTTCTTCCCACCTTCAGTTGTTATCTTCTTATTTTCTCTCTTGCAGATTTAAAGCTAGGTCATTTACTTTTCTGTTATGCAATAAGTGTTGATTATATATATATATATATATATAGGAATCAACCCAAGTGTGTTAGTTTTTAAGCTAGTTAGAAGAAATAGTTTATAAGAATAGACTGTTAACTTTTACAGCTATGTTTTTACAGTTCTGTGTTATGTATTGAATTTCTGAAATCTATTGAAATAGTTTTTGGCTTCTATCTTGTGTTAGTAGTTTAATGAAGTGGACCAAGGGGGCCCACTTGGAAGGTGGATTAGATTAGGATGGAATAGATTTATTTCCTAGCATTCTTAGTTTTGTAAGTAGAAGTTTTAAGTTCCTTCCTGTAGCATCACACTTTGTGAATGTTCCTGCAGCATATGTGAGAACAGTTATAGTGGATGATCCGAGTTGGGATATTTGTTATCTTTTCATTGTATTTTTAGTATTCATAGAGTTAAGTGTGTTATTTTCTACAGCAATAGTGTAAGTTCTTTTCCTTGCATTTTACTTTCTTGTAGCATAAGCTTAAGTGACTTATTAAGAGACCTAGTGCACATACTGTGCCGACCATTTCAAGTATACGTCCTTGAGTTGACAAGATTAAATGCACCTCATAGTGGGAAAAAATGGTCCTTAGTTTGAATATATTATTCCTAAGCATGGCCTAGAGCATGACTATGATACACCTATTGTGAGGCAGATCAAGTTCCATAAAGCCAAAAAATAAAGTAGGGGGTCCCCATTTCTAGGCGAAATGGGGCATGCATTGTGAAACCACAACAAGAAGCAAAAAGTTGCTCAAAAGTGCTCAAAATGGTACAACACTATGAAAGGACCAAATAAGTGGTTAAATTAGGTGTAAACTAGTCATTTTATGTTTTGAATCCATGTTGAAAGGTTTAGAACCAAACTTGTCAAGTTTTAAGTCTTAGTCTTTTTCCAGAAACTGCCTGAAAAGTTTGAAAAGTCTTATAAACTTCAAGCAAGCAGTTTCTGGAAAAAGACTACTTAGAGTAGTTATGGATGATTTCAATGGCCAAGAAGGAAGGGGAAGACTATTTAAACATCCCTTAATCAAGTTCTAGGGGTTGGATACCTGATGTACAAACAACACCTGTAAGTGTAGCATTATATGAGCATTGAAGAAGTTTTTTGAAGACTAATGAATTTGTGGAGTTGATTGTGTTACTTTTTTAATTCATTAAGCTTCCATGGATCATCTTTTGAAATTTTTCATCATTTTTTTATTCAAATGTTTCATTTCCTTAGGTTTAGAAAATCATTTAGTTTGTGTAATATTGTTGTCTAGTTTTGAGTTACCAGCATAGCAATGGCTATAGCTTGAACTTCCACGATCAAACTCTCGAGGATTTTGAAAATCAAGAAATAGCCTTTGCATAGGTTGTAAATATGGATTTTTGGATTTGTGCAAGAGAATTGGCCATTTTTACAAGTGAGCCCTAGACAAGTAAGCAAACCTTGGCAAGGTGTGATGAAGGCTTATAAAGGAGTGCAGTGGTGAATAGGGGATTGGTATGAGCCAATCTTAGTAAGGTATGGAAAGAGGAAGTTAATAAGCATGTTGGATCTAGAGGAAGAGGTAGGAAGTGGAGTTGGACACCTTAGAAGGAGAAAATCATTCTTTTGCCTTAGAAACCTTCAAAATAGGGGTTTTTTGAAAGTGTACTCTACAGATAGTACTGAGACCTAAAACCACCAAAATATTTGAGCCTATGTCCATAGGAGACAAATTCCTATAGACACCAACTAGCCTCATTAAGGGTTTTTGGGAGGAATTTCTAAACTCTTGTTTTTAGGAGGGCTAATAGGGGCTCTTGGGGCTACAAGGCCAATTTGAGCAATTTGAAGTTGTGGGTATGGTGAAACTAAAAGAATGATGTAGAATGGTGGGGAAAGTGTCAAGAAACTTATTAGGAGATCTTAAACTAGGTTTTTTCTTAGGAAGATTAGTGTGATGGAATTTTCCCTAGTAAATATAAACATGCCTAGTTGAATGAATGAGAAGGTTAGAGAGTGAATTGAATTGTTGGAGAATTTCCTTGGGAGAGGGTAACTAGAGTGTGATCCCCTAGAGTAGGGTTGAGGAAAGAACCCTAAGAGGCCATAGATAGCCTTATTGGAGTCAATGAGCTCTAGTGGAAGAATCTTCTCATCAAAGTGGTATCAGAGACCAAAAGATCTATGGCTTGTGGTACATGTTCCAATCTAATGAATCAAGTGGATCTTCCATGATGGTGACCAATGGAGAGTTGGACAAGGAAGTGGATGAGTAGAAGAAGCTCTTCAAAGAAAAGACGAGGGTTCTAGATGAGGTCCTAAAAGGGGTAAAAGACAAGTTGAAAGAGATAGAGAATGCAACCCAAGCTAAGGGAGATGAAGACTTCAACAAGGGTAAAGAGAGAGTGAGTTTGAAGGATGAAATCCCTAAACCAAGTCCTCCACTTGGTGAGTAGGAACCATTCTTAAAAGCCCTAAAAGAATTTGGAGGGAAGAGTTTAGAGAATGTGTCTCTGTTTCATGGAAAGATGGATGCAGAGGTAGTCTTGGAATGGTTGGAGAGCATTGAGAACTATTTTGAGTGTGAAGGGACAATAGAGGCCCAAAAGGTGAGGTATGCAAAGTTTACGTTTAAAGGCCAAGCCTTAACATGGTGTAAGTTAGTGCAAGAAGAAAGAGAAAGTGAGGGGAAGAAGCCTATAGATTATTGGAAGGCAATGGTGAAATGATCAAAGAAACATACCTACTAGAGGACTATGAGATTTGGATCCATAAGCAGAGGCAAAATCTCACACATAAAGAACTTGATGTGGCTACCTACAAGAGGAGTTTCAGAAGTTGACACTAAGGTCAAGGGTGCAAGAGGTAGGGAGCATGAAGGTGGCAAGGTATTTAAATGGCCTTAAATGGTCCATTCATGATTAATTGGGTATTTTTAGCCTCACCATACTTTAGAGTTCTTTTCAAATGGCTAGGAAGGTGGAGGAAAAACTAAGGAAGAAAGGAGACTCTAATTCTAAGAACAAGGGAAGAACAAGGGTAGAGGCAAAGACTTTCGAGGTGGTTCAAGGGGAGGCTCTAGTGTCGAGAATATTGAACAAAGAAATAATGGAGACTCTAAGTGGAGTGAGCTATCTAGTGAGACTAGTCAGAAAGGAGGATCTAGCAAAGGTAGAGGATCCAATAGTGGTGGTAGAGGTAGATATGGTAATAGTAGAGGATCCCATTTTAGCAATATGAAATGCTATAATTGCAACAAGGTAGGGCATCCTGCTTATAGATGTCCTGATAAGGCAATAGGGTCTTATGGAGAAAAGAAGATAGCCTATGTGTAGGATGAAGATAATCAGAAATAAGGAGAAGTATATCTTGATTTGGAAAAGGGTGAAAACCTCATGCTAAGGACGATTTTGGTGAAGGAACCAATAAAGGAAGAACACAAGCAAAGAAGGGCATTATTCAGAACTACTTGCAAGATATTGGGTAAGGTATGCAAGGTAATCATAGAATCAAGGTCTACTGACAATGTTATGTCAGAGGAGGCAGTGTAAAAACTTGGACTAATAAAAATACCACATGTATGTCCATATAGGATGACTTGGTTGAACAAAGGGCAGAACATCCTAGTTAATGAATAAGTTTGAGTAGACATCACAATTGAGAATTATCATGATAGGGTCCTATATGATGTACTCCCTATGGATTCTTGCCACTTGCTACTAGGGAGACCTTGGTAGTTTGACAGAGAAGCAATACATTGTGGGAAAGAGAATAAATATTCTTTTAAGAAAGATGGGGTCACTTATAGGATATAGTCCATAGTAGAGGAAGAAAAAGTAGAGAAGGCTATTGCTAAGACCTTGTTAATGAGTGGCAAGGGGTTTCTCAAAGACTTAAAGGAGAATGAAGGAGTAGGATATGCCATTATGGTGAAGCCTAAGGAAGAGGAGCCATCTTCATCAACACTTGTTCCTTCTGAAGTACAAAGTTTGTTGGATCAGTTTAAAGACATTATTTGTGATGGGGTACCTCCTACACTACCACCTAAGAGGACCATAAGTCATCAAATTGAATTCATCCTAGGGGCATCATTGCCTAATAAAGTTTCTTACAAGATGACACTAGAGAAGAATAATAAGATAGCAAGACAAGTGCAAGAATTGCTTGATCAGGGTCTTATTAGGAAGAGCATCAGCCCTTGTGTCGTACCAATAGTCCTAGCACCCAAAAAGGGAGGTAAGTGGAGAATGTGCATAGATTCTAGAGAAATCAATAGAATCAAAATTAGATATAGATTCCCTATTCCTAGCATAGAGGACCTAATGGATTGTTTGGGTGGGGCTAGGTACTTTTCCAAAATTGATCTCAAAAGTGGATATCATCATATTAGGATTAATGGAAGTCTACATTTAAGACTACTGTGGGTCTATATGAGTGGTTGGTTATGCCATTTGGTCTTACCAATTCACCTAGTACCTTCATGAGGGTCATGAATGAGGTATTGAAAGACTACATTAGAGTGTTTGTTGTAGTATACCTAGATGACATCCTCATCTTTAGCAAAACAAAGGAGGAACATATGGAGCACCTTGAACTAGTATTGAAGAAGCTACATGAGGAGAAGTTGACAATCAACTTGGAGAAGAGTGAGTTTATGAAAGAGGAGCTTGTATACTTGGGGTTTGTAGTGTCCCAAGGTAGCCTAAAGATGGACAAAAGTAAGGTGCAAGAAATCTTGAGTTGGCTTACACTAAGATCTACTACAAAGGTCAAGAGTTTTCATGGCCTAGCTCAATTTTATAGGAAGTTTGCAAGAAGGTTAAGTAAAATATGTCCACCAATGAATGGCATCGTCAAAGGGGGCATGAAGACCAAGTTCACATGGACCAAAGCAATAGATGAAAGCTTTGAGAAGTTGAAAAAGGAAGTAGCAACACAACCTATATTGGTTTTGCCCAGTTTTGTGAAACCATTTGTGGTGGAGTGTGATGCTAGCAACATAGAAATAGGGGCAGTCTTGAGTCAAGGGGGTGGACTAGTAGTATTTTTTACTGAGAGGCTTGATGAAGCCAAGACAAGGCATTCTTCATATGATCTAGAACTCTATGCACTTGTCCAAGCCCTTCAGAAGTGGAAACACAACCTATTGCCAAAGGAGTTTGTGGTCTTCACGAATAACCTAGCACTGAGTTTTATTAAATCACAAGAGAAGCTAAGTCTGAGACACATAAAGTGGATGAAGTTCTTGCAATCTTATACATTCAAAATTCAACATAAGAAGGGAACAAATAATAAGGTAGTTGGTGCCTTGAGCAAGAGACTTCTTAACAGTCAAAGAGGTCAAGTTGTAGAGCATAGGTTTGGAGGGATTCAAGGACCTATATGAAGAAGACACTAATTTCTTAGAGGCATACAAGGTATGTAGTGATTTTTCTAATCATTTTCATAGTGCATTCTTTGAATATACCTTGCAAAATGGGTTACTATTTAAGGGGCCATTGTTGTGCATCCCAAGGGGATCTATGTGAGAAAATCTCATACAAGAAAAGCACAATAGAAGCATGAGTGGGAATTTTGGTTTGAATAAGACCTTGGACCTTATGGAGAGGTTCTACTAATAGCCCAAAATGTAGAGAGACATAAGGAGATATGTGGAGCAATACAACATATGTTAGAAAGTAAAGGAGACTTCATCAAATGTAGGACTCTACCAAGTAGGGGCCTTAGAATAATAGGGGAACTTTACTCACTACCAACCACCCTACTATTCTAAGGCCTATAGAGAGTAAGGGCCATCATCTAAATGCCCTACTCTTCTAAAGGAAAGGTGAACCCATAATTTGAATGTTAAGGATTTTATTAACACTCCCTAACTTCCCTACTATTATATTATTTAGGGCATAGGCCTTGAGAGTGTATCAGTATGGATTTTATAATTGGGCTGCCAAGAACCAAGACATGGCTAGATAGTGTGTTTGTGGTGGTGGATAGGTTCAATAAGATGAGCCATTTCATCCAATGCAAAATGACACATGATGAAAGTAACATTGCTAATATATTTTTCAAGTAGGTGGTGAGAATCGATGGCTTATCAAGAAGCATAGGGGTTGACAAGGATGTGAAGTTTATAGAGAACTTTTGGAAGACCCTACGGAAGAGACTTGGATCAAATCTAGCACATAGCTCTTCCTACCATCCTCAAATAGATGGTCAAACAGAGGTTATAAATTAGGTCCTAGGAAACCTTATGAGATGCCTTACATGGGCAAACTTGGGAGTAGGTGATACCTCAAGAAAAATTGCTTACAATGATAGCAAAAATAGGACCACATGGTTAAGCCCTTTCCAAGTTGTGTATGGCACACACCCTAGGGGTATCATGGAGTTGAGGGACTTACCTTCACATGAGAACATTAGTGGGCATGCTGATGATTTTGTCCAATGTATGAAAGAGGTGCATGATTAGGCTAAACAAACCTTGATGGAAGAAAATATGAATTTGAAGGAAAAGAAGGATGAGTAGAGAAGGGAGTTGCAATTCCAAGTGGGGGACTTGGTAATGGTTTATTTGAACAAGGCTAGACTACCCAAGGGAATACCAAGCAAGTTGCAGATGAAGAGGATTGAATTATGCAAGATACTTGAGAAGTATGGACTCAATGCCTACAAGATAGACCTACCAAAGGACATTCCTATCTCTTCCATTTTTAATGTGAGAGACCTAATACCATACAACAGACCTAAGGTGGATGAAGGATAGTATTAGGAGGAACTAAACAAGGATGTTAGAGACTTGTAGGTACCTGAAAGGGAGCCACCATAGATGGAAAATATTTTGGACTCTAGGGTGAAGAAAAGTACAAGAAACAAGGTATATAAGGACCACCTAGTGAAATGGATAGATAAACCTAAAGATAAAGATACTTGGGTTGCAAAGAGTAATTTCAAAAAGCATGGCATCAGCAAGGATCTCATCACTCTAAAGATACCTTGAACTCTTCTTGACAGGGGGGAATGGTGCAGGAGCACCTAGGGGTAAGGTCAAACCCTAAAGGAATTTTGGTTTGTACATGGTCTAACCAAACATGGAAATAATAAGGACTACACATAAGGTCTCAAGGTGAGTGTAGATAGGTCAATTAGGTTGATTCAAGTCTAGGAGTTAAAAGTTGTCAAGTAGGTCCTAGGAAACAAAAAGTTGCTCAAAATGGTACAATATTATGAAAGGACCCAATGAGTGGTCAAAGTAGGTGGAAAGTGGTCATTTGATATTGTGAATCGATGTGGGAAGGTTTGGAACCAAACTAGTCAAGTTTGGAGTCTTAGTTTGCAAAAGTTGCTCATTGACAACTTTTTCAATTTTGGAAAGTTTCTTAGCAACTTTTTAGGTAGTTTCTAAAAATGAACTACTTGGAGTAGCTATGGAATGCTTAAATGGACAAGAAGGAAGGGGAAGACTATTTAAACATCCCTTAATCCAGTTCTAGGGGTTGGATGCTTAGATGTACGGACAACACCTGTAAGTGTAATGTTGTATGAGCATTAAAGAAGCTTTTTGAAGACTAATGAATTTGTGGAGTTGATTGTGTTACTATTTTAATTGATTTAGCCTATTTGGATCATGTTTTGAAACTGTTCATAGTTGTTTTGATTCAAGTGTTTCATTTTCTTAGGTTTAGAAAATTGTTTAGTTTGTGCAATATTGATGTCTAGTTTTGAGTTACCAACATAGCAATGGCTAGAGCTTGAACTTCCACCGTCAAACTCTCATGGCTTTTGGAAATCAAGAAATGGCCTCTATATAGGTTGTAAATATGGATTTTTGGATTAGTGCAAGACAGTTGGCCATTTTTACAAATGAGCCCTAGGCAAATAAGCAGAGCTTAGCAAGGTGAAATGAAGGCTTGTAAAGGAGTATAGTGGTGAATAGGGGATTGATATGAGCCAATATTAGTAAGGTATGGCAAGAGGAAGTTACTAAGTATTGGATCTAGAGGAGGAGGTAGGAAATGTACTTGGACACCTTAGAAGGAGAGAAACCTTGCTTTTACCTTAGAAACCCTCAAAATAGGTATTTTTTGAAATTGGACTGTACGGAAAATACTAAGACCTAAAACCACCAAAATCTTTGAGCCTAGGTTCATAGGAAACAAAGTCTTGAAGAAAGCAACTAGCCTTATTAAGGTTTTTTGGGAGGAATTGCTAAACCTTTGTTTTTAGGAGGGCTAATAGGGGCTCTTAGGGCTACAAGGCCAATTTGAGCAATTTTGAGTTGTGGGTGTGGTGGACCTATAATAATGATGCAAAATGGTGGGAAAAGTGTCAAGAAACTTATTAGGAGAGCTCAGACTTGGTTTTTTCTTAGGAAGAGCAGTGTGATGGGATTCACTCTAGTAGGCCTAAACATGCCTAGTGGAATGAATGAGAAGGTTAGAGAGTGAATTGAATAGTTGAGGAGTTTTCTTGGGAGATGGGAACTAGAGTGTGATCCCCTAGAGTGAGGTTGAGGAAAGAACCCTAAACGACCATAGATAGCCTTATTGGAGTGAGTAAGATCTAGTAGAAGAATCTCCTCATCAATAAGTTGAAGGGAGATGTTGCTCTTTGGTGGAAGGAATTACAATGAGATAGAGAAGAGCAAGGTAAAATGAAGATCACTAGATGGAAATTGATGGTGACTAAACTAAAGGATAAGTTCATTCCTATTGATTATGAACTTGAGTTGTTTAAGAGATTGTAGAATCTAAAATAGAAAGGTATGACTATGAAAGATTATAAAGAGGAGTTCTACAAGTTGACTATTCAGTCTAGGCATAGAGAGTTGTCTAAAGAAAAGGTGGTTAGATATATTAACAAATTGAGATTCAATATTTGGGATGAGGTTGGTATACTGAATATTGCTTCGATTGAGTATGCTTATCAGTATGCTTTGAGAGTAGAAGAGAAGTTGAAGAGGAAACATCAAGGTAGTTCTCAAGGGAAGGAGAAGCAGAACTAATTGGCAAAGGTGAAACCAAGTGCAAAAGATGAACCAAAACCTATTGATCAGAAGATAAGGTCAAGTAGAGGTGAGTTTAAGGGTACTTATTTCAAAAGTCATAAAGAAGAACATTGAACTTATGAATGTCCTAAGGTTGGTGACAAAAGAGGTGTTGTTGTGAACAACGCTAAAAACAATACCAATGAACCTAAGCAAGGAGATAATTTACTAGCTCAATGAGTATTGCTTGGTCAGAGGATATTAGAATCTTGTTAGAGGATTAATTTGTTTAGGACTCGTTACAAGTTTGGTGGTAAAGTTTGTAATGTGATTATCCATAGTGGTAGTACTAACAACCTTGTTGTCAAGGAGATGGTTTAGAAAGTTGGTCTGAGAAGAGTGAGACATTGTTGTCCTTATAGGATTGGTTGGTTGCAAGATGAACATGATTTAAAGGTGAGGGAGCAATATCTTATTGATTTCCAAATTGGGCAATATAAGGATCAAGTGTTGTGTGATATTGTGGATATGAGTAGTTGTCACATATTTCTTGGTAGACGTTGGTAGTATGATTGTAGTTCTATGCATCATTGTGTCAAGAATGTGATTACTATTGAGAAAGGTGGTAGAAAGCATTCCCTAATTCCTTTGAAGAATGAAGAACTTGGTAGGAGGAACCTGAGTGTTGGTAGCTGAGTTGAGTTGAAGGATTCTAAAAAGGTTAGAGATCAATGTGGACAAAAAACCTATAGAACACTAAGGATGGATGTGAAGAAGCATAAGTGGAACAAGGGAAAGAGTGTACAAGTTGAGGACTTGGAGGACATGTATGTGAAGAACTAGTTTGGGATTTATGTTTTGAATCCCAGAATATGTTCTTCCAACTACTGAGAACATTTTTTCACACTTGGAGTATCTGATATAAGAGCATCTTAGGGAAGTTGGCAATTTTTCATGTTGGAGTTTTTTGGCCTTGGAGGTAGGCAACTTGGTAGAGAAAGATGTGTGGCACGGTCATTACTAAGTAGTTTGGATGTAGTGTTAACTAACTACTATTTTGATGTGTTAACCGAGTTGTAGTGTGTATCATCTTAAAATGGAAGCACTTCCATATTAAGAGAATTTAGCCCTCTGATTAAGTGGTCTGGTGTTATGTCAAGTGTCTTGATTAGGTCATTGATTAGATCTATATATTAATCTCCCCCTATTCTTCTTTTCTCCCCCTGTTTCTAGCCCCTTTTCCACTTTCTTTCTGCATTTTTATAGCATTCTAGACTGAGATCCTAAGATGTGTGACCTCAGGGTCAAGGTAGACCTTAACCTTGACCTAGGTAAAGGAAGACCTCAACACTAACCTAGGTCAGAGTAAACCTTGACCCTAATCCAAAGTCCAAATTTCAAGGTTGCATGATTTTTAGATGTTGGGTTTTGAAAAGAATTGTTTTTTATTAGATAAACAGGTTTTACAGGGATCCTAAAACCCAATAGTTAATACATAAAAGGCTGAAAATAAGCGTGAAAGCCCAGCCAAAAAAGTATAAGTTCATAGGCTGATAATAAGCATAAAGCCCAGCCAAAAAGTAGAGTTCTGAGAAAAGACTAGGAAAAAAGACAAGCAAAACCACGGCCTAAAGCCAGAACAAAAAGCCAAAAGACAACGAGAAACAAAAGAACAGGCAAGAGTTATTCCTCATTCTTTCACTCTAGCTCTTGCATAACTTGAGCAGCCTCGAAGGCTAGTTGATTCTCCTCCACTTCTAGTTGTTGTGCCCTTTGGTTCCCCTAGTCCTGATTAGGAATGGTGTTGTCCTTTGTAAAGTCATCCTCCATTCTGGCTTCATCCCTGTCTTTTCCTTCCTCATCATCCTGCATTGCTCTATCTTTGATCCAGCCCATAAGAGAGATGATGTTGTTGTTAATGGAGCTTAACAAAGAGAACATCTGATTCACTAGGTTGTGATTGTAGCTCTCTAGGTTATGTATCCTTTTTTCTGCCAGACTGAGCCTGTCAGTCGAATTCGTCCTCCTATTAGCATCCATCCCTTTCCTTATTGCCTCAATATGTTTCACCTGATCTTGACCTCCTCCAGCTTGTGGAAAAGCCATTTGATTGATCTAAAATTGTCAATCATACTATTATGAGCATTATTTAGGAGGTTCATCCCTGTCTCCTTGGCTCTATCTAAAATAGCCAAATCGCCAAGTCAATGAGTTCTTCCAGCCGCTGTTCTTCTTGATTTTCCATGAGTATTTGGGGATTCATGGCCTCCCTGAAGATGCCCATCTTCGAAGTCTTGACATTGAAGTTTATCCAAGCTTTCCTCCTATCATTGGTCTGCACTTCCCCTTCTGCATACCTAACTTTCTCCTCTTTCTACTCCTTAGGTTGGAGATGGATAGGAGATAGGGGCAGCACAGATGCTTCCTCAAATTAAGAGCACACTTCCTCCAAACTCTCCCTCTTGTGTTTCTTCCTTCCACTTTGCTCCTTAATTTCCTCCTGCATCTCCTTAACCACCTCCTTAGACTCTAGCTCCTCATCATCATCGTTGTCTCCCTCCTTAGCCTTCTCAGGAGGCTTCTGCCTGAGATCCCTAGGGCTTTTTCTGCTAGGGGTCATGGGGGAGGGCAATTTTTTAGCTTGGTAAGTCGCTACTTTCCTGATAGAAGAGATCCCACCTTTCTCAAAGCTGAGGCTCTGTATTTCATCTGAGTTAGAGGAGTAACTAGAACTACCAGACTCCACATTCTATGCCTAAGGGGGAGCGATGCTTATAGTCTGAGCCTTGAAGTGCTCATGGATAAGCAGCAGCAGCCCCTCGTGCAGAGTCGGGTTTGCGGTGGGCTTCTTTTTAAAGTTGTCCATCACCTTGCTCATAGATGTTAACAGATAATATGGAAAGGAAATTTTGCCCTTATGCCGAAAATGATTCAATATAACAAAGTGGTGGGTACGAGCTCTATCAAACCTAGGGTCCAAAGTAATGTACTCAATAACAGCTTTCAGAACATACCTCCATTGCTTCTTCATGGAGTCAGGGACATAGTAGGTGTCAATCTTTTTCAGCACCTCCAATTCCTTCTCACTCTCCACAAAGTCCCTAACCACATTGGCCAAGAGCTTCTTATCCTTGAAGAATTTAAAACCCTTGATAGAGATTTCGGTGACAGTCGCAATCACCTCCTCCGTTATCCGGAAGTAGACACCATTCACCTTCACCCTGCCATCCTTCTAGGACCCCACCATACTTTTGGTCACCTCTTGGTCGAATCCATGTAGCTTCATGATATAATTGGTAACCCCACCATGTTCAAGCTTTTCCCACACTTTCGGCCTACTTCTCCACTTCTCAAAATCTCCCACCAGCTCCTTTCTACATCTCTCACCAACCATTTCTGCACACTGCACACCCACTTTACTCATGTTCTCTTCACTCTGTGACTAAAATGGACCTCTGAGAGTAAGCAATGAAAAGAGAAAAATAACCCTATTATTTCCCTAGAAGCAATTGCAAAAAACAACTCACAAAGCGTGTCGATTAATCAATAATGGATTACTGCCTTTATGATTTCCCATGCTTCCATCTTGAAAAGTACCCTTATTTCTTAAAACCTTCATATTCATAATTATAGCTTGACTTTCTCTGTACTTCCTTGGATTTTCTCCAAGTCAATCAAACTTTTAACGTCTGCTGACAAACAAGTTCTGAGAAGCCAAGTTATTTTTTGGTATGTGCCAACCCCTATATTTGCACACCTGTCAGCAATCAGGTTTGCTTCTCGAAAAGTATGAGTGACAGGGATTCTATTAAATTTGGTGAGGATCACACAAGTCTCATCAATAAGATTAGCAATCGTCCATGATGGATGTGAGTTGCCATTGATGCACTTTATAATGTTATTTGAGTCCCCTTTGAGCCATAAATTGGTAACCCCAATTTCAAAAGCCAATTTTACTACATTGCACGCAGCATTGGCTTCCGCAAAATAATTTTTTTGGAATCCCAGCGGGAGAGAAAAAGCCACAATACTATCTCCATTTTCATTCCTTATCACACCTCCACTACTCGAGGATCCAGGGTTGCCCTTGGAGGCTCTGTCGAAGTTGGCTTTGTGCCAGCCTTCAGAGGGGAGGAGCCACTTGGCTTCCTGTCTTTTCCTCACTCTATCTTTTACCTTCTCCTTTTTCCTGCCTCCTATCTCAAAATCTCCCCCCTTCCTCACAAAAAAGTTTTCCTTAATGTTACTGAAGATCTTTCTCCCAACAACTAAAGTTGGTTCCTCCCTATCTCTGAAAATCCTATTGTTTCTCTCCTTCAAAATGCTCCAACAAAAATGGGGCAGGATCCAGGAGCTAATTTCTTGCAAGGCAGACCCATTGAACATGCCATGCCATTGACAGAAAAAGTCCAGAAGGTTAGAAGAAAAGCACCAGCTGTGGCCTAAATCCTAGGTGAGGAAGCCCCAAACTGTCCTGGAGTAAGAATAGTGAATGAACATATGGTTACCTGTCTTCGACTCTTCTTTACACAAAACACATTTGTTGGGCATGATGTGACCTCTTTTGATGAGATTTTCTTGGGTGAGAGTTTTGTCCTGAAGAGCCAACCAAAAAAACATGTTGACTTTTGGCGTGAGGCTAGGGAACCAAGCCCTCAACCAAGGGGGAGACTCTTTTAAGCTCCATAAAGTAGAGTACTCAAAGGCAACCGAATAGAGCCCATTGGCATTATCCCTCCAAACTAGTTCATCCTTATTATTGCTAAGGGATAAAGAATTAAGCATGATCATGATTGGTTTGAGGTCCTCAGAGATAATGGAAAGGTCCCTCCACCCCTGTTCAATCCTGTAATTGTTGACCTTGTGCCCATAAAGGTTGATGCAATCATTAGCCCATAATCCATAGCTGGGGTTGTTCATAAGGAGGCCTTGAGAAAGCCAACAGTCAGACCAGAACAGAATGTTCTCCCCATTATCCAGCTTCTAGGAGACTTTTGAGTTAGTCAAGTCCCTGGATTTTAAGAAACCACTCCAAACAATAGAGCCTCTTGGGATATCCTCACTGAATAGGGTGAACTGAATAGAGGGCCTTTTTATATACTTATTTACCATAGTGTCTCTCCATTCCCCTGTGCTACTAAAGATGCGCCAGATTTGCTTTGCCAGGAGGGCCTTATTGAGGTGAATGAGCTTCATGATTCCTAGACCTCCTTTCTTCTTAGGGAGGAAAACTTTGTCCCATGCAACAAGGGGGTACCTTTTATTCCTTTCAACTCCCATCCATAAAAAATCCCTTTGGATTTTCTCTATCCTCTCGGCATATTTCACCAGTATGGTAAAAAGGCTCAAAGCATATATCGGTGAGTTTTGGAGGATGGATTTAACTAGTTGACATTTTCTAGCTTGGCTAAGAATGGCTCCTTTCCAGCCTACTAGCTTCTTATTGAACCTTTCCATGATGCCATTCCAGAAGGAGTTAGATGGGGTCATTCTCAAGGGGAGACCACGGTAGGTAGAAGGAAGCTTCCCCACCTAACATCCAAGGATTTTGGAGATTCTCTTCTGTCTTTCCTCTTGAATATTGATAAAAAAAAAATAGAGCTTTTGTCCCAATTGATGAGTTGCCCCAACCCTCTAGAATAGGTGTCCAAAGTGTCTTTCATAGCCTTTGCCTCCTTGACCAAGGCCTCTCCACCCATAATAGTGTCATCAAAAAATTGCTGATGCGTAGAGGGGGTGCATTTGGAAGAAGGTTTAAAACCTTTGATGCTCCCTTCTTTCTTTTTCTTCTCCATGAGTCTGCCAATGCATTTCACTAGGATAATAAAGAGTATAGGTGATAGAGGATCCCCTTGACATAGGCCTCTGGTAGGTTTGAAGAAATCAGAGGGTGATCCATTCACTAAAATAGCTAGAGAGGGGGTGGTGACCAGCTGGGAGATTAGCTTACACGATTTGACATCAAAGCCAAAAGCCTTCAACACCAAATCCAAAAAAGACCAATCCACCCGATCATAAGCTTTGGACATGTCTAGTTTGAGTAACATCCCTTCTCTCTTTCCAACTTCCATAGAGTGAATCACTTCATGCACCATAATAATTGAATCTAAAATCTGTCTGCCTGGGACAAAACCAGATTGTTGCTGAGAAATAATTGGGGGGAGAAGCTTAAGCAGCCTCAAAGTGAGCACCTTCGAGATGATCTTATAAAATGAGTTGCATAAACTGATGGGTCTAAACTTATCCAGAGTGTCAGCTCCTGGCACTTTGGGAATAAGAACTAAGAATTTAGAGTTAATTTCCTTCAGAATACTTCTGGCTCCAAAGAATTCCTAAACTACCTTTACAACATCCTTCATAATGACAGGCTAGTACATTTGGAAAAAGAAGGTGGGAAAACCATCAGGTGTAGGTGATTTATCTGTCGAAAGAGAAAAAAGAGCTTCTCTTACTTCAAAATCAGAAGGAATGGCCTGGAGCAAATTATTATGGTGTGGTTGGAGGATCTGAGGGATACAAGAAACAATGTCATCCTGGTCCACTTTAGAGAGCAAAGGATCCCAAGACAATAGGGCAAAGAAAAAAGAAACAGCTTCATTTGATATATCTTCTTCCTTTGTCAGCACACCCTGGTCTTTCTTCAAGCCAAAAATCCTGTTATTTGCTCTATGTTTAAGAGTGGATAAATGGAAGAACTTTGTGTTCTAGTCTCCTTCCTTAAACCAATTGATTCTAGATCTTTGCCTCCAAAACTTTTCATCTTTGCTAATGATGTCATATAAATCAGATAAAATGGACAACTCTTCTTCCCTATTCGAGGCATCATACCCATTTTCCTAAATGGAGGCTTGGATAGAAGAGAGATTTGTAGAGAGATCCTCTTTAAGAGAGAATAAATGACTGAAATCCAACTTATTCCAAGCTTTTACCATCCTTTTTACATTGTTGAGTTTTCTAGCCACCCTGAACATACATTGCAGTGCCTTCCACATCTATGCTCCACCAGACCTTAATTCTTTCTAAAAGTTTAGGGTGGGAAGTCCACATTTTCTCAAAATGGAAGGGAGGAGGTCTAAAGGGATCAAAAGGAATAATCGAGAAAGAGATGGGGGAGTGGTCAGACCCAACTCTAAGCAAAAGAGCTAACTTGCAAGAGGAAGACTGCAACCAATCAAGAGAAATGAGAGCTCTATCCAGTCTAACTTGAATAAAATCCTTGCCTATGCGTTTATTGGACCAAGTGAAGTCACCTCCCATTAGGTCCAGATCCAGAAAAGTCAATCCATTGATGAAGTTAGAAAGGTCATGCTTGCTATCCCAATCCTAAGGCAGACCACCCTTCTTCTCCTTTTCCAGAAGAGGGGTATTGAAGTCTCCCATAATGATTCCTTTCTTCATGTTAGTATTCTGTACCAGCCCTTCTGCTCTAGACCAGTAGGACTTTCTATCTCTCTTGTTATTGGCAGCATAAATATTGAGCAAAAACCAAAAATCATTGGAATGGATACAGAGCACTTTACAAAAAAGAATGTTACCTTCATTGAAGACTATTTCCACCTTGAAAAGTTTTGTCTTGAATAATGTTAGAAGACCCCCAGAGGCTCCATCAGAATTCGATGCCTCCTCGCTCATCAAGTTATTGAACTTAATATTTCTCAAAGAATCCTTTTTCATTTTTGTTTCTTGGATCATCAAAATGTCAGGTCTCTAGTCTCTAATAAAACTCCTAATAATTTCCTATTTATGGGCACCTTTTAGGCCCCTAATGTTCCATGAGATTGTTAGGAAAATCCTTCAAAGTGCTTTGGTGCCCATTCGCCAAGCTTCTTCTGGTCTCCTCCTCTCTAGACTCCCTCTCTGATTTTCTACCTACTTTGGTGGTAGAGCCTAGATCAAGTTTGCAGCTACTCCTGGTTGCCACAGGAGAAGCCTTAGATGGATCTCTATTTTGTTTCTTTCTATGTGTCTCCACCTTCTTTTCAAACTTCAAGGATCTAGAAGCCTTGTGACCACTCTTTGGGGTGTTGAGAAGATCTACCCTTTGGTCCAGATCTTTCACCAAGTCCTCATTTTTTCCTATTCTGGTCGCTCCTTCTCTGGTGGAGACCAGGTTTTCCTCTGGGCCCTAAAAATGATAATATCCTTATTTTTTGTTTCCTTTTCCTCCTCTATGGGACCCAGTACTAGCTCTTCCTCGCTGAAGAAATTGTCCATCCCAGACTCCTGCAAACCTTTCTGTGAGGCAGCCTTACCTTCCGCTTCTCCAGGCATGAGGAGCCTTTCCTCAACCTGGTCATCCTCAATCTATTGAGAGGCATCTAAAGGTAAAGAGGAGCTCAATCCTGACTTGACTAATACCCCTTCTGTTCTTGCCATGCCCTGAGACTCTTGGTTGATCATCTTTGGAGCATTTGCTTCCTTTGGGGTCACCGGAGAAGGGCCCTTCTAGCCCTGATTGGTGGGCTTCTTTTTCCAAACTTTCTTCACCCTTGATTAAGAAGAAGGAGGATTCTTCTTCTTAGCAGTCTTAGCTTTTGGGCACTGAAAAGCCTTATGACCTATCTTAAGACAATGAAAACACCCAAAAGGGACACTCTCAAAGTCCAACTGTTGGATATGAATGCCAAGTTTAGACTAAAAACAAACCACTTCAGGCATGTCATCCCCTTCCCTAACACCTATGTAGATCCTTGCATAGGTTAGCCTACTCTTAGAAGCTGTAATAGGGTCGATGGAGAGAAGCTCTCCGAAAGAGCAGGCCACACCCTTAAAGACATCCTCATTATAGAACTCCAATGGCAGCTCAAGGAGTCTGACCCAAACTGGAGCTTGCTGAAAGAAGGATTCGTTTAAGTCCAGTTTAGATGACCATATTTGAAGCACCAGGGTGGCCCTCCCAAAGCTCTAGGGGCCTTCACATAGAATGTCAGCCATGTCCTCTTGACAGGTGAACTCAAAAGAGAGAAAACCCTTAGCCATTGCAGTGACACTGACCTAACCTTTCAAGCTCCATTTTTTCAAAGTGTAGGCTCGAACGACATCAATATTTGGTCTTAGGCCAATAAACTTCCCAACAATCGTAGAGGCCATAGAGGCAATATTGTGGTCAACAATCTCGTTTGGAATAGCAATCATGCAAGAACCCTTTTCCAAACCTGACACAACCTTAACCGAAGGGAAAGAGGACTTACCAGATGGCTTGACACCAAAGAATGAGGCCCATTTTATTGGGAGATTTCCTAGTATGTCCTCACGTGGGTCCCCATCACCTGACTCCTCTCTCTTGCCCACCTGGATCCCCTCCTACATGCTTGGTGTCCGAGATCCGCTTCCCTATGACTTCCCACCCATCTCTAGATTTGAATTTTGAACATTCGCTCCCCTTGCTCCCATCATAATGTTAAAATTTGTATCTATTTTGATCTCTAAAATGGTAAACTCTTAAATTGCATTTAATCTAGGTCCATTTCTATGGGTTACGATTAAATGGGATTTAATTCTCCAATTTTAACCTTTCTAGAAGTTTGTGCCCTAGATCACTACATAAAGAAGCCTCCTCCTGTCATTTTCTCTGATGCATGTTATGGGTTGATACATTATTTTCCATCATCAAGCAAGATCAAGAAAGCATTCCATCAAGAATTTTCAAGGAAGCATCCAAGCTATTGTCTCTAAGGATTCAAGCATTCAATCCTTTGAATGGATTTGGTTCAAGCACTCAAGACTCGTCATTCAAACCCTAGATCTGCCCACCATGGACATGCAAACTTCCTTCAAGATCCTTTGTTCATCTTCAAGATCTATTCATTCTTCCCTCGAGATGGATTCCAAGCATACAATCATGAAGGTTTTAACTTATATTTATGGTTTTGATTTACATTATTGATTCCAAGCTTTCATATCAACATACTTATTTTCATATCAACATACTTATTTTCATATCAACATAATTGTTTCTGTTCCTGGTCTTTTCTTTGTTCTTTTTTTCTAGGCTAGGCCTTGGGCTTATTATCAGCTTTTGAACTTGAACTCTTTTGGCTGGGCTTTTCACGCTTATTTTCAGCCTTGTTATTGTTTTAACTCTTGGGTTTTAGGGTCCCTGTAAAACTTGTTTATCTAATCAAAAACATACTTGTTTACATTTCAAATACAATTGCATATCTATTGAATATCATAGCTTCATTGTTAGATTTACTTCTACTACTTGCTAGCATTCTCTATTTCAATTTCATTATTAAGATTGATTCCAAACTAGGGTTTGACCAAGGCAAATTTCTCATCTAAACAACAAAACCATTTTTCTTACAGGTATAGGTATAGGACAATGAATTGAAGTTCAGATTTGGATAGCCTTTTTTGGTGAACTTCCAAGATCCGTGAATAGAATTTACATCAAAGCAGTGCAAGTCAAGGTCAACTTTTTGGGGTTAGGGATGACCTTTAGTAAGGGGTAAGATTGTGCCCCATGGTAAGATTCTGCCTCGCTATCTGGGTCAAGGTCGACCTGGCTTACAAAAGAAAAATATTTCTAGGTTTTGTAGAACTCACAGTTTTAGTCAAGGGTAATGAAAATCAATAGTTTTTTAGACCATTTGACAGGGTTTTTAGCTGATTCTTTTTCGAAGATAAGTACCTTTTTTTTAAAAATTTCAATATTAGTCATCTAGATTTACTTTCCATATCATAAGAATTTATATGTATGTGTAGAATATTGGTTTAGGGTCTCTTTCATGTGCATTATTCGAAACCCTATTCATCTCTCTTTTTATCTCATTCACAGTGTTAACTGGGTATTAACCTATCATGTTAACTAAGTTGCAGTGTTAACTAAGTATTAATCTATCGTGTTAACTGAGTTATAGTGTTAATTGAGTATTAACCTATCATGTTAACTAAGTTTAGTGTTAACTAGTAATGTTAACTAAGTTTGCAGTGTTAATCAAGTTCACAATGTTAACTAATTGTTCCTTCATGTGCCGAGTGAACCTGAAGCTGATGATACTCAGAAGTGGTTTTCTGATGCTCGATCATGTCTTGGTTCCAACGTTGCATGATTTTTCTATATTCAATTTCTAGTATGAGTCAAACTTGGTATTTAATTTAGTTGTATTTAATTTATGTTGTAAGTTTACTTGTAGCTTAAATGTGCATTTAATGCAAAGGTTTATTTAATTTGTAACATACGAGGCCGGCCTATAGCTTATTTGGGTATAAGTAAGAGGTCCTATGGAGTCTTTAGTCATAATTATCCAACTTGGAGAAGAGGATGTGGTAGAAGAGCAGACTTTGAAGGGCTTGTAGCTGAGGCCTGGGAAACAAGGAGATTTCTTGGTGGACTTGCGAGTATAGTTTAGATCTTCCTTGGAGGTTTCTACCAGAGTGTGGATCTAGACTAGCTAGTGTTTAGGTTGGATCTTGAGGGATCTTGTAGGATTGTTATAGTATTTGCTATTGTATTTAGTTGTAACTAGGAAGGCCTTACAGCCCAACACATTGCATGTAATCAATTATTTTATGAATAAAGAGTTGTGTTTGGTATATGATCTTGCGTTGTTGTATTGTTTCCATTCTATGGTTATTTCTTGGGGGCTAGGACATCTCTAGGTCTCCTTTGGAGATTATCCTACCTTGCACTACATCAAATATATTAAAGATTATCCCATGACTTGTTACTGATTCAAATTGATTTAAGTGATCAATTAATCATTTGGGACAAAGCAGACATAAATCTTATAACCAACCTAGATGGGGGCCTTAAAAAAAAAGATCAACAGAACAATAGGAAGATCATAGAAAGTACCATCTCTTTATCAATAGAAGGCAATCAAGGTCAAGAGGAAATAGTTACAATAAATGAATCCTCAATTAAGGATATAGAAATGCATCAATAATGCTTAGAAAGAAGAGAAGAAATCAATAACTCTGCAAAGGAGGTAATTATCAGTAGTTATAAAGAAGGTACAAAGACACGACAAGATGGAAATTAGGAAGAAAAGACAGATCTGTAAGAAAATAAGAAGGAATAGGAAAAATGAACATGGATGATGACTTAATTAATAGTCCCAAAGAAAACATGCTTGACAACCAACTAGATATAGAAGGGAAAAAGAAGAAGAAATTTACTTTTAATGTTGAAAAGAATGAAACTAGAACAAAAGATGTTCAAAATCATCTGACAAAAGTTGAGAAAATAATATTAAATATAGGTAGTATAATAGTTGACTTGACTCCCCCATTCCTTTGGATTAATTTCACTTAGATTAAGAAGACTTCCTTGAGGATCTTGATACTAAAGAAGAAGATGCAAAAAGTGAAGAAGCAATGAGAGAAAAAAGATGGTTAGTTGAAAGAATCATGAATGGGATAAAGAAGAATTTGTAGACAAGGACTTAGAGAATAATAAAGAAAAACATAATTTAGTAGATATCAAAGGAAATAGTGAATCAATATCAGATAAAAATATAGTCGTAGGAACTTCTGTTGGAATAGGGAAAGATAAACAATCAAATACAATAACAATAAAATAATCCAACAACTTAAAACAAAAGGAAATAGAATCTATTCCACCTTCCCAAGAAAAAGTTGATAACAGAGAAGGAGAGTGTAGATATGTTCCTATTGAAGTAGAGACATTTTTAAGGGAATTTGAATTGATAAATCAAGAAGGGATACTAGATAACTAGAATTGGATAATCTAGGTAGGAACAAAGCAGGAAGATTCCAAAACTAGGAGAAGTTAGGGATCCAGGAATTAGAAGAATTTTAGCAAGATATAATCAATATAAATGGTATAAATAGTTAAATAAAGAAGATAATAGCCATAGAAATGGTCAAGGATGATAAAGAATTTAATAACAAAACTATGAAAGAACTACAAAAACAACATTTAGATCAAGTGGAAGATGAATCTATTGATGGAAGTGTGTAGAACACTAGTAAAAATCTAGATAATCTTGGTACCATGGAAAACCTACAAGGCTTATAACACCCAATATGTGGAAAATAAAGTGAAAAAAGAGGAATAAAATCCTTTGTTGAACTTAGAGCAACTATAGGACTAGCTAGAAATTTAAAAAAGAAAAAGAAAAAAGATTAATGTTCTTATGAATGTAGCGAAGGGGAAGTTCCTTCCCATGGAGCTGTGAAGCTAACAACATGAAATGTTAGGGGCCTAAATGCCCCTAAAAAAAGCACTTACTCAACCACAATTTAGCATTATTTGAATAAGTTCTATTATTTATGCAAGAATCAAAACTTAACAAAGAAGAAGGAGAAAATTTTAGAAGAAAACTAGGTTGATGGAAAATGTAACTAATTGATTTGGTAGGGGCCTCAGGTGGGATTGGTATTATATGGGGCCCAAGGAGGGAAGATTTCACTCCACTTGTATCCAATAATAATTGGATGGGAGGGAGAGTAAAAATCTTCAAAAGAAAAATTCAGTTCCTACTTATTAATGTGTACGAGACAACACAACAATGAATAAGAAAAAAATATGGAATGAGATTAGTAATTGTTTAGAATTAAATCCATAAAAAGATATTTTTGTTGGGGGAGATTTTAATGCAATTCTAGATTTAGGAGAAAAAGCAAGTTGATCCAAAACCATTAACCAGGTAATGTTAGATTTCAAAGCATGGTTCACAAAAGATAAACTTATTAACATTCTACATTTGATGAGGTCTTCACATGGAACAATAGACGAATTGGATGCTGCAACATAGCATAAATATTGGATAGATTTATATTTAAAGGAAATTTAATATCATTTAACCATCCTTTCAATTCAGTTATTCTCCCTAATGTAGGTTCTGCTCACTATTCGGTTAGATTAGGAATAGGTGAATCACAAAAACCATCAAGAAAACCATTCAAGTGTGAAAAAAATGTAGTTTCTAAATAAATAATTTCTTAATAATATATATCCATGATGGCACAAAGAGAAATTTGAAGGATCAAGGATGTTTTATTTTATATCCAAATTGAAATAATTAAAGGAAAAAAATTTTAAAATGACACAAAGATTATTTTAATAACATATTTAAAGAAAAACTAGAGAATGAAGAAGAATTGAAAAACTTAAACGAAAAAATTATTAGGGTAGGAATGAATAATGAAAAATATATAAAAGAAAAATAACTTCTAGATAAATAGGAAAATATCTTAGCAAAAGAAGAAATATTCTGTAAAGAAAAATCAAGAGAAACATGGTTGTTTTGATTAAGTAAAAATGGGTTTTAAAGGACCCGAAACCTTTTGCAAAGAAGCATAAAGATAAAAACTGAGAAACTCATAAGAACTATGCATCAACACCAAGAGCAGAACAAGCTAAAACAAGTAGCTAAAGACAACAAGTTGGAAAAGAAAACAAAAAGACAACACAAAACTAGCTACAGAGTCTTAAATAGATCCACTACCTAGTCCGAAAGGATATTCATATTTTCTACAAAGGACTTTAGATCATCCATTTCCTTGACTTCTAGATGCTTTGTCTTCTTCCAATTGGCCCTAGTGTGCTTGCTAGGTCCTTGATTATCTTTCACTTCCTTGGAACCTTGACATTTCCATTGTTTAAATTTGTTCAGAGGAGTGTTAATGTTGTCAGCCATTGTCTTTAGAATAGAGCAATTATGATCTGCTAGTTTCTTAACCATTTTCTCCATATTAACCACTAGATGCTATCCAGACCATCCAATTTTTTTTGGAAATCTTTTATTATCTTATCCAGGGCTCTATTTTTAGCTTTGAGGGGTGGAACATGTTTCATTAAATTTTTAACCTCTTTAGTGTTACTAATCACCTTAGAGAGTTTATCAATATGTTGTCCTAGAGTTCTCTCCCCTCTAATAGTTTTGTTGAGTTGGACAAATTCTCTAACAATGTCCTGCATCTACTGCTACAAACTACTAATCTCCTTCTTCATCAGTCCTGAATTTCCAAAAATCCCTTTCAAAAACCCTTGGTCATCATTGCCCTTGTTATGGGCAAGGTCATCCTCATCCCCACCAACATTGTCTCTTTCATATTCAGTCTCCTCATGTCCTTTAGCATCCATCTTCCCTTGATGAAGTGCATATTTTCCTTTTCACTCCATCCTCTTAATCAAAGGTTCATCATCAAAAGTTATGCTTCGGGCCCTATCCATATTCCTCCCCTTGTTTTTAGAGGCCTTACCGACATTATCAATTTTCCTATTCCCCTCCTCCAGCTCCTCTTCATAATCCATTTCCACATCAAAATTAGTCTCCTTAATCTTCTTTTTCTTCTCGATGAGCTACCTGGCTCTAGTTTTTCCCTCTTCTTAACCTCAATCTCATCCTCCATGGCTTCATCAAAGCCCTCATCATGTTCACTCCCCTCCATCTCATATTCCATAGTTTTCTTACTGAAACTGGGTCTATCCACTTTTTTTTATTTAAGGAGGTTCATAACTAGAACCATTAAACCCTTTTGATAGGCATGGTCACCCTTAGGATCATTCTGAATAGCTAAAATTATAGTACCCAATGATTACCTGAGGTAGAAGGGAAGATTAAGCCTAACCCTATGCCTGAAATGGTTTACTAGCATAAAGTGGTACCCAAAAATCTTAGTGAAGCGACCATCCATAGTTAAGTATTCAATAACAATGAACATGACAAACCTTTAGGGGTGAGATATAGAACTAGGGCTAAAATAAGAATTACCAATTTTAACTAGTCTGTTATATTCCTTTGTTGTATACACAAATTCCTCCACAGCTTGATCTGAAAGCTTCCTATCTCTATAAAAGTTGATCCCCTCTATGTCAAGGCTCATAACTTCCGCTATGATGTCCTCAATAACCTCCATTCTTTGATTACCCACCAGAATGCTCCCATCCTTCCATGTTTTAATGAATTGATGAGAAATAGAAGGGTTACTGCCTTTAAGCTTCTCCATAAAATTCATAAACTTCCCTAGTTCCAGAATATCCCAAATCTCCTTCTTCTTTTTCCAATCCTTACAACTAGTTGGTTTGACCCTCTTTCTCCTTCCTCCCATTTTCTTCAATCTATTGCAGATTTTCACAATCTCAAGGTACACATTCAGAAAGAAAAGCTTGGTGTCAATACTAAAATAGAGGGAATTGATAAATAAGTGTGCCCCTAATCTATGTGGTAATGAATAAAAACTCTCTGCCAATCTAATCAAAATCCACACCTCCCCAAATCTACCTTAAGTAATAATTAATACTTATAATCTTATTCATCATTAATAAACCTTTTTTTCCTACTTCTCACCTTATCATACTCAATCAAGGATACTCCCTCGAAAGGGATATTATCAAGAAAATAAGTTTTGCCTACTATTGGATTTGAAACAATGACTCTCGCCATATGAAAGTGATACTCCAACCACTGAGTTAAGTAGGTTCCTTATTGAGTCATAACTAAATTCTAGGCATAATTAGACATATAAACAATATGCCCTTAAGAATGATTAAATCTAATCATCTTGACAGAAAGTGATTTATTTTATTAGTATATTTTTAAGTGGATTATTTATTAGTGAGTCTTCTTCTGCTTCTAGTATTAATTTACCTACTAATATATCACATGTTTCTATCCAAGATCATATCATTACAATGTCATTTTTATTGTTTCCAAATCAACTTCTCATCACTTTTGCAAGCCACATTCGTAGCCCAATCAACAACCTAATTAGTTTCTCTATACTTATGAATGATGATACAAGTGTGAAATGAATTAATTAGACAAATGACCTTACAAATAATATGATGAATTGTCCAAGAAGGATTGTTAACTTTATTGAGACAATTAATAATATTAAGGGAGTCTCCCTCTAGCCAAATCTTGTCTGATTCATACTCTTGGCATTACTAAGACCATAGAGAGTAGCACTAGTTTCCACCATATGATTCATTTGTTCCCCAGTAGAGATGACCATTACACCCAAAGTGTCCCCATTCATGTTTCTAATAGAAGGTGATAGAAACATGGTTGTTAGGAGGTGATATAAATATAATTTTGTTTCATAATAGTACTATTAAAAGGAGAAATTTCAATAGAATAACAAAATCCAAGGATTATTCAGGAAGGGTAAATGATAATCCAAATGAGATATAATGAACCTTTATAAATTATTATACAAATATCCTTAATAATTTTAAATAATCAAATTTAATAACTCAAAATAATATGTTAGGATCTATTCCAAAATAAATAACTGTAGAAGATAATAAAAACTTAAATAAGAAATTTACCAAAGAAGAAATTAAATATACCCTCTTTTAAATGAATCTTGAATCTTTGGGCCTTGATGGCTTTCAAGCTTTTTTCTTTCAAAAATGTTGTGATATCCTGGGAGACAACCTTTGGAAGGCTATTGAGGCAACTAGGAATTATGGATCCCTTCTAACTAAAATTAACAATACATTCCAAGCTTTAATTCCAAAGAACACTGAACATATGCATCTAAGAGATTTGAGACCCATAACCTTATGTAATAAAATCTACAAAATACTTTCAAAAGCATTAGCCATTAGACTTAAAAAAACACTACCAAAGATCATTTTAGAGGAAAAGATAGGTTTTGTTCCTAATAGGTCAATTCTCGACAGCATGATAATAATCCAAGAATTAATTCACTTTGTATTGTAAAGATTCTACAAATTCTATGACTGAATCAAAGATTAGATTCAATCTTCTTTCTCTCCTTCTAGCTTGTCGTAAATTACTTCAAAGTATTTTCTTGAATTAAGTTAGAAATATAAATCTGAAACTTTCTTTTCTTTTGCAAGTTGTATTTGAGCAATATTGACTAAGGAGCAGACTTTATTATTTTCTTGTGTGCTCTTAGATTTCAACCATACCCATTATAAATAGAGAGATCTAGGGACATGTCCTTACAAGGGACATGTCCCTTCCAAAACATACTTCAACTCATCCTTTTTCCATGAAACAACAAGTTTAATTATAAATTAACACAAAAGAGTTTTAGTTAAATCTAAACTAGTTTTAAGGATAGACGTCGATATCCCTAAGAGGATAAAGCAAAGACCTTGGATCAATCTATATCATGTAAGAATAGATCAAACAGATCTGTTATTAGATCAGTAGGATTAAAAGTTACAGAATTAACACTCCCTCTTAACTTGATAATTGTACTAAGAGATATCATATCTAGTAACATCAATAAAGATGAACAAGCAAGAATTGATACTCTATATCTATCTGAATATTCTTAGCATGTGGTATCATAGAACACATGATACAATGTCATATTACTAAACCTATAATATGACAAATCAGTGCTACTAGTGATAACAATATTGGCAAATAATACAATATATAGGATAAATCTGAAGAATAATTTAAGTTCCTCATTTATCCAAGTTGTGACTAATAGATACTGGTATTCCTATATCACAACATGATCCTGAGTTAAAATCTACTAGAACACAGGATAAACTCTGTTAAAAATAAATTTGTTCCTTTATCCAAATTGTGATATATAGACATGGCAATGTCTACATCACAATGTAATCTTGAACTCATCTAGATCCTATAGTAGAACTCTAACGTTTAGCACATTATTTGAGAGATCGTTATCTCTCGTAATGTCTTTTATGCAAGTGTTCATTATCTCAGAGATTGTCACCTCTTAAATAATGAATACAAATGGTGGAGCCCATAACGATCAATAGCCTTACAATAAAATTATTTTATTAATAATTTAAAGAACACGAATGGATTACAATTCAACCATACCAAGTCTTCTCTTGAAGTAGTCTATCTTCGCTCTAGATAGAGGTTTGGTGAGTATGTCTATTGTCTAATCTACAGTGCAAATCTATTCTAATTTAATAGTATTCCTGTCTACCATATCTCTTACATAATGGTAAGGAATTTCAATATGCTTGGACTTGTCATGGAAAACTTGATTCACAGAAAGCTTGATGGAACTATGATTATCACAATGAATAATCGTAGGATTCATGGCTTACCCAAATAATCCCACAAGTAACTTCCTTATCCAAACTACTTCTTGAGAGGCCATCGCTGCTATAATGTATTCAACTTCTATGGAGCTTTGAGCTATTGAAGAGTGCTTTCTTCATATCCAAGATATCATTGTTGATCCTAACCTGAAACAACATTCTGAAGTACTTTTCCAATCTTTAACAATTCCACCCCAATCTGAGTGAGTGAATCCATGTAAATCTAAGCCAACTTTCTTATATTTGAGCCCAGGATTAAGAGTGCCTTGTAAGTATCTCATAATGTGTTTGATTGCAACTAGGTGAATCCCCTTTAGCTCACACATAAACTGACTTAAGGCATTAACAACATAGCAAATAGTAGGCCTTGTATTTAATAAGTACATAAGGGACCCAATCATCTATCTGTAGAGAGTGGAATCTATGGAAGGTGATTATGTTGTTGCTTCTTTAAGTTTATGTAGATTAGTCTCCATTGGAGAAGACATAGACTTGAAATTCCACATTCCAAATCTCTTCAAAATATTTGATGTATACTTCACTTGATTATGATATAGTCAGAATTCTATTGTACTTCCAATCCTAGGAAGTAATGAGGAGTCCCAAGTCTTTCATCTCAAAATTCACTAATTAGATATTTCTTGCATTGATCTATGAGATGATTATCACCTATTATTAGTAAATCATCAACATACAGTATCAAAATTACCATATCATCTTTATCTCTTTTATAATATAAATTTGGATTGGCTTCATTTTTGGAGAATCCTAATCCGGTGAGATACTTATCAATTCTTTCATACCAAGCCATTAGAGACTGTTTAAGCCCATAGAGAGCTTTCTTAAGCCTATGAACAAAAATGTTAGGATCATGAGTTTTTAATCCATCAGGTTGCTCCACCTATACTTCTTCTGTAATCTTTCCATTTAGTAATGTTGTTTTTACATCTATTTGATGTACTTTCCATCCCTTCGATGTTGCAATTTCTAGGACTAATCTTACAGAGGTATATATAGCAACATGAGCAAAAGTTTCTTCATAATCAATTCCTTCTTTCTAAGAGAATCCTCTAGCTACAAATCTAGCTTTATATTTCTCAATGCTACCATCAACAACATGTTTTATTTAAAATATCCACTTGGAAGAAACAACAAGTTTTCTTTTAATTTTTAGGAACAATTTATTAAATATCATTCTTCATAATAGATTGGTATTAATCAGTCATAGGTTCTTTCCAAGCTGTATGTTTAATAACATCTAAAGGATTGGTTGGTTCTATTTTGGACAAAACATTCATGTTTGTTGTATAACTAGAAAATCTTTTAGGTCTTTTGCTTTCTCTAACTATTCCAAAAGGTGCAACAAAGTGTTGTGCTTCCTCAATTGTTTTAATAGCCCAAAGTGGTCTTTTCTTAGAATTTTGACTTTCTCCAAGATTTAGATTTTGAATTTCATCTTCAATATCTTCTATGTTCTCCCTCTAAGACTTAGACTCGGTATTTCTTTCAAAACTAGAAAAGGAGAAGGTTCTTCAAAACTTAGGGCTCTTTTGAATGCTAGATCTTCTTCAAAAAATACATCCCTACTAAGTTCAATATTTTTTTTCTAGGTATGAAAGTACTATATGCTTTAGATGTTTCACTATACCCTACAAAAATACCTATCCTCCCAGAGGGTTCTAACTTAGTTATCTTTTTTTTTGGAACATGGATATATATGGGGCACCCAAAAATCCTAAGATGACTTATATTGGGTTTAACCTTAGTAAAGAGTTCTTGAGGAGTTTTATCTCTAATCTACGAGTGAGGGCTTCTATTTTGAATATAGATAGCGATACAAGACGCTTTTGCCCATAGATAATATTCTAGATTTTGATCAAATATCATAACTCTAACAACTTCTATGATTGTTCTATTCTTTCTTTTTGCTACCCCATTTTGTTTTGTATTATAATGAATGATGTACTCCTCCTTAATTCCTATTTCTTTACAAAACCTTTAAAAAGAATCTGAGGTGTATTCCCCTCCATTATCAATTCTAAGAGTTTTAATTTTATGTCCTGATAAGTTTTCAATTAATGTTTTGAATTCTTTAAATCTTTTTAGGATTTCTTTTGATTCTTTGCATTTTAAGAAGTAAATCCATGTTTTCTTAGAGAAGTCATCTATGAAAAAAATATAGTACCAGAATCCTCCAAGAGAAGGAACAAACATAGGTCCACATAAATTTGAATGAATTAAATTTCAAAACATTATTTGTTTTTCTAGAGCTATCATGAAATGGACTTTTGGTGTTCTTACCCAAAGCACACCCTTTACATATGCTTGAGTGGTATTTATTTAGTTTAGTTATCTTCTTCCCTAGTAACATTTGTATAGTTCACTTGTTGTTTAGAGTTCTCGGGACAAATAGATCTGTAGTGTCCAAACTTTTCACATCTGAAACACTTTATTTTGGATAGATCTTTCTTGGGTTTTCCATTCTTTTGATTTTCCTTTCTCTTCTTGAAATGCTTCTTCTTGCCCTTATAGGAATTTATATTAAGAACATGAAGTTCTTCATCTTCTGTTTAAAATTTCCCACCTTTCTTTAATTTTCTAGATTCTTCTTGAAGACAATCCCCCTTAAGTCTGTTGAAGTCAGGAAGTTTATCTCTGACACTTATTCCTTGTGCAAAATTTTCTCACAAATTTGGTAATCCATCTATAGCCATTAGTGTTAATTCTATGTCACTAATGATGGTTCCTATACTTGAAAGTTCATCTCTTATGCTGGCAACCCTTAGGAAGTAAGAATTCATTGATTCTCCTTTCTTTATTTGTATGTGATTTACTTGCCTTTTCAGTGTGAGAACTTTAGTTGCAGTATTGACCTCATATGCATTTAGTAGTGCATTCATCATAGCAAATATTGTTTGATGTTTTGTAAGCATGGGTATGATATCATTTTTCACTCCATCTAATATTATTTTAATTACTTTCCTATTTCCTTTGATCTAGAAGGATTTATGAGGTTCAACTATAGGTTGTCTGGATGTTGATTCAACAAATTGTTTTACATCATTTTCTTCAAGAATTATCATGATTCTAAATTTCTAGGCATCAAAATGTTCTTTTCCAACAAACATGTCCTCGGGTCTAATTGTGTATGCCATTGAAGATAGGAGATAGATGCTAGATATATATAAAGTTTGATTACTAAATTTTGTAGAGCCTAGGTTTGACTACTAGAGCTCTGATACCATGTGAAGATTCTGCAAACTCTATGACTGAATCAGATATTAGATTTTATCTTCTTTCTCTCCTTCTAGCTTGTCATAAATAACTTCAAAGTATTGTCTTGAATTAAGTTAGAACTATAAATTTGAAGTTGTATTTTCTTTTACAAGTTATATTTGAGTAGTATTGACTAAGGAGCAAACTTTATTGTTTTCTTGTGTGCTCTTAGACTTCAACCATACCTATTATAAATAGAGAGATCTAGGGACATATCCCTTCCAAAATATACTTTAACTCATCACTTTTCCATGAAACAACAAGTTTAATTATAACTTGACACAAAAGAGTTTTAGTTAAATCCAAACTTGTTTTAAGGATAGAAGTTGATATCCCTAAGAGGATAAAGCAAAGACTTTGGATCAATCTATATCATGTAAGAACATATTAGACTAATCTGGGATTACAAGTTATAGAATTAACATGTACAAATTAATAATGAATCTTGTATACTAATGAAGCTAGATATCCAAAAAGCTTATGATAAAGCGAATTAGAGATTCTTGTTTAAAATACTTGAAGCTTTTGGGTTCTCACAGTAATGGGTCAATTTAATATATAACTACATTTCAATACCAAAAACTTCCCTTCTCATAAATGGCACTCCTGAAGGCTTGGAGATTCTTCTTTAAAATACTTGAAGCTTTTGGGTTCTCATGGTAATGGGTCAATTTAATATATAACTACATTTCAACACCAAAAACTTCCCTTCTCATAAATGGCACTCCTGAAGGATTTTTTATTATATTTATAGGTATCAGACAAGGAGATCCTATATCAAATTTTCTCTTCATTATTATGACATAAAATTTTGGTTGTGCTATAATAAAGGCTCAAACTAAAAGGAAAATTAGAGGAATCATAGCAATTGAGGAGGTCCCTAAAATAACCCATCAACAATTTGTAGATGATACAATTATATCAATAGAAAGAACTTTGGAAGAAGCTCAAAATTTTAAACAAATATTAATTAATTATATGGAAGTACATCAAGTCAAAAAGTAAATGCTAACAAATCAAAGATTTTCTTTATTAATACCAAAGAGGAAGTGGAGAGAAAAATTTGTAGAATTATGGAATTCAGAAAATAAAACTTTCCATGCAAATACCTTGGTATACAACTATGAAAAGATATTAGAGATAAGAAAAATAAGCTTTGATAAAATGGGGAAAAATATGTAGACCCAAAGAATTGGGAGGCCTAGGCATAAATATTTGAGTTGGCAAAATGAGGTGTTGGGGCCAAAACTTATTTGGAGAATGTTTAAAGAACATAATAATAAATGGGCCAAAAATTTATATCATAAATATTTAAATAGTAATAATCCTTTGTCTTTGTTCATAACTAAAATTCCTCCAAAAGGTTGAATAATTTGGAACTTTATGTTGAATTTTTAGTCATTAATAGTTAATAACCTAACTTGGGATATTGGTTTACGACATGATGCTTTATTTGAGAAGATTCACGGGATGGGCTCCCATCTCCAGATAGTGTAAATCTACCTATAAACATAAAAAAATACCCTTTCAACTTTGTGTGGTAAGAATATGAGTGATCATAAAATTAAAATTAACAATAATCAATGTGGAGGATGGCAATGGAAAACCCTAGATTAAACTCCAATTTCATCACAGTAAAAGTACTTTTTTTATCAATTTTTAAAAAGTAGGCAAACAAAGCATAAAGATAGGAAAAATAAATTAATTTGGGGAACCTCAAAAGATGGAAATTACAAAGTCAAACTAGGGCATGAAAAGATAATAAATTATCAACAATAGAATAAGATTGACATCCCTTTAAATCTATGTTGGGACCTAACAAGTCTTCTAAAAGAAGGTATCTTCCTTTGCGTAGCTCTTCAAAAGAGAATTCTAACAATAGATAGGTTCACCAAGATGGGTTTTGAAGGACCATCTAAATGTTCACTTTGTAGAAAAGAATATGAAAGATATGAACACTTGTTTTATGGTTGTCCCTTTGATAAGAGTTGTTGGTATTGTTTATGTAAGAAATTAAATTGGAAAACTGCATTCCCCAATAATCTATTATTATTATTTGTTAAGTTGGCCAAAACATGGTTGTTCTAAGGTTTATAGTAATTTATGGCAAATATCCCCTTCCATACTCCTATGGGAATTATGGAAAGAAAGGAATAGAAGATTATTTTGTAACATTAGAAAATCATAGAAGGAAAAAGATTCCTTTTCAAACTGGGATACAAATATGTGTAAAAAATGGTTTAAACTAATTAACCCACCAATGATATACACAAAATCCAACAAGATCACTAGGAAAGAATGTAAATGAGAACCTCCTCCTGCAGGATGGTCAAAGTTAAATTTTGATGGGGGCCTCTAGAGGTAATCCAAGACCAACATGATTAAGATGTATTATCTATTCAGATAATGGATCATACCTAACTAAACATGCCAAACCTCTAGGAGTAATGTCTAATAACTTGGTCGAATTAGAGACCTTGATGGAAGGCTCAACTCTAAGTAGAGAGATAGGTATTAATAAATTAGATATTAAAGGATACTCACAAATTATCCTAAATGCATTAAGAAAAAGAAAGATCCCAAACTAGATTTGACATAGCACAAGGAAGGAGATGTCTGAACCCCCCAACAAATAACCACACAACAGAAACACAAAAACAATGCAACAATAATGCAAGATTTGATACCAAATCACAATTTATTTATTCATACAATATAACTGATTACATGTAATATGTTTGATTGTAAGGCCTTCTGTGTTAGGGCCAAACACAAACAATAATTACAACATCAGTTCTACAAGATCCATTTACAAACCCAATCCCAATCCTAGTTAGTCCATATTCACAACTGGATAAGAACACCAAGACGAATCCACATTTGTATCCTTAGGTCCACCAAGCAATCCTCTAGTTCTTAAGCCACAACTTCTAGCCCTTCAAAGTTTGCATCCTCTTCTCCAAGATGAATGACCACACTTCTCATACTAATGAAAGACTCCACAAAACCCCTTACTTATACCCAACTAAGCCACAAGTTGGCCCAATTCACTACAAACTAAATTAAATCCCTTACATTAAATATATGTCATGCCACAAGTCAGCTACAACACAAATTAAATAACCATATAGAAATTAAATGTCAAAAATTGGCTCACAGACAACTTGACACCAACAAGAACCAAGACCAAACCAAGTGTCAGAAAAACCAAGCCAAGCACCAGTAAATTCCAAAGTGTTTTTGAGCTTATAGTGCAAACTGAGCACCACAGACCATGCCAAGCTCCAAAGAACATGTCGAGCTCCATAGACCATGCCAAGCTGCATAGACCATGCTGAGCTCCTAGAGTATGCCAAGCTCCCAAGCATAAACTATTCCCAAAAATGATTGAGCACCACTTCTACAAACTAGAATCCCTCTAACATGCAAGATTGTAAGAAAGCCTAGGATGCTCTTGCATCAGGATCCTTAATTCTAAACTTGAATATGCCCTAACTATTGTTGATCAATTCAAAGAAACAATAAAAATACATATTTATAGGGAAGGTAATAGAAAGGAAGATAATATTGCTAACAAAGGAGTGGATGGAGAAGAGATTCTAATATGACAAACTAATTTAATAAGTATAAGTTAGACACTTGTTCTTTAAGCAAAATTGGTTTAAAACTTTTACTCTCAAAATAAACATGTTAAATTTAGCTAATATCATGGAAGTTTAATGTTAATAAGCTACATATTTTTGGTTACTCCAAAATTTTCCTTATATACCATTTATTTTTATAATTAAAGTTAACATGAGTTACATTTCTTTTTTTATTATGAAGTATACTTCTTATCATTCTAACAACTTGATAATAGCCAAGTTTAATTTTGAGGTCATATTCACCAAAAAGTATCAAGAGAAAAATTATAAGTACAAAAATAAAAAATAGACGCTAAAATTGGATAAATCACTCTTAGATATTTATGTTAGGGCTACACCAATGATACCTATCCATCTTTGATCTTTGGTGCCCAATTGAGATGTTTTTTTTAAATATACACACAATCTTGGGCCTCATGGCCTTTTACCTATCAAAATAATAATAGTAATAACACCTATCAAATAATAATTAAAATAAATATAACATAATAGTATTAGACAAGAGCCTATAACACAATAGTAATTTGTAAGTCTCTCATCGGGGAGGTCTAGACTTCGACCCATTACCTATCAAAATAATAATAATAATATAATAGTATTGAACCTTGCACATCAATAAACTTAATAAATATGAATAATAATATTCATAAATATGAATAGTAATATTAGTAATAATTACAATATTACTATTAATATTAATTAATATGCATATGAAAAATAGAAGAACCAAACACTTTAGAAAATATTTAGGATAACAAACAATATTTTAGTAAAAGCTTGCTTATGGGTGATTTCTAACAACCAATCGTAGTTTAGAAAATAAGAATTTGAATTTTTTTTTTTTTTAAAGCTTGTATCTTTACATACACAAACTTAAAGATTCATTTGAAAACACAATAATCATTAGTTAAATTTAGTTCAGTTCTTACAATAGGAACTTATAATGATAAGAGCTTTGTAGAGCTAGAGTTTTGCCTTTAAAAAAAAAGGCATAATAAATCAAGTTATTAATGATTTCAAACAATGTTAGTTACAAATACTGAAAGAAGAGAAGATATAATATTTACACTAAATGGTACAAATTAATTTGACTTAGATATTAAACTAAATGCAAACTTATCCATTGAAGTGACAAATACATGTCGTTAAAAAAAAGATTCTCTCATATTTTATGTAGTGATTTGTCATTAGCTTATAGATTGTTGAATGCAAAATGTCAATGAGCTATTAATATGTGAATAGTTAAACACAAACTAATTATAAACAATAGTAATTAGATAATAAATTTAAATTTGTCTTTGGATATAAAGAATTTGGCTTGATTTTGATGTGGAGTCCTTAGTTAAAACATTGGCTCAAATAGGAGGAGCTTCAATTGATGGTAATGTGGTGTTTTATAAATAGTAAAATTTCACAAACAAGGAAATTTAAGTTGATGCTAATGGGAAATTGGAGAATATATGAGTATACTTAGTTTTTCATTAAAGAAAGATTTTACATGTATGATAAATGTAAAATACAATTGACATATCTACTTTGTCTACTTTTATTACAAGTACTTGATATTATAATTAGTTTTTTTTTAAATTAATTATGCAATTAAAATTGTGAAAGGATGATAACAACAAATATTTGTCAAGAAAAAATAATTTCCTAAATTAATATTATAAAAAAGTTAAGTAAATCTTATTAATTTTTTTAACAAAATTAAATAATACAATTCTTTTTAGGCAAGAGTCTATAACACAACGGTAACTATTGAACCTCTCATCGAAGAGGACTTGGGTTCGAATCTACTAAGTTTAACACATAATTACAATTGATATCAACAAATAATAATAATAATTGATCTAGGCTTCAACCCATTACCCATAATAAAAGCAATGTTTTTTTATTCTCTTGAAAACGTTCTTATTATTCTTATCATACATTTCCATTCAAAATATTCTAAATTGGCCTTGGCATGCTAATTTAATCCAAAATTAACATTATAAATGTGCACATTAATATTATGCATGAGAACATTACTGTTGGATAATGTTGTCCTTGATGTCACACAAATGTCATACCAGTCATTAGTCTCAAGTTCACCGAGCTTAGACAGTCTGCAATGCAATCTACAGTGTCAACCGAGCTCACTCAGTCATCAAAGGAAATGTGGAAGACAGTGTTAACCAAGCTAACTCGGTTAACAAAGGAAAGGTGAAAGACAGTATTCACCGAGCTCACTCGGTCAACGAAGGAAATGTGGAAGTCAGTGCTAACCGAGCTTCACTCGGTCTCCAAAGGGTAGTTTCCACCTAGCTCACTCAGTCATCAAAAGAATCATGGAGAAGTCAGTGTTAACCGAGCTTCACTCGGTCTCCAAAGCATAGTTTCCACCGAGCTCACTCGGTTATCTCAAGAAACTCAGTACTTATCGAGTTCTCCCGATGATTGAAGGATTATCACGAAGTTCGTTGTATTAACCGAGCTCAGTCGGTTAACATAGGAATTATTTTCTGAACAAAGTTTACCGTGTAGGGTCGGCCAGTATAGGGATTTGCAAATTAATTACTTCTAGCCGACTGTTGTAATTGTTTATTTAGTCAGTGATTCGAGCCAACTAGGATAATCTAAAAGTTATATATGGACATTCAAGTTATGAATTGAAAGGAGTGTGATTGTGAAGAAGAAGTTATGAATGTGAATTATAGTATGAAATGAAAAGGCGAATGTTGAGCAAAGTCTGATGAAGGATCAGATGTGTTGAAGGAGTTGTAAAGTTGTATTTGATCAGTAAGGATCCAGTCAAGCATAACAGAGATCTATAATCAGCAAAGATAAGTTGTACATTATATTAGGTCACTTCATTGTTGCTTTCTAACCATTGTAACAGTGAATTCAAAATCTCTTAACAGAGTTGGTTTAACAACCATTCAATAAATCCTCTAACAAGGTGATAGTTCAGTTGAATTGTTCTAAAGACCTCTAGCAAGGCCACTCCTAACAAGGTGATTAAATCCTTTAACAGGGTCACACCTAACAGTGTGTTTTTGTAACCTTTACAGGGTTGGCTCCTAACAGGGCTCACTTCAGAAGAGTGAAAAACAGTATCTAGTTACATTGGTGGTTTTTCCCATATTGGGTTTCCACATTAAAACTGGTGTCTCTTGTGTTCTTAATTGTTGAATTTCTTTGTGCATGATAACATATCAGTTCTTAATATTTATCATTTGTTGCATTATCAAGTTTCAGCATTTTATATCAATCAAATCAAGGGTATATTCAGACATCTTCGGGACTGTGAAAAGTTTTGTAGTAACTGATTCACCTCCTCCCCCTCTCAGTTACTCTATTCTCATTTCCAACACATTACATATTTTTAGATAAAATTTATAGAAAGGATTATATATTGACATAAAAATATGATGTAATAAATTTTAAAGTATAAAACTATAGAAATTAAAGTTGTTCTCTCTCATTACATTAAATGTCATTAGCTATTTTTACTTTTTTTTTTAAATCACTCTTGAACAATGTTTTTCTTTAATATGATTGTGTTAAGATGATTTTTTAAAAATGTTATTATATGGTATTCTTATTATGATAAATACTTAATTTTATATATGTAGGTCTATTCTTTTTTCATTGGGGATGAATCAAGTAGGGAAATGAAGATAAAAGCACTACATGAAGTGAAATTGCTGCATGAACTTTGTTGATGGAAGGAATTATTTTAAATGTGCATTTTGATTTCCTCATACAACAACTAAAAGAGATTTTGAATTTTGAATAATTTTATTTTTCTTTAAACTGAACGTGTTCTTCCTTGTTTAGATAATCAAGAAAATCTTGGCATATGCATGGTTAGATGTTCATTTCAACTATTCAAAAATTAATCATAAATTAAATGTATCTAATTGGCCTAAAAATTAGAAAAGTAAATGTCAAATTTGTGAGATAAATGTTGCACTGGAACAAATACACAAGTTTATATGAGGCACTTTGATGGACAAGATTAAATCTGATGCATGATAGATGACAATCTTGGAGACTGGATTTTTAGAAACAAAGGACTAAGCATCCAAATCTTATTAGAGCATGTCCAATATATCTCAAGAGAAATAAAGACAAGCCACAATGTTGAGAAAGTGTTAAAGAATGCATGAAGAATTGATAACCTCACATAAGACTCCATCTACTTTAAAAAAATTCATAGAAGTTGGGTACTTGCAAAGATTTTGTATACATCTAAAATGTTTGTAGCATGTGTTTCAAATGCAGTCTTATTACGTTTACATTGCCTGCAACCAAAATAATATAGTTCCTCCAACCAACAAAAATATAAAAATGGAGAAATTGGCTAAAATAGTACCTTCAAGGGGAGTGTTGCAATTAAAGGAACACAAAGCTCTGATGTTAAATGTTTTTTTGTTGGAACACATATTGTCTTGAGGTTTTCATGTTGAATTCAATCCCCATGACGTAAACAAATTGACATTCTTAATAAAGTAAGCTTGCAATGTGATAAATAATGAATCATGATTTTTTTCTACAAGATGTTGACAAATAGAACTAACCTGAAATTGAATTTATTTGAACCTCAGTTAGTGAAAGTAACCATAAACTAAACATGATAATCTTTGCTTAAAGTGTTGCCTGTAATAGAAAATCTCGTCGATAGATTGTAGCCATGAAATTTGAAGGACAACAACGTTTTGCCCAAAAAAAATATTAAATGTTTCTTGATCTCAACATACCTTATCTCAATTTTCTTCAATCTCAAAGCCTCCACATGTAGGAAACTTATTAGACAACCAAGAGATTATGAAATTATTGAATGATATCACTCCTCATCATGGGGAACAATAGGCTCTATATGAAAGTTGTGATTGGGTCCCTTTCACCACCCTTCTCAACATGCAAATGAAGTACCATTTTGTAGATAAAATATAAAATAAAATAATAGAGGATCTATGACTCTACAATGATAACAAGTTAAGAAAATTGCTCAAACTAGCCTTACAACCTCTTTTCCTAGGTGATGTTTGACAAATGTTGTAGCTTGGGCCAAATTCAAATTTATGGTAATCTGTTAGCATTATAGACAAGAGGGAAAGTGAATCAATTGTAAAATCATTACAAAACATAGGAAAAAAGAGAAGTTATTTATTCCCTAAACACATCGTCTTACTATAATACATACCAAATTTTACATGATTTGACATAGAACGATTGACTTAGACATAACAACACAAAAACAAAAAACATCGATCTAGATAATAACATAAAAGTTAAAAAATGCACATGACCTCTTTCTCTCACAACATCTCAGAATTTTGTGAAATATTGTGGTGCTCAGTACAATTTTTTTAGGAGTTATCTAGATAATAGATGCTAATTTCTCCATTAATATATTCTTACTATAAATTACTAAATTACTTAATAAAAGTTAAGAAGGAAAATAATTTCAAAACTTCAGAGGGTTATAACTGTAGACACCTAAAAACCTTTAGAAAATAAAGTATTTTTATTTTCTGAAAAATTCCTGATGACATCATCATTAATTATTTAATTAATTTATTTATTTTTATGCCATTAAATCCCTTTATCTTAATTAAAAATATTTAATTAAGGAATCCCTCCCAAAAATGTTTAAATCTTATTTAAACATTATTTCCTTATTTATTGATTATTTAATTAATAAATTGACCAAAAAACCCAAAATAAATTAAAAATTTATTTTTTGCCCAAAACTTGGCCAATTTCCTTAAGACCACTAACCTCTTCCAAAATCTTCTAATCCTTCTTTAATTTTGATTAAAGGCTAATCCCATCATTTCCTACCCCTAATCCCAACTCAAAATATTTAATTAAGATTAAATATTAATCCTCATGTTTATTAAAAAAGTTTTAATAAATATCTCCTCAACCGAAACCTTTGAAATAAATAAAACTTTATTTATTTCCTAAAAATATAATTTATCCTCATCCTAAGAAGTTCTAGACTCTTTTAGAAAGTCTTCATCCTCATCCTAGGAAGTTCTAGACTATTCTAGAAAGTCTTTATCCTCATCCAAAGTCTAGACTCTTCTAGAAGATGTCTTTAAACCTAATCTTAATCCCCTCCTAACCTTGTCACATTCTCTAAACATGGGTTAAGATTTACTAACCCAAGCCAAAGTTAACAAATATCTTCTCCTTCACCCACCCTCATTAAATGCCATCCACTTGCCTATCCCTAAACTTATCCTAAACCATCCTAATCCATCCTCTAATCATTTGCACAATCCTAAGCAAGCTTAAAACCCTCCTAATCAAGCCCAAGTCGAAATTGCTCTCATCTCCCTCAAAATATCTCAACCATAAAACTTTATGAAGCCCACTAAGCCATAAATGACTCTTCCAAGCCCTTTTATTGCTCTTACAAGCCATTATGAGGGTCTTTATGAAGATTTTATCCCTTGAGCCTCCTTTGTTGACTCATCCTTCCCCTTTCCTCCATCCTCTCACCCTATGACATGTGTCACTCCCTGATTGGCTGTAAGGAAGCACAATCCATGTGCTCTCCTCTCATGCAATCTGAGCCCTCCATGAGCTTTTTCCCATCCTTGCATCTTAGCCCTCAATCCCTCAAGCCTCTTGCCTATAAATTGGATCCTTCCCCTTTGCAAAATAACACAATCCATGAAGTAAAGTCATAATGCCATTTTAAGAAGCCATTTTACATCAAAACCATAAACTCACACCCAAATTCCAACTCCATTTGAAGCCCTTTTTGAAGCATAAGCTTGAGCATACATCCTATCTATTTAGACAAAGCCACTCAACAAGAGAGCTTCTCATTGAGAGAGTCTATTAATGGCTCATATTCTCAATTGAGAGTTCATCTTAGTCTATCTTGAAGTTTATGAATTTTGTTTAGTTTGTAGAAGCTTTATTTAAATTTGGTTTCTATTAGCATACTAACATTGCTCATATACAATAACAACACATGCCAAACCACTCTTCCTTCACTTTCCAAACAATATCTAGTTTTACAACCAGTCTTGGTGTAGACAGCAATGACTCATTGTCTGCCAACTTATTTAGGTTTGTTGACTTTGTAACTTGGATTTAGACATCAATTACAAAAACTAGTTGCAACCTTTCTTTAATAAAACTGGGAAGATATTTCTATAACCAGGATTTTAAAATCCACTAGAAATCCAATTAATGTTGTGCTAGCAAATGACCCATCATTATGAGGATTACATACATCTCAACAATTACCAAACTATGAAGATACCGATGTAGCAATGACTTTAAAAACTTCTACACAAAAAAACATTTGATATCAAATACCCTATTAGAGAAAAAGGTTAATTTCATTTCATTTAATTAAATTACCTTTTCTCCCTTCTTAAGATTTTTCTTTATGCACTTTTTGCATTCTCTATTTAATAATTAATTAGTAATTATTAAATAGCTTTTACCTTTTAGGTTACCCTTTGTAACTTATTAGGTTACCCTTTTTGGGGTTCGATCTCCTTTTATAAGGATTTATCTCTTTGTAATTATTTATCTTTTCTTTATTTGAGCATATAATTTGCATGTTTTTAGAGCAAACCCTTGCCTCCTCTTGTCTTTTTCTTCTTTGTGATAGGTTTTCTACATGCAGGTATTCGAGGGCTTTGTGGATTTGATTTGCGTATTTGCTCAAATCCTTCATGGTATCAGAGCTAGATATGTTGTAGCTTGTTCAATATTTAGAGAAAATGGGAGAACAAGGGTTTGACAAATCAGATCTGGAGTTTTTTTGGGTATTTCTTGAGAAAATAAGGGGGCACTAATTTTCAGAGCAGTTTGAGGCCAAATGGACTTTACAGATGGATCCAAAAGGTGTCAAAACCCCTATTTGCATATAAAGTTTGTCCATTTTGGACAACGTTGACTCGGGAGGCAAAAAAAATTTGCCTGATAGGGCCATACGACCTCTACACATAATCCAAGGCAAAAAAAAATTTTAAATAGCCATTTTTTTTGTATTTTTTGCCACTGTGGTTTAAAAAAATTGCTAGCAATCACCAAGATTGCTAGTGGTTGGCGGTAACCACCTGTGGTAAACCATCAACAATCTTGCTAACCACATTAGCTCTCAGCGACCGCTGCCGCTCAGTGGGCCATCGTTGCCAGCGGCACCTCCTGCCAACCACCACAACCTCGCTTTGTTGTGGCTCCTCCCTCCCACCACCACCACCATCCAATCTGACTGCCACTCCATTGATGGCACAAATTTTTTAATAGTTATTATTATTATTATTTATTTTAAAAATAATTTTTTTGATGCATTTCCAGGGGCCCTGTTGGTTTTTTCGTCATAACTTGAGCATATAGACATCTTTTTTTGATATGAAAGAAGTGCCAAAAAGATAGTTCTAAGATGGAGATAATGGTGTAGATGTTTTTTTGGTTTTGATGTAGTTTAGTTTCCTATTTGGGCAGTCAAAGTTGGATGTTCAATTTTTCACTCCATAGGGCATATCTTGAGTGTCCCATCTTCGTTTTTTGAAAAATGTTATATTTTTGGAAAGTTGGTTCAATACTCTTTTTTGAAATGCTAGTTTTTCTTCTAGATTCTACTCCAAGCTCTTTCTGTTGTGATTTTTGCTTTATTGCACTATGGTGGATATCTTGGATGTTTCAGGTCCAGGGATCATTTTCATGGCATGGGATCTCTTCTTTTTGGTTGTACTATCTGTTATAACAACTCTTTACTCTTTCTAATCATTGTTGATATCATTTGTAAGCATTTTTATGCAAACACACTAAGATAAAGTGCCTCTCCTTGATTTTCAAGATCTTTTTCATCATTGTGATTTATTGTACTCGCACTACATTATAAAGTGTCATGGGGGGGTAGTTGTTTTCCTTTTAGTGCCCTCTTCCTTTTTCAAGTAAGTGTCTATTCCATGACATTAGCCCCATAATGTGTCAATGACATATGCCTTCATAGGTGTTTGAACCTCTTTCTCACTCTCGATGTTCAAGGTTCTTTTTGTTCTACAAGAGATATTGGCCCACTTTCTCAGTTTCCTGTCACCTCACCCTTGTCTAGATTAGGGGGGGTTCTTTTATTGTCTCTCATGCTTCCTTGGTTCAATTGATTAGCTCTTCAGGTTTTGGTGTTTCATGTCATCTGTATTTTTTAGTTCAACTATTTGCCTTTGTTTGCCTCTTGATTCGATGCAAATTACAATCTTCTCTACCTAGTTAGGTTCTATTTCAGAGGAAGTTCTATAGATTCACAATTTCTTTTTGACAAAGTTTACAGCTTCTACATGATTTAGTGGTTTTCTTCATGATTCCTCTTGTTCCTATCTTCTGGAACAATTCCCCTAGTTGGAGGCTTCTGCAGTCATTCACTAGGTTTTCAACTATCTCTTTTTGGAGCGAAGTTTTTCCCACTGGGTTTTCTCTATTTCTCTATTTAATAGAGATTTTGTTGTGATTGGGTACCTCATCAGGCCTTGTTGTCGAGACCCAAGTTTGCTTTCAACATTGCCTTGCAGTTTCCTTGCTCTTTTTGCATTGTTTGTAACTACATTGTTGCTCATCTTAAGGGGGACTATTAGAGAAAAAGGTTAATTTAATTTTATTAATTAAATTACCGTTTCTCCCTTCTTAAGATTTCACTTTATGCACTTTTTGCATTCTCTATTAAATAATTAATTAGTAATTATTAAATAGCTTTTACCTTTTAGGTTACCCTTTGTAACTTATTAGGTTACCCTTTTTGGGTTTTGATCTCCTTTTATAAATATTGATCTCTTTGTAATTCTTTATCTTTTCTTTATCTGAGAATATAATTTGCATGTTTTCAAAGCAAAACTTTACCTCCTCTTGTCTTTTTCTTCTTTGTGACAGGTTTTCTACATGCACGTATTCAAGGGCTTCGTGGATTTGATTTGGATATTTACTCAAATCCTTCATACCCAACATTCAATTTAGCAAATAAATAATCTTTTCATACCAGATTTTCTTATATATAATGTTAATGGGAGTATTTCGATCGAACCCAAGCATAGGAGGTTTTTATAGTGACAAAATTACTCAAAATTTGAAATTCATTAGATACTCGAGGATAATAGATTATAATATGGTGTTTCCATTTATATGAGAAATTAAAAAAAAAAAAACTTACAAATTAGAGGCCAGCTAGGGTGGCTCACCACAGGGTTTCACATTGTAGATTTGGTGTAAGAAGGGGCCTAATCTACGTGTACAACTAGTAAAAGACACTTGTAGGGCCATTGTTTACAAGGGGTTTCGTGCTCTGCATTAGGGAATGAACGTAACACCAAGTCAAATTTAGGTTGAGGGAATTCCTATATTGACTTGCAAGATACAAATGAATTGTTGCTTCACAATGCTTTGGAGGAATGTAGATTGCTATGAATGCAACCAATTTGGGGGGATTTGCAAAGCTCAACAATGTCTATAGAGCTCAATGAAGAAAGAATGACAAAATATATGATGTGAGTTGATGTCATGCCAAGCTTAGAGAATCTTTGATGTTATAGTCAGTGTTGGTCGTATAACTTGGATTTGGGCTATAGAGGAAACTCGTACTAAGGACAACTAGGGCAAAAAGAAAAAGATTTAGTAGGTGCTTCTATAAGAATAGTACAAATGACAAAACAATTATTAAATCTTTAAAGAAAATATTGACTTATGCATTGTATATGATCTGAGCTCTATTGAAGCTATTTGCAGTGAAAATGGATTCATTTTTATGGGAGAACCATATGTGGTTGAGAATTCCTCTAAACATACGCTCCTATACTATTTTTGAGCTAAACCTAGGATTAATCTAATTAATGGGCAACTTTCCTAATTGACAAGGTTCCATTGATATGGTTGCCATGCAAAATGTGGAAGAGCACTATAGCCACATGAAGTGTTATAAGGTTGCCACCTATTCATGATGCTCAACTATGTGGACTGTTCAAAAAAATTGAATAATATCATACAGTGAATTAATATAAAGCTTTGTTAAATGATTCCTAGTATGTGTACTATTAATAGATGTCCAAATCTCCCTAAATATTTTTTTTTTCCAAGTAGAAAAATAAAAAGATCACTAGAAAAATCAATATTGACCAATTAAAAATTAAATAACAAAATCTCACTTTAATAAAATATTTTTTTCAAAACATAAGATAAAATGACTACACATAATTCCCCAAAAATAAATTAATAGATAAGAATGATATGAAAACTAAAATCTTGAGACTAAAAAACGGAGATATGGGCCAGAGTCTTAAGTAATTGGTTGACTAGGTTGTACTTGGGCAAGGAGGAGCTTGCAACTACATGATCGAGATTTGTCACAGGTCCCGATAGTATAACTTTAGAGGCTTGGCCTCGGGTAATGGCGTTTGAGGATTATTTTTGTTTTTATCTTTAACTATGATGACATTTCTTGGTGTCATCAAAGCCTGCAATCATGTTAATGGTACTATCATAATGATGCGCATAAGTAACCTTAGTGTGAGGGGGTGCATTTTGATTGGATTTAGAAGATTTGCCCTTTTCATGATTCATAAAGGGGTTCTTAAAGGCCGTATGGTCTTCATTATTGCTAAGGTTGTTTACCTTGATGACCCCATCATTGATTAATTTTTGGATTTTCCCCTTAAGGGCAAAAAAAATGTTTGTTAAATGCCCCCTGTTTTGATGGTAGGCATAAATGTGCTTGTCATTCCACCATTTCGGTTTGACTTGGGGTTCATAGGGTTTGGCCTTAGGAAGTACAATGAGCTCATCAGCCAAGAGGGTTTGCAAGGCACTCTCGTAAGACACTCTAATAGGAGTATACACCTTGCCTATATCGGAGGATTGATATCTACAGGGAGGAGGAGCTTGATTGAAAGCAACTTGTTGATTGGTCGTTGAGGGGGTTTCTACATTGTGTCAATAGAATGGGTGAGCATTGTCTTGTTGGGGTGCATTTGGGTTGGTGTTGTTGACAACAGGATACGATTGGTTTAGATGGGATTGGGTTTGAGGTTTGACATGGTTGGCTTTGACCATCCCCTCATTAACAGTGTTCTTGTTGTTGTTTTCCCACCATGAATTTTGTTTATCATTGGCCCAATCAAAGGAATTATGAGTTTGCGCAGAGTTGTTTGAAAAGCCCTTACCATCTTTTGATAGTTTAATAATGTCATTATTTAGTAAGGTCTCTTCTACCTTAGTGACATTTTCTAAGGTAGTTTTGAAATCTTTAGGCCCTTGGAGTTGGAGCCAGTAATTCATTAGTTTGGAGAGACTATTTATGAAGATGTCAGTCTTCTCCTTGTCGGGTATGTCTCTATGATACTTAGTGAACGTGTGTCTCCACCGTTGTAAGAAAGTTTTGAATGACTCACTAGGAAGTTGTTTCGTGTTGCATAAGTTGATTATTGTAACTTCCCTTTCGATATTGTAGGAATATTGAGAGATGAACATGAAAGCTAATTGGTCAAAGGTTTTGATATTGGAGGGTAGCTTGGAGAACCACTCCATGACTTGCCTGCCAAGGCTTTTAGGGAACAATCACATCAGGTACGTCGTGTCATGGACAAATTCCATACTTAGGGTATAGAATTGTCTAAGGTGGTCTTGCGGATCTGATGTGCCAAAATATTTATCATATTTTGGTATTTGTACATTTTGTGAGAAAGGCGTAAAGGTAATGTTCTTATCAAAGGGGAGAGGACACACCTTTTCGAGGCTAAATTCCACGGGTTGTGTTTTTCCTCTCTTCATTCTTTCCATTTCCATTTGGAGGTCTTGTAGTTTTTGTGTGACAAGGTCTAGGGCTGACTCTTCTTCGTCTTGTTTTAAGTTGGTCACATCAAAATCAGATGGAAACTTCATACCTTGTTGTGCTAATGCCAATATATAACATTCCTTATGTTTCTCAAGTATTTTGTCCACGATGTCAACAAGTTCAGGATTTTGTTGAAAATCTTCAATTTTAGTTTCAATACTCCTATCATCCCATATGTTAGATGAACCCATTGTGGCTAAGGATTTCAAGTTTCAATTGAACAAGGACGACTTGTGAATAGCTGCATTCTGTGAGCAATCTGTTGTTGTAGTAGGTTCAAGGAGATTTAGAGGTTTTGTGCGTTTTATGGTTATGTTAGCTATTCTAGCACTCACTCGTATAGGTGATCATTTTGGTTTTGTCGCTATGCTGGTTTTATGCAGTGGCATGAAAATGTGAATTGGATTCCTTTACTTCTTAGGTATTTTCAAAATGTGAGAGTTCCTATTGACCGTGATTCATCTATGGAAACAAGATAGATTGGACAAGGTGTTTGCTAATGTTGACAGGATGAGTTTCACCTTCAAAAAGTCAGGTAGGGGATAGATGTTTGTCTCCGAACATTTCTGGCTTGGTGTGCAAAATGTAGTGATGATAACCAGGGATTTTTTTAGTGGTGATTATTCGCCAATTAGCGAATATGTCCCAATTGGGCTATAGAAATTGGCGGAAAAAAAAACTGTATACTAGTTGACCGATTCGCCCAAATTTTATAAAATACTCATATAGTGGTCGGAACGTTCACCACTGTTATTACATAATTTCAATTTGGTAGTCAAGTCCTTCACCCATATTTCTCTTTAATGTTTACTCTTATTTACCGCGAAATTAATTGAGTGTCTCTTTCGACAATCATCATTCGCCAAATTCTCATTTTCCTATGTGAAATTTTTATTTGTCCTAGGACCCAATTCGCCATGCATCACACACAATGGGGTCCCATATTCTCACCCTATTTGCCCACTCAATTACTTGAAATTACTCGGGGTTTGCCAAATATTAGTTCTTATCATATGTAATGGTCAACCCATTCACCAAAATGAAAATGGTTTATTTGTAGTTGTCTATTTAAGATATATGAGTTTCATTATTGAAACATGTCGAAAGAAGGAGCCTTCTTCATAGTATTTCTATTAGTAGAGAACCGAAACAACTACGACTATGAGTCCATAGTATTTTATTGTAGCCTTAATTTGATGGAGATGTCACAGTCAAATTTAAATAGGAAGAGAAGTAGGACTAATGAAGGTGGAGATGTCCAAGAGAGGCCAACGAAATGCATAAATATATCTTCATACTTTGGCGGGGGTAGATGCAACAGTGTTGGTCAAAGTAAGGAAGGTACATCATCAGAGGAGCCTGTAAAATCTCAACCTACATAGGAGTCCATTCAGCAAATTGGGGAGCCTAATAAATCTGGTGATGTTGTTGCAGAACCTGATATCTCTAATGAAGATGACCTTGAAGAAGAATATCCAGTAAATAACCAGTACCAGGATGAAGCAATTAACAGTAACACTAATGGGAGAGGAAAATTGAAAGAAAAAACTGATCGTCAATGGGAGATGGCCAAGAGATTTAAATTTGATTGGGTAGCAAAGTATCCATTCATTGAGCCCATGGAAAATCCAATTGTAGGTGAGCCACCAGTAGAATGCAGAAGTACAATTTATAGTTGGAAGTATAAAAAGGAAAAGCGGTTGCAGCTTAAACTAGAGACCATAGAGAAACATGTTGGTAAGATTTACGAAACCTCAACTATAGATGGTAAGGAAATAAAAATGGTAAGATATAAAACAAAGGAGCAATGTCAACATAAAAGGAATGTTGAAGAATATTATATGTTTCAGAAATTTCAGACGAAGCCTGGTGAAGTTTAAGGTTCTATTAATGTTATTTTTGCAAAAGCAAGTGAAGTAGAAGAACGTGGAAAAGCTGTTCAATTAAGTAATGTTTTCTATATTTTGAGCAGAGGGCATCCAATGACAGACTATCTAGAAATGAGTGGTTTTTTACGCTTCCTGAAAGTTCCTAACTATCCTGTCAGCCATTGGTCGATAAATAGTGGATGGGAATGGGCAAGTTGTATTACGCAAGTTGAAATAGAGGATGTACAAAGAAAAATAAAATAGTCAACCTTTATAACATTGTCCTTAGAGGAAGTTATGGCAATAGATAATACGTCATGGTATGCATGCATGTTTATACTGTACAGAATAATGTCCGTCGACCACATCTACTATCTGTTGCTAAATTGAGAGACAATGCGACAACATAAACTTTATTTCAATTAGTAAAGAGCAATTTAATTCAATATGGAGCTATGGATGAATTGAAAATAGCGAAGAAGTTGTTCCGTGTTGGAGCGGATGGAGCTTTAGTGATGCAAGGTCAAAGGAATGGTCTTTGCACAAAGATGCCGACTTCTTGTTCACCATATGTTGTTGGCATTCACTGTATGGCCCATAGGATGAATCTTGCTTTTAGAGTTGTGAAGAAGTTTCCTTCAGTAAACAAGGTTGAAGATTTAGTAAGAGAATTGTATGCATATTTTTGTCGAAGTCCCAAGTATTTTAGGGAATTTTAGCACTTTGTTGATGGAAACAAGCTTTTAAAAGATGTTGATACCAGATGGATCTCTTTGGATGGACCAACACATCGAGTATTTTTTGAATATCAATCTTTGATTAGACTAATGTATGAAAATTAGGACAATTCAAAAAATCAGAGATGTGGCGACTTGCTTCGGAGGTTAAGCAATATAGAGACACTTTTGACTTTGGCATCTCTTCTTCCCATGCTAGAAGAAATGAGGTTAATTATGAAAAAAGCCCAGCAAAGAGCCATGTATATTGCAGAATATGCTTAGCTGCGTAAAATGTCATGCCGAGCCCTTGATAGTCTCTATCGTATTGACCTAAACTTATCCGATGATAGATTTAATCACTAGCAGAAACTAACAAATTTGGAAAATCTCGATAATTATTTAAAGATCGTTGAAAATGGAGATTTATGTGTTTGTGTAAGGGGATTTCAGATACCAATGTACTATAGTGCCCCAAAGAAGCGAGCTACAAGAGTTACAAGGGAAGAGTTTACCAAGATCGTCGAGTTTATAGCATCTACTACAAGGGACATAGCCTATAGAGTTTCCTCTAAAATAATATCACGATTCCCATATGATCAACTGCTTGAGGCCATGGCAATTGTGTTTCTTCAATATTGGTCCTTCAACAATAAGGAATATTATCGTAGAAGGCTGTTGATTTTGATAAGGGAATTTTGCAAATCTATAGAATTCAATGGAGTGACTATCAACGAAATATTAGATGAGGGTCTACTTAGATAGCAATCAGGCACCTTTGCAAGGACCATGAAGTATCAATATCAATTAATGTGTAACCCACATGAAGAGGGCTTGGCGACAAAGCTTTGGACAGAACTAAAACAGAGCACATCGTTGGGTGAAGAAATTTTAGAGTACTTCAAGCTTGATGATCTATGTCAAACCATGATATTGGGTTTAGTGGAGGATGAGAGAGTTTTCAGTGCTTTGGGCTTCCTAAAATCAAAGCTAAGAAACAAACTAGACAAGAATTTGGAATCATGCTTGAGGGTATACACATCTAGGTATGATGTCAATACTTTTCCTTATCAAAAAGTAATGGAAATCTGGAAGAAAAGATGCAAAAGAAGAGGGGTGGGCAACACCATTAACCAATCTCCTACAACGACTCCAAGTGGGATAAGTACAGTTGGTAGTGGCACTGGCCATGGGATTGGGAGTCATAGAAGCGGAGGTCAGAGTGAACTTGAAGTTGAAGAAGACATAAACGAAAATGAAGAGAATAATGAAGCAACTGGACTACCAGAATTGGATGATGATGACGATATAGAGATGAATTGGAAAATTTAGGAAATTTCTTCTAAATTAGCAGTGGCAACCAATAGGTATTTTTTGAACTTATTAACTACTATATGATATCCTATCATTCAATGTTCATTTTAGAAAAGCAAGATATTAGAATGTATTATGTTTCATCATTAAAATTTGAGAACAAAGAGTATTATTACTGGAGAGTGTAGTTTATATCATGTCATCAATGATCATTCATATTTGAATTTGAAATTCCTAAATGAATTTTTTTTTCTATTTTATTCATTTATTCAACATAAATTGAATTGGAAAACATGAAAATTAGATAGAATCATAGATTTAATTCCACAATTAATAATTATTAATGGTTTTCATTTGCAATATTCAGCTAATATGGTACAATTCTTGTAAGCCAATGACCTTGAATTCCCTTTTATAGAAACAAGGGAGCAACAACAACTTCAGGTCGATTTGCCTAATGTGAAGTCTCAAAATCTAAATCAGTAAGACATCTACAAGTCTACAACATCTCTACAACTTTAGTTGTACATTTCTGCATTTGACAGGCCAGTTTAGTAAATTAGCAATTTAGCATAGGCAATAGCATCTGCAAGACTGCAACATTGATCTTGTTCAAAAAAAAAAGTTCAAACTTGTTACTTTAAACTCAATTCTAGATTCTAGACTGTAGTATGTAGGATAATATGAAAGATATTCATATATAGTAAAGATATAGAGATGATTGAAACTAAAAGTACTTTCACATACAGACTATAAGTTTATGTAGTATGCTCCATTCTTCTTCGGTTGGAAGGGCAAAATTTTGATGTTATGGTAAATGACCTGCATTCTCGTCAGCATTCTATACTCGGAAGAGCAAGTTTCAAGCAATGTTCCTTCCACTAATGCATGCAAATTTGTGAATGTTTTGATGCACTTTGCAATGCCTTCATGAGTTCTGTCCTGAGGAAGGTTGCCTAAATCAGAGGTTATTTGGTCCTCCAACTTTTGTTTGTAAACTTCTCTTCCAATGAAACCTGTTGTTGAGAAATCAGGTCTAAGACTCGGTAAACCAAGAGATATCAATTTTGTTGTTTTATTGTTCATCTTGGCGAGCTTTGGCCCAAATAAAGCGAGAACTTCTTCTGCTTCTGTTAGTTTTTGACATTTATGAAATACAGAGGTCACCTTTATTATTGAACCAATGCGGTCCTGAATTCCCTTGCTTGCCAAATGCCTGTCAGTAGTGCTGTTGATTTCTTCCATAATTCGCTTTGCAATTTTCTGTCTCTAACCAACACTTTTGTTCTCCTCAAGTTGCTCTTTCAGCTTCCCAAAAACATATGTAAGAGCTTCGTAGAGTTCGAACCAATCACACAACCTATCAGCAGAAGTCTTTATTTGCCCCCAAAAGTAATTTTTTATTTGCTTTACTGTATTATTTACATGGTCATTCAAGCCATTTTCATATTTTTTAATAATATCATTTGCCTTCTTTAGGTCTTCTTTCATTTCTGAGTACTGGTGTTCACTATGTTTTCTTATTTGCTCTACTTTATTTTCCCACCCTTTTTCTTTCTCTTCCCACTCTTTTGTTTTTACCCTCTCATTTTCCAATTCTTTATTTAACTTATTGTTTACATTTGCAACATTCTCCAAGTTTCTGTATAACTTTGTTGAAGAGTCTTTTTCATCCTGAAGTTTTTTTTCCATTTTTTCCAAATTTTCCTTTAGAGTTTTTAGTTCTGCGTCCATTTGTTCTTGTTGTTCAATTGCTTGTTTAGAGCCAGAGGATGAATTTTTTATCCTTTTCTCTAATTCTTTGCACCTGTTTACTACTGCTTTCTCACTTGCCTTTACATTTGCCAGGTCTGCCTTTAACTTATCTATTGTGCCCTGAAGCTTTCCTTTCTCTCTCTTCAACTTCATCACTGAACTGTAGACCACTTGGTTGGTCGTTTTGGACACATTTATCTTGTCCACATTTTTAATTTTGGATAAATCCATTTGGAGGGTGCTAACTTGAAATTCAGATGGATCTAACTGACTCTCTGGTGGATTGTTATCTCTAGCTAGGGGCATAACAACCATGAATTCCATCATATCTTTATCTGGGTCACATGTGGGAAATAATCTGTTGGTTGTAGGTTTTGCATCATGAGCTGCAACAATTGCTTCCATCTTCATTGTCTTACTATTTTGTCTATTCTTGTTTTTTGATTTTTCATAGTTAGTTACAAATTCATTGTAAAAAAATTTAGGATTTTGTGAGACAATTGAGTGTTTGAATGGTGAAATAGCAGTAGCACTTGTACTGATGTACAAGCTTCCACCAATACCATGAGGATAACCAACACCTAGACCCATTAGTGGGGTTTGTGGACTGTTCTAAGGGTTTTGTCCTGAAGGATGGGCAATTGTTGGACTCACAGTCACCATTGGCATTGTTGTACTAGTAGTACTATTAATACTTGTCATAACCTTTTGCTTCTTTACACTTTCTTGATCTTTGGTACCAAATATTTTTGCATCTATATACAATGTCCTTTTCTGACCACTAGTTGTAGTTGTACCCATGATATCTACAGCTATGGGAGTGACAGTTGATTCAGATTGAATCTGAGTGCTTGGAAGTGGAATTGTAAATGAAGCAGGAACAAATTTAATTAACTGAGATGAATCCAATGTGGATGGAATTGACTAAGTTGATGATTAATCTCCATGCCCAAGGCCTAGTTTCTGACCATGTTTTGGTGCTACAGCTGGTGGTTGAGGTGGTAACCAAACCCCTTCTCCACTGGGACCCAGACCACCAGAACCTTGGTAGCCCATTTTTTCTACAATTTCTACCCCTTTGCTATATAGATGCTTGGTGGATGCATCAACTCCTCTCTGAATTTGTGTACTGGATGAGGGATTCAAAGAATCCTGGTCATCGTAATCATCATCAGTATCACTGTGATGTGCTTCAGGTAGATGCTCCTTATTCCACAATTCGTCAAACATTGTATCCTCTTCAACCTCATCATGATCTGCAGAGATCTCTGGCTCACTGAGATTCTCCTCATTTCCCAAAATTGAGAAATTTTGCTTCAACTCCATCCAGCATCTATACATTCATTCATTAACTCTTTTGGAATAGGTTTTGTAGATGGTTTATCAGCTTTCTTGTTGAAATCGGACAATGTCATGCCCTACACTTTTCCTTTCTATTTGTGCAATGCCATTATTTCTGATGACAATTCCTGTATTGACATATTATTTTCAGCAGCATATTTCTCCATCTATTTTTTGACCTCCTCCCAGGAGTCCATGTTTTTAAATTTTTCAATCAAAGGTATACTTTCACGTTGATATTTTCTTGCAGAAGTCCCAATGCCCTTAAGCCTTGCTCTAATTATGTTTAGTGGATCATATTGCTAGTGACTGTCAACATCAAATCGAAAAATTGAAAAAAAGGCTTCTGCCACTTTGAATCCTCTTCTCTTAAATGCAAACCCTCCAAAGGAGAATGGCAAGGAGGGAAATATCATTTTCTTTTGCTGATCATGAAAGAGTACATCTATGCTCTCCATTTATCATACATATTCCAATGCAAATACTCTCTCTGTTACATGTATTGGAAGTTTGTAGGGTTCTACCCATGAACCGTAAAACCTTAACATAGTGTACTCTTCCATTAAGTACCAGTCAGCCAATTGTAGTTCACTTATGAGTTGAATGCAATTTCTACAAGTAATAGGCAATCTAGGCATTGGAGTGCCTGTAATTTTACAATACATTGGTGCCAAAAAGAAGTCTACAAAATTGTTGTAGTTCCTTCTGTTATCAATCATCCTTATCTGAGGTGTCCACTCATATATTGGATTTTGGCCTTGAGTCTGATTGCAAAGCTTGTTTGCCTCAAATAATGCACGATGCTTTGCTAGGAGAAGATAACACAAGTAGGTTGTGAATCTAAATGTCTTCTCTGAACCTCTTTGAATCATTAGTAATTGATCTTGCATGCAACGAACAATGTGCTCAATAAAACGATATCTTGCTGGTTCTTTTTAAAAATGAATATGATAAAGCATTTCAAGAATGCTGACATCCACTTGTTTGTTACTATCCAATCCCCAACAAAGTGCTAGCAAGGAAATATTGTTCTTTGCCCATGGCACTAAAAAATTCAAAATCATAAGGAGGCATGTGATTTGGACTCAACCTACAATCGCTTGTTATTCCTTTGATATAAGAATCTCTCTGTTTTGCATCTAATTTTTCATAATCATCTGTTAGCTTTCCCAAGTCAATATGTACGTTTGACTGTTGTTGTTGAAACCCTAGGTTCAACAGACTAGAAAATTCACTCTCAGTTATGGACAAAATTTCCTCCTGAGTAATTTTATTCACAATTGCTTTTCTATTTTCATCATAATTTTCGGTGCAGAGCATAACAATTTCTGGGCAAGGGAATACTTGAGGTAACGCTATGTGTGCTGACCCAGCTACCCACGGTGCAATTTTATTTGCAGTTGCATTTACACTAGGGTTAAATGAACAAAATTTTGAAGCCCTATTTGGATCATTCCACTTGTTTTCAAGTGCAAATCTTATCTCCATTATACCCTTATTTCCATGAATAACAGGATCATGTATATCATGGAATAAATCACTGAAACTTGGTGTTTTAAGCATATTGTGCAATTTTGTTATTTTGCCCATCTTGTTATTCTTGGTATTTGTTTTGCTCATCGTGGTAAATATTTAAACACAACTACAAGCCTACAGGGGTGATTCAAAATTAAAAGCTTACAGACTAATTTTTTATATATAATATAAACAGTAAAGTTGTAAATCAAGAGGCTTGAAAAATTTAAAATGCGGGACGTAAATTTTCAAGATTTTAGTAGTTACACTTACCTGTTCACATTCACGTTGCCCTTAGTTTCAATTTTTGCAAAGAGCTGAGAGACTATAGTTTTTTGCTTTCCTCGGACCATAATCCTCAACCTAGAAATTAAGAATCTGTAACTTTGTTGCATTGTAACTTTGTAAATTATAACCCCTTTCTAATTTCTAAATTTGCAGACAATGTATAACTGCAAAATTAAAGGAACTTAACGTGCCAAAATTGTACAATTTGTACTCTATAGTTTATAGTCATCACACTTGTCACACAGTACACTTTTAGTTTAAATGTGAGTGGAATCGTGGACCACTAGTTACTAGACACACATTAAGTGTTAACTAACCCATCATAATGTATTAATGTCATTCATAACATCACTATTAATTGCAAGTGGAATGTGATTATATCAATGTGTTAACTGAGTAGTGACACATGTCATGATTTCGGGACGCGTTTGAAATGACAAGGTTTCTTTTTCCTTTCAGCCCAAAACTCAACTTCAGTCGTTGATCTATAAACATCCAAAGACACTGGTGAATGGTGTGGTGGCCCCGTGGGTCGTGGGTCCCACTCCCATTAACTAAGCTAGTCAGGTATCAGGATGACTCACATCACGAGTCAGACGTGTTAGTGTCACGTCATCACCAAATTGAAATGACATTGTTATTTTTTGGTCAACTGAGGAGTTTAGTGACACGTGTCATGATTTCAGGACATGTTTGAAATGATAGGGTTTCTTTTTCTTTTTAGCCCGAAACTCAACTTTGGTCGTTGATCTATAAACATCCAATGGCAATGGTGATTCGTGAATGGTGTGGTGACCCCGTGAGATTACCGAGTTGCATAATTGCATATATAGAGTAATTTAAGATAATATCACTATTTAATTTTAACTAAATATTTGGGAAAACAACTAGCTAGTACAATCAAAACCAATATTAATAGATTTTTAAGACATTATCTATACATTAATATTAATATTATTAATCATCTCAAGATTTAATATATAAGTGCTAATCATATAATTAACATGGGTCAATGAGTTTGCCTCAAATCCTCAAATCAAAATTACAATTTAATATATTTGTTAATTTATAAAAATTAAATTAAATTTTCTATATAGCTAAAATTAAATATATTTCATAAGACATAGATATATATCTAAAATTTGTATTAAAATATTAATATTATATATTCACAAATTATATCTCTAACTAATATTATTTATCTTTAGCTATAATATTTCTACTTTCTTTTCACAATAGGCAGGGACTCGTGCTCCAATAGAGCTCTTGTAGTTGTTATTATAATTTTTTTTTGGCAAAACTTTATTTAAAATCAAAAGAAGTGGAAAATGGATCTTCTGCGCAAGCAACGAAATACATAAAATAATAAAATTTTACCCAGCAATTGTAATGAAGGCAGAAATGCAATTATTTACATAATTAATCTTGGTAGTTTAACTTTACTATTTGGACATTAGTTATTAGTGCTTGTCGTAGGAACTATAGGCAACAAACTTTTTTAACCAATGTTTGAAATAAATAACTTTAACTAATCAAGTTTCACATAATTTTTTAATAATAAGTAATAACATATTTTGCTATTAGGTAAAGTTTGAGGCAGGAACTACGTTGCTTTGCAACCTTGTTTCTAGGGGAAATGTATTAGTGATTATCATGATAAATAATATTTTATATTCACATAGACTTTTATAAACAATTCAATAGAAAATTCAAAAATGCAAAATATTGCAATGTTGCATAAGCAAGAATAAGAAGTTAAAACAATGAAATACAATTTTATATGCAACTGAAACTCTAGAAATTTCATTGATATTTCTTGAAATTTACAAATTTACAAAATCAGGGGAAAACCCTAGACTCTAGTACTACTGTACTATTCATCGTAGAAACCACCAGAGTTGACCATGGTTGCGAATTCTTGTAGCCAGTAGTTGCCATCTTCCACTTCATCCAGGAAAAACCATTTTCGAAGAAAATTCAACCCAATTCTTGCGCATTTCCTATGGTGCTTCAACTACCCAGCAGTCAAGCCCAGTAAGAATGGTTGTAGGACTACATTCTGGCCAAGTTCCAAAAGCTTGTGGACTTCACCCGCCCAAGGGATCCCCACTCCTAAAACTACATGAGCGATAATTTCAATGTCATCACCCAAATATACTACTTTAAAAATCTTCCTTAGGAGCAACACAATTTCGGCCCTTGCTTCTCTAAGGTCAAGCAGGGAGGCTAGAAATTGTGACGTAATGTCACTGTTGATACGATACCGATTCTCATTCTCCAAAAACTCATGCCCCAAAACCGTTTTGACAGCAATAATAACAAACTTCACACCAGAGCATGGAACAACCTCATTGCAAATTGACAAGAGGTTTCCCTCAGGAACGCGACCTAGAAAGGCCTTTCGCTCCTCTTCCAAAGTGCATCTCAGGCGAATAGGGTTGTCCATCTTTACTGCAAAGTTCAAACTCTAAGTTCTAACAGACTAACACCAAACAAACCAGACCTATCGACTACCAAAAATGAGATGAGCAATGATGAAAGAAGTAGCTCAATTGCCTACAAATAAGCTTGGTGGATAGGGTGCCAGGGATTTTTTTTTCCTAAATAAGCTTAGCCATTGAGAAATATTTCTTAAATATTTGTTCGTCCAACTGCCAATTCAATTACATTAAATTAGCAAATATTCTCAAATCTTGAACATAATTGCAAGTATGTGCCGAAAAGGCCAATTGTAATTAAACACTAACACCGTCCATTGTCCTGTAATGCATGTGAAGCCACTTAACCGATGGAAAAGGCCAATTGTAATTAAGACTAACAGTACTACTGCTAGTGGACTGTGGCATGTCCTGTAATGTGTGTGAAGCCGCTTAGCTGATGGAAAAGGCCAATTGTAAATTGTAATTAATAGTGACAAGACATCAATATACTATCTCCTACAACTTAAGTGATACACGCTGGATAGAAATGTGTCACCATTTCGGACACTTGAACAAGGTCGAGGCTTCATCCTAGATGTTTGGTCCCGAAATAAACCTTCAACCGTTGATATATTATCATCGGATGGTAGTCTGAATCATGTAATTAATAATCTATATGTAATTAATGTTTATCATTTAAATAACCCGAGCTTTGTTCATTTTTAATTTTTAATTTTTGTCTATAATCTACATGTAATTAATGTTTATCATTTCAATCATCCTCGCTTTGTTCATTTTGTATTGGTAGTAATAATAAGATATCTTTCGACTTATTATATGTAGTTATAGATAAGCTAAACTACAATGTTATTGGTAATTGTCGATAAAAACTTGTTAGAAATTGACTGTACAATTTGGGAAGTGGTGTGTGGTTAGTGGTAGCATACTAGCAAGAGAATGTCGCTATTACTGACATGGCATTTAATTCTTTTCGGGTACACTGTACTCCGCAAACAACTTACCTTGATACGTGTCAACATTTTGGTGACTACCTTGACAATTCTTCTTCCTTCAAGAAATGTTGGCCAAAATTAAACCTCAGCCATTCATCTTGGATCATCAAATGGTTTGAGTTCTCAAATAATACATTTAACATAATTACAGTGGTAGTGGCAAATATTATGTTTCCATAATGTACGATCAAACAACCACGTCTTTAAACCATCACTTGCCACTTGCCAATAATTTATGTAAGTTGGTATGTTAGGTTAGACTACTTATTTCCCATCTTTTGAAAATAGCCATACCAACTATAACTTTCTAAAAACCATTCACCATAACAAATAAATTAATTCGATTATTTGGAAAATAATTTTGCCAGTTTTTTATAAAAAAAGGTATCAGTTATTAAAATATTTGCCAACAATATCCAAATTTCAAAACATAATTCACCATCAATATTAATAATTTTATTAAAAACAAAAATTATAATCACCATTATTTTATAAAAATTGTCTAAACTATTAAAAAATTCGCCACCAAATATCCATCCATTGACGCATAATTTGCCAACACTATTAATTTTTTTTCACCCAAACGACATGTGATTCGCCACAATTTTATAAATTTTGGGAGGGGGGGGGAGGTTCCTTAAAGTTATCCCTGATGATAAATGTTGGGTTGATACTGATGTTTGTAGCTCTACTTGTTTCAAAAATATGTTTTTGGTCAGATATGGAATTTCTCAGATTTTGTAAAATACCAGCAAGGAAAAGGGTATCCAAATTTATTGTTTGTTCGCAATTATTATGCATGCAAATGGTCTTTATTTTATGTTTTTGCTCAGATGCGTCACAAGATTGGTTAGATGCACTATTTAATTGATCATATGCACTATTTAAATGCTCAGATGCGCTATTTGAATTGTCATATGCATTGTTTCATGATCTAGATGCGCTGTTCTGTTGGGAAAATGCATTGTTTAAAGGCTCAGATGCGCTGTTTGATAGGAATATGCATTATAATAGAGATCATAAGCATTACAGGAATGTTCAAAAGCATTGTTCTATGCAGTATATGCATTACTTTCAGGATTATTCAGCAATGTTCTCATCTTGGACTTGGTTTCTCAATACCAGTTTGAAGTTTATCTTTCTAGAAGGATTGTGATCTGCACTAGTGTTCATTATTAAGTTTTAAAGCACTTCCAAGCACAATAGTAGAAAGACGAAAACAAAATGTAAAACCACACACACTTAGAAAATGGAAAAAAATGGCTTCCTAACAAGGTTATCTAAAGCAGGTGACTAGTGGGTCTTTGTATTTAACCAACTATGTTCGGATTTACCTATCTTATGACAAAGAGCTTCCCACCAATGCTAAGGAGGTTTGGTGCAATCCCTTATGGGACTACTAGAGGAAGGCTATGTTCCAAACACAAGTGGCTTGCATTCGATTGGGAATGCAAGATTGGGAGGCAATCCCTCTCACCGACCCTGCTAAGGCAACTCAGGAGGTAGCCTTTCTATGGAAAGATAATCCTACCTAGTAGAAAGTAGGAAATGGAAATCACAATAGGTCTGGGAGTTTGATCACTCGAGGAGAGTGAGAGCATATCCCTACTGTTTTGAATTTCCAAACACAATAGACACAAAGTTTTAATTACCATCCCTTATACTACTGAGGACAGAGGGGCTCCTAGTTAGACTATGTGTAGATTTTTTTCTCGTCCAATTGTAACCAATCTTTACTGAAGGTCGGGCACTCTGATTAGCTCAAAGGAGTTGAGAGCATAGGCCTACTTCTATTTTAGATCAGTGAGATCAAATGCTTCTATTAAGCTATGTTTGGAACTTAGAAATGTCGCACTTTAAATCACCAAGAGCTGAGGTCCACTTACTTGATTCAGAGCTAGTAAAGACTAGATGCATTTATGAGGGTCTTCATTCTTGTTGCGCGCTATCTGCAATTTGGGAACTTTTCATTAACTTAGAAGGGACCTGTAAGCAAACGATATTCAGATTTGGAAGTTAGATTCAAGAAACTGTAATTTTACTAGATGCGCTACAGGAATGCTCATATGTGTTATAGAACGCCCTACATGCACTATTTAATCTTGCAGATGTGCTATAATAAAATCAAATGCACTGTAAAACACTTTATATGCGCCTTAGAAATGATCAGATGTGTTACATAATTCTTCAAAAGTGCTATAGAAAGATGCAGATGCATCACAAAACTATGTAAATGTGCTTTAGAAAGATGTAAATGCGTTACAGAACTATTTAAATGCACTTTAGAAAGATTAAATGCATTAAAACAATGTTCATAAGTGTCAAAATATCTCTAGAAAACATTAAAATAGAGCTCAAAAACGATAAAAGATTTAAATGTAAATTCTACAAACTTCTCATGTTTCCCTAACTACAACTGCTAAAATAGCTCTTAGACCAACATCTTAGTGACAGTTCTAGAATGAGAGTATGCTTAGAATGCAAATCTTCAAGAATGCATGCAAGATCTATGACTATAATGCAGATTATATGAAGATAACAACTCTTAAAATGCTACGACAATGGCCATACAATGATCTAACATGTAATAAATGATGCTAAATGACATAAAAACAATGCTAAAATGCTATGAATTTGCTAGAATGATAATGCTAAAATGATAACTCAAGATGTGCCTATAGTGCAGACGCCTAAAACTTGGGTCCTTTGCCTCTTGAATTTCCCTATTTATAGGATTTCAGAAGGGGTTGGGGTAAGAATAAAGATTTTCACCTTTGACTGGTGGGTGAAAGTGAAACTAAAAATATCTCATAAGAGACCAGGAGGAAGAGTCCAACAGACTTGGTTTTGAGGATAATTGAAGATATTTCTAGTTCTTTTAAAATGAAAAAGGGAGATTTTCAATTTGTGAGGATAAATGATTTTATTGATTTAATAAATGTCTTCAACACTTTGTCTTTTTCCTCCTCCTTTTTTGAATTTCATTTTACGAATTTGAATTGTTTTTCTCCTCTTTTAAAGTTGATTTAGGTCTTATCGATTTGATAGATAATTAATGGCCGAGTGTGATTTTTGATTTGAAAGTCTGTTGTGTTTCTTCTGATTTTCTCTTTAACTTGCATTGATTGATCGAAATTTTGTGATTTAAGTTTTTGCCAATTTTTGGTTGTCTACAGATGTCATGCCAAGTTCAGAGAATCTTTGATGTTATAGTCAGTGTTGGTCATATAACTTGGATTTGGGCTACAGAGGAAACTCGTACTAAGGATAACTAGGGCAAAAAGAAAAAGATTTAGTAGGTGCTTCTATAAGAATAGTACAAACGACAAAACAATTAATAAATCTTTAAAGAAAATATTGACTTATGCATTGTATATGATATGAGCTCTATTGAAGCTATTTGCAGTGAAAATGGATTCATTTTTATGGGAGAACCATACGTGATTGAGAATTCCTCTAAACATATGCTCCTATACTATTTTTGACCTAAACATAGGATTAATCTAATTAATGGGCAACTGTCCTATTTGACAAGGTTCCATTGATATGGTTGCCATGCAAAATGTGGAAGAGCACTGTAGCCACATGAAGTGTTATAAGGTTGCCACTTGTTCATGATTCTCAACGATGTGGATTGTTCAAAAAAACTGGATAGTATCATACAAGTGAATTAATATAAGGCTATTATCTGTTAAATGATTCCTAATACGTGTACTATTAATAGATGTCCAAATCTTCCTAAATAATTTTTTTTTTCCAAATAGAAAAATAAAAAGATCACTAGAAAATCAATATTGACCAATTAAAAATTTAATAACAAAATCTCACTTTAATAAAATATTTTTTCAAAACATAAGATAAAATGACTACACATAGTTTTCCAAAAATAAATTAATAGATAATAATGATATGAAAACTAAAATCTTCAGACTAATAATAACAATATAAAATTTTCTAAATTTGATGATTAAACTTGACTCAAAATAAAGCTTGCCTCACATACCTTTTTTATAAAGAAGTTTGCTAAAAACTAATAGACTATATTTGTTATAATTGACAAACTGACCTTAAAACCTTTCATTAGTTCATTTAATACAAAATTTTGTCTTTCTAACTAAAACATTTAAGACCATAAATCCTCGAAACTCAAATCCAAGTTGTACCCCAAACACAACACCAACACTATTTAAAAGGATTTAACTTGTTGCAGAGCGATTCATTGTTTTTCTTTTGATGCCCTTGCGGATAATGGAAAAATGTTGAGGAGGAAGCCTTCACAGGTGGAAGTGCGTATAGAGGACAAAGAAGAGCTCGTAGAGGCACGCAAGAGGCTCATTCCTCCGCCTCCCTTCCCTCCTTCAAAGTCCTCCGCCGCTTCTGCCCTTCTTTCCCAGTTGGATTCTAAGCCCTCCGCTCCCTCCCGAATCGGCTTCCCAAATCCGATGCAGAGTGGTTCGTAAGGTTACTTTTCCTACTTGCATTTGCCTTCCATGGAAGTTGAAGTGAAACTGAAGCTTCCAGACGCCTCTGCACATCACAAGGTTTCAACCATTCTTGCCCCCTTCCAAAAGGTTACCCATCTGCAGGAAAATGTGTTTTTTGATGGCTCCAATGGCGAGCTCAGTGCGAAGAGGGCTGTTCTACGCCTGCGCTTCTATGGCGGTGACTCTCGCTGTGTTGTTTCACTCAAGGGAAAGGCCGTTTTAGTTGATGGCGTTAGCCGGGTGGAGGAAGCGGAAGAGGATGTGGAAGCAGCGCTCGGGAGGGCTTGCGTGGCAGAGCCGAGCCGCTTGCTGTCGGCAGCGGAGAGTTGCGGGCTTCTTAAGACTGTTTTGGCTGAATATGGATGCAGGGATTTTGTTTGTCTTGGAGGGTTTAGGAATGTCAGAGGGGTTTTCGAGTGGCAAGGCTTAACCCTCGAGTTGGATGAGACCCACTATTCCTTTGGAACTACCTATGAGATCGAATGCGAGACGGCGGATCCAGAGGCTGCCAAAAACGTTCTTGAACAATTTCTGCAACAAAATTCTGTGCCTTTCTCGCACTCTCAACTTTCTAAGTTTGCTGTTTTTAGGTCTGGGAAGCTTCCCAGTTGAAGATCTCCATAGGACAGCATTTAATATTGCTTATGTTTTAAAAAATAAAAAATAAAACTCGTTTGCTCATTATACTCGACTATGTGTATTTATGTTTGCGAGAAATATGTTATCTATATACTCATGTTGGGCACTGACGTGCATTATTCTAGATGCGCGGTTGAAATATTTGCTGTCTGTATGTATGATCTGTTACGATTATCTTTTCAGGCAATTGAATTATGGATTTTCACATATGTCATTCAGGATTGGGAAAGAATCAAAATGTTTTCATTTTCTTGAAGATTGTTATAGAGGAAATTTGCAATGTTCTTGTGTTTTGTATACTTATTAATAAAAATCATATTGGAAATTACCGATTAACATTTAGTTCTACGGTATGAATTAAATGCCATGCTTTACGTTTCACTAATTTTAAGCACAGTCAGGATGAGTACCTAATCTGTGTGAATTATTTAATTTTATTGTAAAAATTCTTATTTTGTATTCATTATTTCGAGGGTATGCTACTATCATGATTTAAATAGAGGTTTACTTACATTTTAGAGGCAAACGAATATTTATATTGTCATTATATTCACATTCTTTAAATTTTATGAAAGCCAGGCTTCCTAAGTTTCGGATAGGGGTGGGAGGGAATGAGGGGTGCATTTTGTGATGCTTTTTCTTAACAATGTTTTAAAAATTTAAAGTTTTAAATATATATATATATATATATATATATATATATATTTGGCTGTTTTAGGGAACAAACCACTAATAAGTGAAGGAGATTTTGAAGTACAAAGTAAATTTTAAATATTGATACAATAATAGGTGGGATAGGTCTATTAGCTGTTTGCACAGGGCATGACTAATATGTTTCTATATAATAGGTGTGATGGTTCTATAAACTGTTTGCACAATGTCTAATTTGTTTCTATATTATGAAAGCGCATGATTGATATGTATATTATGAAAGTGTTATTTAGTGACACCTTATGAATTGACTTGTATTCAGCAGTATGCTGGTTGTAGCATGCCAACTTCATCTGTGCAGTTGTCGAATATCAAACAGGTTGTCCAATGTATGAAACAAGATAAGCCTTGGTTGTGACTTGAACTGTGAAGATTCAGAGATCTGCAAGAGGCAATATGTATTTTGTAAGTGTTGTGATCATGATTAATCACGGACTCTTGCAAAGCATAGTTTGCAAGCTTGGACTTTGGCAGACAAGAGATTTGGATTAATTGCAATAAATTTCCACAATCCATGATATTCTGTATTCGAGCTTCTGGGTAAGATTGTGTAAGATTTTTTAGCATCAACGTTTCGGATCATACTCTATGATCCATCATCAGGATGTTAAAGAGAGAGCTAAGAAAGTAGAAAAATGAGTGTTAAATGTCTAAGATTTTGGAAAATAAGCATGTCATAATTTTATGAAAAAAATGTTAATTTTTTAATAAAGCACAGCTACAAAATGTATCAGTTGAGTTTGGCAGTGGTCTTTAGGCAATGCCTCTTGCGAGGGCCTGAGAATAGAGACCCCAGCAGGGTTGAGAGGCAGTGCCCCTTGCAGGGTCTGTGGGGTTGAGGAATGGTGCCCACACCACCACGCCTAAACAAAGATCTTCAAAATTATGTAGACCTTCTTGGTCTACTACAATTTTCTAATGCTTTAAAAATGTTTATAAAGCAATATAAAACATTTTTGGATTGTTCACCCCTTGAAGGGTCTGTGGGGTTGAGGAATGGTGCCCACACCACCACGCCTAAACAAAGATCTTCAAAATTATGTAGACCTTCTTGGTCTACTACAATTTTCTAATGCTTTAAAAATGTTTATAAAGCAATACAAAACATTTCTGGATTGTTCACCCCTTGCAGGGTCTGTGGGGTTGAGGAATGGTGGCCACACCACCACGCCCAAACAAAGTTCTTCAAAATTATGTAGACCTTCCTGGTCTACTACAAATTTCTAATATACTAAAAATGTTCATAATGTTCACCCCTTGCAGGGTCTGTGGGGTTGAGGAATGTTGCCCACACCACCACGCCCAAACAAAGCTCTTCAAAATTATGTAGACCTTCCTGGTCTACTACAATTTTCTAATGTACTAAAATGTTTATAAAGCAATAAACAACATTTTTGGAATGTTCACCCCCTTGCAGGGTCTCTGGGGTTGAGGAATGGTGCCCACACCAACACGCCCAAACAAAGATCTTCAAAATTATGTAGACCTTCCTGATGTTCACCCCTTGCAGGATCTGTGGGGTTGAGGAATGGTGCCCACACCACCACACCCAAGCAAAGATCTTCAAAATTATGTAGACCTTCCTGGTCTACTACAATTTTCTAATGTACTAAAAATGTTTATAAAGCAATAAACAACATTTTTGGAATGTTCACCCCTTGCAGGGTCTGTGGGGTTGAGGAATGGTGTCCACACCACCACGCCCAAACAAAGATCTTCAAAATTATGTAGACCTTCCTGGTCTACTACAATTTTCTAATGTACTTAAATGTTTATAAAGTAATAAACAACATTTTTTGAATGTTTAATCTATATTTTTTATATGAGATGATTTGAAGGTTCAAACTTATGGAAAACTCACCAAAAATTTGATGCAGTTCATATTTCATGCATCTTGTCAGAACATGAAATATGCAGCAATTCACACAATAAACCATTTTGTTTATTTTTGATAACACCTTTAAATACACGAACTTGAATTTTGTGTCAGAGCTAGCAAAATTATATACTCTTTTATATACTCTGAATTCACTCTTTTTACAAACTGCTGCTCATTCTACAACAAACCGTATAACTGCACACATATTTAACAGATAGAAATTCCTACTGCGCACTCACTTTTTTGTTTGCAGTCTATTCTCTTCAGTGTAACACAGGGACGCGTCCCCCCCCCCCCCCCAAAACTGGGCCGTTTCGGAGACGGGGACATCCCTGGGATGGGGGGACGGCGTCTCGGCGTTTCGGGCGGCGCCACTTAGAGTGCCACCGCCACCGGAGACAGCGAGACGTCTCCGAGACGGGGGAGACGTCTCTGAGATGGCGAGAGGTCTCTGAGTGTGGGGGTGCGGGGGGACGCCAAGGAGTCTCCTTCATTGAGGGGGGACACCAAGAAGTCTCCTTCATTGTGGGGGGATGCCAAGGAGTCTCCATTGATTTGACATTTTGGTTTGGACTCTTGGAGACTTGTAGTTTTTGTTTGCATTATATACTTATTTTGATATCATGATTCATGGCACATGATACTTATTGTAATCATCTTTATGTCATGACTCATATGATCATTGATTACTATTAGATAGTAGAATCTAGATACTCATACTATTGATTTGAAGGCTGATATATAGAGTTTAGATTAATATTTATTATTTGCTGATGTTCAATGTTTACTGTTCATTGTTTGTTTGTCATTTGATCATGAATCATGATATTCCAGTTGATATGGTATATGCTATACCATATGTATAGTATATACACCCCTGCTCCTTCCGCCACCCCCCCACCCCCCGCCGTCCCCTTGCCGTCCCCAAATCAAGGCCCCTCTGTCCCCCGTCTTGGAAACTTGTCCCCCCGTCCCCCCGTCCCCTGTCTCCCAGGGCAGTGTAACTATGATTCTCTTATCTCTGTTCTTTGTCCTGTGTGCCCTCTATGCATTTCCCTTTTTTTAACAGCAACAGTGGTTGCTCTGTACACTTGTGTACTTTCAAAGCTGTTCTTTCTACCCAAGCTGCAGTTCAAACGACTGTACTTTTTTCTGTTTGCATATGGAAAAAAAATCAGACAACTTAATCTCTCTTGCTCTTTCTTGTTAAGCACACTTATCTGTGTTCTGTGCATAACTATCTCTGCTATGCGCCACTTCCCAATTTTCACAATCTTTTTTGTTTTCCTTTATGGTTTTAACTGCATACACGTTATCAATTCTTTGCTATGAACCGGCTCTAATATCAGTCCAGCACATTCACCTTTATCTCATGTTCACTTTTCTCCATTTCCCGCAGTTACACATCTGTTAATTGCAACTTGATTATATCTTTCCTTGTTTTTGTGTGAAAACTATTGCATGCACTCACACCATTAATGCTGCTGTGCTGTCCTCTCTCTTCTTATTTCATCTACCTATTCATCTTTGTTTTGTTCTCGTATTTAAAATGAAGAATGAACTTTTTAATTACCCTGCACAATGTATGGAGGCATATGCCAAGCCCAAGTCTTCCTCTTCCCATACATGCTTTTCTTTCGTTCTGCTATTGCCTCAATAGACATTACAGTAGTCTTTGGCAATGTTTTTCCATATCTATTCTGTTGTGGTGGCCCTGATTTGAAGCTCGACCAAATTAAAACTCTTGGAAACTACAATCGCCGGCATCCTTTGAGGTCATTTGTCTGAGGTTCAAGTTGTCACCGTTCATGTGACACATGATTACTTTTTGACAGCTTCAGGGGACAAAACCTTGTCCCTTTATGATCTAGCAATTGGTACAAAGAATCATTTGTAAAAAATTGAGATATGAATAACACCAATGGTGTATAATTTCCTGGACTTACCACTCCTGTGACTGATATCCTTTTCAGAGAAAGTGTATTTCCTTATGACAGGAAGATATGATGATTACGGTGAAAGCTGAAGAACTGCAATACCCCCAATAACTACAGTGCAATTTGATTATACTAGCCGCCACCTTGCAGTTGGCAGGGTTCAGATATAAGAATGTACCAAGTAAAATTGGAATTCTTTAAACTTGTTGGGGGCACAAGGAAAATTATGTCTGTTCGATTTTGGCCTAACGCAAGCCATTGCTCTGTTGAAAATAGGAGATTGAGATCCTATGATATTTGGTTCCTCAAATGGAGTGAGTCCTTATTCTAATTGTAGAATTACTGAAATTTACCCCCTCTGAAGGAGATACTGTTTTGCCAAAGGGAATCTAACCGGAAGTTGAAAGAGAATGTTGGGTTTGAGGATCAAACATTACCTAAAGACATTTGAAGAGTCCACTGAAAGAAGCATAAACACATCCTAATTATCAAATTGATGTCTCTGATGTTAGGGAGACCTGACTAGCAATTAAAAAGGTTATGGAAAGTTTGAAATCCGACATAGTCAGGGAATTGGGCTTTTCTTGAGCTCCCAAACCATATACAGACATGGTTCCAAAGTTCAAATTTCATGCCACTTGTGGATACAAAGGTAAAATCAATTTTGTAACCTAATTATAGAGTCAAGGAGTTTTTTTAATTTTTTTATGGAGGGTTCAGACCTGCGAGGCAGCCCAGCGAAGACAACACAAGGCCTGCGAGCTACCAACCAGCGAAGGCCACCACTTAAACGATTTAGGAACCCGATACGGGCCCACTCGTGCCCGAAACCTTTTTGGCTTAGAGCCAAGAACTGAGGGGCATCCACGCCGTCCAGGGCACAATCTCAGCCTCATCCCTTATGGTGTTGGAGCCTTGCACTCAGCAAGACTTGATCCTTGGTGTGCTCTTTGTGAGCCATTCAACTTCACTAGTAGACCAAAGGCCCATTGACTAAGTCAAGGAGTTTTCGAAGAAGCCGCTACATAGTAAAATAAAAGTGCAGAGATTTAGTAAGACGCTAGGCAAAGCCATTAAAGGGAATACACTGGGTCTTCCCTATTCCACACTGCATTGTTGTTGGATCTCCAAGGGGGTATTACATACCCTGTTCGAAAATTTTCATGAAATGGTTGCAGATTGTGCACGAAAAGGGTTTTGCAGTTTAGCTTTTAAATTGTTTGATTTAATAATGTACTCTTGAGCACATTTAATCACAGTCGCATGAATCGCATTGCGTATGTTATTAATCAATAGGCATCTATGGTCAATCTTGATATCATTTTCAATGCAGCACCTATAGAAGGAAAAGGGGTTGACAAGTGCATTGCTTTACAAAATGACTCAAAGATATCTCAGCCCTTGGAAAATGACTGATTTTAGATTTTGAAATGCTCTGGTTGGTGTGGATGCAAAATTGGAAGCCAACATGAAAGGTGAGCTTGAACAAAGTCCTTACCCACAAGGATACCACTGTATTATTATTAATATGGATAAGTTTCACTGGGGCAAATGATGATTGGTATGGGTTATATGCAACTGGATCTGAGACTGGATTGTAGCACATACCCATAATGAATGTCAATGATAGTGATCGTGTAATGGAGGCAAGGGATGAACTACAAGATGTAGTGTTACTTGTGTTTGATAATAAGCAGGATCTTCTCATTTCAATGAATGCTGCAGAGATCACTGATAAACTTGATTGTTGGGTTGCATTCTTTCAGGCAGAGATATTGGAATATCGAAAGCACCTGTACAACTTGCTAGGGCCTGTATGAGTGCTTAGGTTGACTATCAAACAACATTGAACAATGCAAGAGGCTGCACAAGAAATTATAGTCACAAACTTAGTGGATAGTATGCAGTCGTATTATGGGACATGGATGGATCTCGATAGCTTCAACGTTGCAATAAAAGAAACGAGACAAAAGTAAGAATTGCTCAAAGGAAGTAAAGTAGAATAAAATCATGTCATGTTGGCTGAAGCTACTTCTAAGATTCTATATCAGAAATACCTGAACACATAGTTGGAAAACTTGCGAAAGCCAAAAACTCACCAAGGCTTAAAAAATAAATTCAGGGAAAACTTGGCCAGTTTTCGGCAAAAACTTGGGAACTCAAAAATTAGAAAAGCATTTTTTTTTGCAAAATTCAATGAGAAGACTCATCCAATGAGTCAATAAATGAGAACACAAAAGGAATAAGCTAAGTAGCCGAATTGGGTTTGGGAATGGAATGGGTACAGGTACATGGGTACGAAACACTGGTATGACAGATTTTTTTTAGGGTGTTGGGTATGGGTATTGGTACATCCATATATATATATATAATATATATATATGTATATGTGTTGCTAAAAAATATATCAATATCAAATATGCCGATATTAAAATTAGAATTTGCATACCAATACATATGCTAGAAGTTGAACAAAATTATTCCAAATTTCAGATTTCGAAACATAACTAATTCATTTTGAAATTCAGTTTTCGATATCAAAAAGATCGAACTAGTGTCATGAAATAGTCATTGTTTGAAAAAGAAATAATATTAGAAATCACTGATCAGCTCCCTAATCAGAACCATATGGGTCATCATCAATATCAAGATTGTCATCAACATTGACATTAGATGATTGAATCCCACAAGTACTTGCTCTAAAAATATGATGGCTACTTAAATCCTCCATTGCTAAAGTTGGTGACCAGTAGGAAGATCCAAGTCAGTAGACTTCGGTTCTACATCCCACAACTTTGTGCCCCTTTCTTGTACTCATCATTTTTGTGAGTAAGAAGGCGCAAGTTTGAATGCACAGACTAAATCCCCAGCTTTGCTTGATGCCAACCGATTACGCTTCACTAAATGCATGAAGGAGTATGTACTCCAATTTCGTCCAGCCGAAGATGATCTAGCAACCTAATGAAGCAAAGGAAGATCTCATTGGAATTTTTAAAATATAAGTAAATCAAATGAGTTTGTTAGTTTCAAATCCACAACCAGATTTAGAGAGTGTATACAAGTTCATAAACTTTCTTGTGATAGAACTTTGATTGCTAGAATTTGGAGGTTTGCCGACTTGTGGCCATTGAGGTCCCACCAAGAGTGAGCATCCTTCCTATACTTGTGATGAACAACAACAAGACTTTGACTAGTGGATGATACAAAATCAGCAAATTCGCTTGTAACTACATCCTCTATATAAATATCAGGGAAGAGTTTAGCAATAGCTTTCCTCAACCCTTCACCTACTTTTGCATTACGATATGGTGGCACCCTAATTGGCATAGCAAGAATCTCTTCACTATAATATTTGGGAGTCAATGAGAAGGCAAGAAGATGGAGTGGGGTGGTCATTTTGTTCCATCGCTCAACACATATTGATTGCACCTCTTTGAAAAAGGTTTCTTCAAGGTCTTGCTCTCTTGCATTTATGATGGATCTCATTTTCTCAATCATTGGGTCTATTCCATCATAAACCTCCCCCAAGCATGGCTTATCCATGGCAGTAAAACATATCATACTTAGGATGGGCCTTATAAAACTGAGAAGGTATTCTTCATGACTCCACCAAGTTTCATCCAAAATTCTTTCCCTGATATTTGTTGCCCTCTCACAACTGGACTGCTTCCATATGTTCCATTGTTGGCTGATCACCATACTAGTAAGTGCCTCCATACAAGCTGTCTCAAGAGAATTGTATTTGAGGCAAATCTAGTCTCAACAACCTATTTGAAAATTGAAAAACAAGTAATTTAAAATAAAGAATATGTACATATATAATTTTGCTGAAATGAATAAATAAAATGAAACATAAAAATGTAGTATTTGAATTTTGGATTACCTTCAATAACTCCAGCTGTGAGAATGATTTAAAAATAGCTTGTGAGCAGTGGTGGTTTGTTATGAACATTTGGATATCTTGAGCTTCATCATAAACTTGTTTAATCCAAGCTATTTTAGTATCCAACTTTTCTAGCATGAGGTTGAGTGAATGCATGACACAAGGTGTCCAAAATATATGTGGGAATCGTGTCTCAACTAACAAACCAGCTGCTCTACAATTCTTTATATTGTCTGCTACGACTTGGACAACATTTTGAGGGCTTATCTCATTAATGCATTGTATGAGAATGTTAGCAATAAATTGAGCATCCTTTACTTGGCTCTCACAATCAACAACTTCTATAAACATTGACCCTTTAGGGGGCATTGCAATCACAATAATTAAGGGTCTATTTTTTGCATCCTTCCACTGATCAGAAATAATGGAAACCCCTGTTTCTTTCCATGAGGCTTTAATAGGAGCTAATGAAGTTTCTATATGTTAAACTTCCTTTGCCAATAAAGTGGTACGAACCTTCTCATAACCAGGGCCTACATACCCCTTTGGTGATTCATTTATTTTTCTTACCATGTCTTGCCAATAGGGCGATTTAACAACATTGAATGATAAACTGTTTTAATAGAGGCACTTAGCAATCACTTCATCTGCAATATCTCTAGCATCATTATTAAATGCCATCTCTAATAGTCCTCTTGGTTTCTTCGAATTTATACCATCATTTTCATTTCTCCTCATAAATGGATGACTCTCTACCACAATATCAGGAGCAACACTAGGTGTATGACTGTGAGATGATGATGCATGTGACTTCTGTGAGCCCCCCCTTTTAAGCAATGGATGTCCCAACCTACTTTGAACCCTTGCATTTGCTTCCTCTTGTTCCTTAATGTATGCTGCTACTTTAGAAAATAATATAGGCACATGATCTTTTCCTGAACAAGATTTGATTCCCTTTCCAAGAATTGCACACAAATGCCCTTTCACTTAGTTGTAAGAACTAGTATACTATACGTCTTACTTGAGACATCCAAATAGATGTCCCACCACCAGGAACATGCTCTAATATTTGCATATGCCTCCATAATGGTGAAACTGGGTCAGTAGTAAAGGGAGGACTTGTGCCTACCATGATGAATTGTTATAGCTGCTAACACCTGCAATTCATACAAAAATAACTTTTAAAAATTCAAACAAATAATCTCATTAGTAAAATAATAAATTGAAATAAAAAATAGCTAATAAATGTATTTAGTATTTTAAATTTACTAATAGTAATTACAATAGCTAAATAAATACACTTCAGTTTTAAACTTTACATTGAAAAATTTAAAACAAAAATAATTTGAATATATAACAATAAATATGTACATTTAAATGTAAGTTTACTTAACTATATGAATATTTCATCATTTAACCTTAATATTACTTAGACTATATTAATATTTTATAATATAATCTTAATATTACTTAGATTTTATTTTTGTAATACAACCTTAATAAATAAAATCTACGGAAAATTAATAAATTTATACTAAATTAATATTTTATAGTAAACCTTATTAATAAAATCTATATAACTTTAGACTATAGTCTATAGACTATAACTTGTTAAAAATAACCAAAATAATTAAGAAAACATTTGCATTTAATGAAAATACTTGAACTTCAAATCTGCTGCTAATTGCAAATGCAGGTAGGAGGTTCGAAGGTAGATGCAAACGCAGGTAGAAGGAGTCATCTGCAAATGCAAGTAGTTGCAGACTCTAGACACAAACATTGCTGCAAAAAAAAAAAATCCCAAATGTCGCTGCAAACACGTGGAAATCCCAAATGTTGCTGCAAATGCACACGGAAACAAAAAAACGATAAAGGAAAAATGGCGGCCGCATAAAGTTAAACAAAAAATTTAGGTCTACTTTGATGGTCAAAGTCAAATGGCTGACCCGAGTCGACTTGGAGTCGATGTGGAATCCGCATGTCATCAAGAAAAATGTAGGGAAACAAGACGACTATGAAGAGAGTACCCTGTGCGTGCCCACAGTTATTCGACCCAGTTTCAAGTTCTGAATTGACTTGTACCTGGAATCAATGCCCTGGAGTGGGCAATTCGGCTTACTTAGGGAATAAGCTTAGTCTAGATATATCTAAACACAAAGTGTGCGTACAAAATAGCATTCTCTTGAGGAATACTGATGGATGGAAGCAAATAGTAAATAAAATATGTAAGAATAAAAGTAAATACATCATTCCAATTACATCATCAGCATCCCAGATCTAGTAAAAACTAAGGGGGAGGTAGACCTATAGGCTCTAGTCCTAGAAGTTTGCACTGGGCATGACTGTGCCTCCTCACTTGCTATGTCTAAGTTTGTGGCTCATCCTCCATCCTGGATGTAGGCGTGCCTCTAGCTTCATCTGGCACTAGCAATGACTACTCATTCAACTTAATATTATCCAGTGTGAAATCCACTTCAAACCTGCCTCAAATCCACTTCAAATCGATATAAATCAGTTTGCAAGTGTTTGGAAGACTAATTTTGCCCTCTCAGTATAATACAAGTGAAGCACTGAGAAATGAATTAAACTTGGGTCGTTTTTTGCAATTAAGTGCTGCTATAAAGCCACGACCAAGTTTTTAACAAAAACTTGTGCAAGTACTCAGTGAGTTCTTGCCAAAAATCTGGCAAATTTTGGGTGCCAGTAAAAGTTGTAAAAACTCTCCAGGCGGGAAAACTAGGCCAGTTTTTAAAATTCGAGAGTACTCTGCCAGTAGTAAATCTATGCCTGAACATATGGTGGTTGTACCCTTCATATGTAACGAATTTGATTCCCTAAAGTCTGTAAAGCAATCTGTACTGGCAGTATACACTAATAATCTTGCTGCAACTGTCAAGACTGAAGTCAATATAAACCACAAAGGTCTCTAGATAGGAATGAATGTAGAAAAAGATGGCATCATCAGTTCTCTATGCTTATTAAGAGGCTTGAAGGATGCATAAGAAGGGTCATATGGGGGATTGAGGATTTTCCAGATTGTGTCTGCATCCCTTTTTCTCAGGCCTTTTTTGGTGTAATTCTTCAACCTCTCATATTCAAGTTTGGTTAATTATTACATGTACAGGAAACACGGAGAGCCTTTTTATTTTATTGGTTGTAATCAAGAAGCAACAGTTATGGAAACTGAAAGGATTCTCAAAGTTCTTAAATATGAGGTTAAATAAGGTCCATAATTCTGAAGCCTATACTTTTTGACACATTGATTGAAAAGAGAATTATATTGAAAGTTTCATGGGAGGGAGAGGAGATATACATTTTTTTTGTTTCAGACATGACTCTTGGCCATGGGGAGCATTATCTTTGAATCATTTGCTATCTATCAAATGAAAGGAGGAGACATATATTAGAGCTCTGTGTTTATGTGTGTTTATCAGTTATTCTTTGATGTTTTTTCTTTCAAGTTGTGCATATGTTTATTGCAGAAACTTTGAATTCTGAATCATTCATATATCTGAAAAGGAATCATTAAATCTTTCCCTTCTTTATCTGTTATAACTTATGGGTGTTGGGCAGGTGAACTTTGTGTCATTTATTTTTGTTTTCCCAGCAATCTGAATTCATAATAACATCTGTATCATAGTTATGTGTAGATGTTAGTTTATCTCTACTGCTTTCTAGTTAAAAGCATATCCCAACAAACTAAATTACACCATGAGAGGGAGCTGTGACTCTAAATTTCAGAGGAAGATCATCTAAGCAATGGTGATCTCTCCAACTTTTTGTTAGCAATTTGTCTGTGTCTGGGAAACGAGAGACATTTGCTTGTTATTCTGAAAAGACGTTCTGCTAACTAACATGTTGCACCTGCTGCACCTATGCAGATGGTAATATTATGAGACAAGAGTATGAGTTTTCTTTAGCGCTTTGCCCTTTCCTTTAAAATGCTTGCTCTCAGCCACAACTAGAGGCGCAGTTATCCTTTCTGCAAACTGTTAATGCGTGGATAAACAAAGAAAGATACTAAATTGCAAACTATTAATTTTAAAATTTTGTGCAGGATTATGGATGGCTCCTCCTGGATGCTCCTGCTTAAAAATTGTAAAAAAACTTGTCATAAATTGTTCAAGTAACTCAGGAAAGACTAACCATGGATATTTTTCAGGTACTTGGCATTTCGCTGAGTCTTCTAACTATGATGCTAAGTAATGTTTAAGAAGGTCCAGACAAATGACTTGAAAACTTATGATAAATCTTGTAAGTGCTAATAGAGAGTGAGGTTAGGATCTTTTTAATGGTAGCTCAGTGTTAGACTGTTAGTACTGTTAATGCCCTAGACTTGATGCCTTGTAGTGTTGGGTCATGACCTTTGCACTTAGTCCTATTTGATAAAGGATTGATAAGTTACCAATTGATTTTTCAAAATGAATTGATATAAGTGCAAAGTTCATGCCCCAATTGACCTTTGGGCATGTCCTTTGCACTTCTATCAATTGATTTTGATTAAGTGATTTTTCAATTGCAAATGAGGAGTGCATTTAGATATAACTTGAAGTTTTATGCAGAAGTGGTTCATTTGGGTTGTCAACTGCTTAAAATGTAACTTTTGTTGTAAAAAGGTAGTGACTGCACTTATACATTTTTCTTGCAATGGAATCAAGTATTGTTGTTACTGGCATACGTTTTCTAATAAGGATTATTCTGGTGGCAGTTGTGGATTGGTTGTCAAGATCAGAGATGAACTATAACTTAGGAGAATGTGTAGCATAATAAATTCAAGAATAAACCTAAAAAGGTATAAGACTTATTCTTGATGAAGGTCAATTCTATGAAAATTTTAGGAAACAATGAAAAAGAGGTTTCTGACCCATATGGCAGGGAAAGTTTATGGAACCATGAAAATGTGGTGTACACAATAATGAAGACATACACAATGGAAGAGGAATGCAGTTACCAAATTGAGGAATTAAAGATTGTCAGGGACTCACATTGTTGATTCCAAGTCGGAATGAATATTATGTTGTTGAAGAGAGGAAATATTAAATAACAATGTAAGTTGTGCTAGTTAAAAAAGGACAAGGCCGTGCAAAAGCTATCCCATATTGAAACTAAATGACGCTATCTGTATTAACATGCAAGCAATTACAGTCATTTAAGTTTGATGGTAGAACTACCCATAAACAATCAAAATACTGATTTCTGGCACTAATTCTACAAAGGCTAAGTTCTGTTTATAGATGAAAGTTGAGAAAGAATATAAAAGTTTGGAGTGGGCAGGCTGTAGGGTAAATATTGTGTATATATGTCAAACTGAAGAGTCAGTGACATATCTTGAGGGCTAACCTCCATCAAAGATCAGTACTGAAGCCTCAATTTAGTGTTAAAGTTTGACTTCGCTTATAATCTGTGCATCAGAGGTAAGTAGGCATATCTTTTGCAATGGAAATGAGTGTTGCATATTGTGTCTGATATTAGTTTACGGTTGACTGCTAATTATGTGGCAGGGTTCGATTCAGTGTTTTGAAAAATATATTTCGTTTTGAAATGGGGTTTTATGCAATAGTTTAATAATGTTTTAGATCAAGTTGGAAGGTATATGCTGTTTGTGATAATCTGTTTACAAGTGAAGGACATGATGCATAGTATTCATTTGAAGCTCTAATCATTAACAGAGGAGACTATGTTAAAGGCAGATAAATCAGCAAAGATAGGGCACTCTCTATAATTATGGATAGGATTTGGTGAGTTGATTGCTTTAGCTTCCATACTTTCTGCGTTTAGACTTTATTTGGAATGAGCTCAATATAGATTATTATTCTGTTTTTTTGTATGTCTAACTTATTAGCAGTATCAACACTCCAAATGCCCAGTGAAAAGTATCAGAATTATTACTGCAATTGTCTATTATCAAGCTACGGAGTTTGCTCAGTGACAAGTAGCAGAATCATTATTGCAATTGTCTATCCTCTAGTTATGGAGTTTGCATTGTGTGATAGAATACCTCTGAGTCTATGAGGGAAGATTGCATAGTGTATATATATATGATTGAAAATGCTAATTATAACTTCATAACCATTACCAATGACTATTGAACTTAGTAAAATACTAAAAGCTTTTAACATAATATGATAATGATAAATGAAAAATACAAACCACACATAGTACCATGTAAGTGAGCCATTGACTATCAATTTATCAAATGACAAAGATGAAAGATTCAAAATTCCTTGTTTAGATATGAATATCATATTTCATGAAGATGCGGCATGATGACAATGAGCCGAGTAGGCATGAAACAATGAAATGAAATAATGTATCATACCCATATCAAAGTGAGCACAATCAACAAAATGACAAAATGTCAATAATGAAAATGTAATCATCCCAAGTGTTATCTAATCATCCCCTATTCTGAAGTCCTCATCACTAGAACTATTAGACTCCTTGTGGGTAAATTCCTGATCCTCCAAAGGAACACCAAGTAGCGTTACATTGGCTTTTGTTGTACCATCATTCTCATCAATTTGAGCTGGATCCTCAGGCTCCACATCCTATCTTCGTCAATTTGAGTTGGATCTTTAGGCTCCACATCCCATCGTGCTATTGGGCTCTCCTTGTACTCACATGTCTTGCGATCTTTGAGCCACAAGAAACCATGGACAACAACAGACTTTGCCGTTTTGTTATAGGTAAGTCTATTCCTCTTAACGGAGTTGATGAAGCTGTAGGTGGCCCAATTCCTCTTTTTGCAACCAAGGAGTTAGAAACTTGAAATAACAAAGTTGAAAGTTACAACTTATAAACAAACATTCATTTAATTTGTGACAAATGATAATTGATAAATCATTGAATTAATAAATCATAAATCAATAAAGTAAAACTCTTAAAGTTAAGATTATGAACGGGTGGAACTAAAAAATCCTGAGAAAGCAGTATATGGCTAGTGAGGTGATCTTCGACTTTTGTGACCTATGGCATGTCCACCACAAAATGGGATTCTTTTGTGCCATAGTTTTGAGAACCACTTTTGCAATATCCAAGTATCCTACAAGTTACAAGTTTATAACATAATATTAAAATAAGTAAAAATTAAAAGAACTTATATTTATAAAGAGTCTAGAACATTGAATCAAGATTTAAGGATCACCTAAAAGACTAGCAAATTTAGACCACTTAGTCTGAATCTCACTAGCAGTCTTAGTATCACTCTTGGCTTGTCAAAGCATGTGAGTGCTTTCGTTGGTACCTCTCATGTTGCTCTGGGTCCACCCAAGTTGCTCACAATCCCATCCTGGCCCAAAGAATTGTAGTCCCTCTGCATGCATCTCTATAGTTAGAGGGACATCTTGGCAATGCACCAAAAGAATGCATTCTTCACCTCATCATCCCGAAGTGGTGTGACTCTACCAGGCCTAGGTAGGTACCACTTCAGGTTCAATGCATATGCAACCATGTGCAAAGGAGTGTTTAGCTTCTCCCATGTGTGGTGAATGATAGGCTCAATGTGCTCTGTATAGAGTGCTAGAGTGAGGTCTCTCTTATGCACAACAACCCTCATCTTGCCCAAGCATGGAATCAATGCACTCATAAACTTCTCCAAGGCTAGGTGAATTTGCATCCCCATATCTAATCACTTGAAACATTGGAGGAATGACGGAGACTGTGTACATTGGAGGAATGATGGAGACTGTGTATTTTGCATCACTCCAAAACGGATCACTCTTAATTGTCTCATTTACCCTATTTCCTTGCTTTGTTATGGACTCAAGTCATCAATTCCATTCTTGTGTCATAACCATGAGTTGCAATGGCTCTTGCAACTCGATCATTCCCTTCAAGAGAATATAATGAGGCGTACTAGTCTCAACTGGTTTCAGGAATTGCTTCTTTGCGAAGCTCCTGAAAAGTGCATGTGATGTATGGTGATTGTAGATAAATATTTGCACCTCTCCCATCATTAGCCACTCGTCTAATCTAGTTAATTTTTGTTAGCATGACTACTAATGGTATTCCTTTGGTGGAGTATACTAAGCATTGGAGAGGATGTGGCAATATTAACATGTTGCATTCATGGCTATGTTTGTCATTGATATCAACATCGTAGTAATTCTGTGAAGACTGACAGAGTAGTAGACAAAGATCATGATCATATAGACATCGTTTTGATGATCAGGTGACACGAAGTTAAGGGCATGTTCGACGTTATGTCTTGATGATGAGGTTAAGTGCGTGTAACCTAAGTTGAAGAGATACATAAGTTATATGTGATTTACAGAGAGCAGTGCACAAACAATTTACTTGTAAAACAATTTTTGATGATTATGATTTATTTCTTTATAGAGATATAATTAGGATACACGAAGTTATACAGTGACATAATATAGTCTGATGATGACATCAATGAGCGTGCCAAGTCTTAAAGTCGCATGTGTGAAAAGTTGCATACACTGTGAGCCAACAATTCTTTTGTAATTACGAAATAATTAACTATTTTATTGTGGTCCTATTATAATTAATTGGGAAAGCCTGCGTAAGCGATCCAAGGGATTATTGGATTTGAAGTTTGTGATCTAGTATCAAGATTAGGAGCAGAAGTTTGTTTGACAGGACAGAGAAAGAGGAAGGAGCAGTATCCTTCAATTCCATTATTCTGTTAGGAATAATACAAAGATCATCATTTGGACAGTGAGTTCATTGGTCTTGCCGCCGAAGCTGTTTGGATAGTGGGGTTATGCCCTTGCTTACTTTAGAGTAGATGATGCAGAGATTGCATCAATCCAGTGGTAAAGAGCACTATTGTTTGTCTGGACTGAATGCTGATGCTTCATGTATGGGGAGTATTTGTGATGTGTAGAGTCATTAAAGACTCTTGGAAATTGATCTTGAACAATGTCTTTGGATGCTTGGCTTGGTTGAAGACTTGATGTAGTGCCTGCCCTAGGTCGCATGTTTGTTATTATTGCCGAACTCCTTCTTGGTGAACTTTCTATTAATTGAGTCTAATTAAGAGATTTAATTAATGATTTAATTAAATGGAAAATTAATATAATATTTTAATATTTATTTTATTTAATTAATTGAAAAATTAATTCAATAAAAAGAATTAAATTTGGAGATAAAAGTTATAAGTTTAAATTTGGAACGTGACAATATTTATTTTAATAATAATATATTTAGAGTTCATTTTTAATAAATGCTAAATAATATTATTATATATTTTAGCAATTAAGTTTCAAAAATGAATTTAAAAGTGGAAAATATATTAAAATGATTAAAGATTCTAGATTGTATGATGTGTGCATGTGATTAAAATATAAATATATTAAGATTAAACAAGTGGATTTATTAAAGTGAGTGCATGAGATATACAAATTAATAAATTAAATTGAAAAGAGTAGAATGAATATTAAATTAATTAATGTGCATTATTTTAATATTTATTCACATAAGAGTATGCGAGCTCTTGGGAGTCGTCATGTTGACAACACAAGAGTTTGCACTCTAATTATGCACGTGTTGTCTATAGTTAGGAGTTAACACATTATTTGAGCACATGGTGTCTACAACATTCTAGAGACCTCATCATGCCTATCTTCTTGTCGTGGAAGTTACGTGCTTAGTTGTCATGCTTATCTCTTAATTCTTTCTAGACACATTCTAGATGCATCTTAGAGGCTTTTATAAACAGGCTCTCCTAGTGTGTATAGACAAGCGGGTATGCTTTGACATTCTCATATGCTTCGACAAGCTCATATGCTTCTACAAGCACTTTTAGTCACTTGGGGGTTTGGTTGGTTTGGTTCTTGGAGGTGGTTGATAGAGGAATGGCGACTGTTGGAGAAGGAAGGGCTAATTACTAATTTCCTAAGGCGAAGTGAATTAGCATTAGAGGCCAAGTAGGCTCTCGAGCTTAATTTGCATATTCTATTTTATTCTCTATCGTCTTGTTTCCATCGTGTATGCTCAATGACTTTTGAAATAATTTTGGTGGTGAATGTTCTATATTTTGGAAATAGAGATAGATTACACAGCGATTGCAGTTCTAAGTGTTCTATCTCACCTGAAATTTCTATTTGCAAGTTTGGAGTGATTGTAATTGGTACATAAATTAAATTCACACGGCTTCAATTCTATTAATAGGAAGGACTGAAAATTATTGACTCTAAATTAGAGCCCTATGCTCGTAGAGACATCTTCACAGGTGAGCTTGGATTAGATCTCTCATAGGGTTTATCTAGATGTTGAAATAGATGGACAACGTGTGGGTATCTATTGTAGTAGGAGCTGTTTGTTTCGTGGTTATGATCAAGCGGTTATAGGTGTCATGCATTTAACACCAATTGGCATATTTGAGTTGGGTGCAGAGGGATCAACACTGGAACTCTCCTTAAGGAATTAAACACTCAAGGGACTCAATAGTGGATCTTCTCTACATCTTAATAAATTTTGTAATGAGCTCACCAATCAAATCTGCAAACATACTATCAATCCATCTGTTGCGGAGAAAAATCAATCAAACTGAAAGTACGTTCTCATCTTCATAATAACCACCACACTTTTCAACACCCCAAAAGGGTAGCGACATCTTGAAAATGTTTCGTATCTTAAATCCATTCTGTAAATTGAAAACAAATAACAATATACGACCCATGATACGTACTACAACATGCATAATCTGCAAATTTAATTTTGTCAAAGAAAATGACAAGCGACAGGAACTCTGTCAACCTCTTGTCGCCACATAAAACTTCACACAGCCGACTCCATAATTTTTTTTTAATGCATGTTTCGGATTTCCATATATTTCAACCTCTGCTCAACCTGATTTCAAAGTTCCCTTGCATACAACGACTAGGTTTCAAGGTAATAATCCGAAACATAAAAAAAAATTGAATAGTAGTTCTTGGAAAACCTTTGCAATACTCAGCCAAACATGAAACAACACAATAGACTATTCACTCGAGGAAACTCTTTTAATACTAAATCTTGAAATCGATTACTATTATGTTCTTCCACAAAGAATCGAAAACTGATTGCATCAAAGAAATGACAGAGAACCGATAAGGAGAAAACTCAGCACGATTGAGACATTATCACAAACAATCTCTTCCATTACAGACTGATCTGCAGATTACAAAAACAAAAATGGATGGCTCTCTAACTGCCACCAGAGAGCCATCTCAATGCCTCTCCCAAAAACTATATTCTATTTGCACTCCTATCGATTCTTTATGCCCCTCTGATTGAATAATCTTGTCCATATAAGGACAATTGTAACAATCTTATATTGCAATGATAGATGGAAGGCATATTTGATTGTGCTTAGTGGTGATGTCTAGTGCGATTCTAGCGTATGACAGGATAACGGTTCGAAAGACGTTGAATTGTCGTGCCTTGTATGATAGCAATATGATGAGTTACCCACTGCCGCAGGCCAATTGGGGAGCCGGTGGGCTATGAACGCTTTGTTATTAATTAAAATTATTTCATTTTTTAATATCTTTGCTATATGTTATATTTTAAATAACACTTAGCTAACAAAGTTTTAATAAAAAAAGTTAATTATTATTTGTTAATAATAATAATAATATTATTATTATTATTATTATAACAATGTTTAAATAAAGGGTGGAGTAATAACAACTTGTTAATTGTTATTCAAAAAGGAGAATAATAATAACAGGGTATTTAGCATTTAATAATTACTTTAATTAAACATGGTTTAATTGAGGTTAAGTATTAGAATATATGGTAAATGAAGTATGGTGTTAGATCTTGAGCTCATTAGAGTTGCAAAACGATTTATTGAAAATCGATGAATAATTCAATTTGTTGGGAATTATTCCAATTGATATTTATGTTTTTATCACTGATAGCATGATTATTAGATGAAGAGTAGGGATTGATATATCAATTTATTTAATGTAATAATCTTTGATTGGAACAAACAATTCCAGAATATATGAGACAAAATTTGGACTAATTATTGGATTATGATATTTAGTGACTTGAACTATGGACATCCTTACATTATTGATATATTAATGCATCAAAATAGAGTCAATTTTAGTTTATGGAACTTGTGTTAATTATTAAATGACGAGTCCTTATGTTCTCGTATCCTTATATCATTGGGAGACGCTCCTGAAAGTCAAAGAGCACTATTTTAACAGTGTAAATAAATGGAAATATTGTTTAACAAGTGCATTACTTTAATGATCTACACAAATGGAATTTACTTGGGGCCGAGATAAATGGGAAGTATTGAATGGAAGTTAATTCATGATGGTGATCTGCAATCAATTTTGGAGTTAAATTGTTGAGAGATTATTAATCTTAATAATTTAAGTTATCCAACATGTAACCTTAGTTGTAGGAGGATTGGACCTTATTCTATGTAGTTATATGTACGAGACAACTATAGGGTAAAAGAGACTTTTCTTATTAGACAACAAACCCTAATATTCATAGACACATGCTGGTCTCTATTGATAACAAGAACCCTAGCGAAATTGATAATCACGGAGTCATTATTATAGTTATGTTGATCAATAAAATTTAATTGGTCATTAAGTTGTACAATGGAGTTTAAATTGATACGATTGTTCTAATTCAGAGTGTTATATGATGAGACCTTTTTGATACTCGTTATTCATGTATGCCTAATGATTCAGTGTTTTTAGATGTTGATGATGATTGGTTAGAAGGTTTAGCGTCACATGTGTTTTCTTATGGATACTTACCCCACACTGCAAGTGAATGTGTAAACAAAACTAAAACATGTATTTGTATTCTGCATTCTTTTTATACTATCTACATTGGGGTTTGGGTGGTCTTAGATGGTTGACTAGTTATAGGACGTTTACCAGAGGCTCGAGGGTTATGAGATGTGATGGCATGTTGATCTTATTTGGTCTCGATCTTTCTAAACCCAACCATGGTAATGTGATAGTATGCTCTATGAGATGTTTGTATTTACTGATTGTTATTGCTCATCAGTCTTCTTGAGTGAAGCCGAGTTATATGTATATGAGACACTTGATCTAACCATTTTTGAGTCGTCGATCAATCATACTTGGACTACTTTCCAGTTGCCATGATGGGACTGAAGTGTTGATTTATTTCTTGATGTTTTCATGTTTTGACTTGACCATTTTGGAGTCTTCGATCAGTATTACTTTGAGATACTTTTTGGTTGCTTCTTAAGAACCAATGATTATTGTGATTATCACTGATACCTTCAGTTGCCAATAGAGAACTGTTGTGGTCATGATTATCTATGGATGCTTTTCATTTGCTCATGGAGATTTGATGCTCTTATTATGGATTATTCTTTTGGTACTTTTTCAGTCACTTGTATAGGACTGTGGTGATTTTGTGATTTATGATTCCATGAGCTTAGGGTAGGTTATCTACTTGTAGTGTCGGGAAGTGGCTTGCAATGGGGGTCGGGGCCCTAAGAGGCTACCAGGGTAACTTATTGTAGGTTGTTTTAATAAGTGAAAACATTTACACTAAATGGGGATTAAATGAACCTAATAAGATAATTGTATGTTCTCGCCCATGCCTCGAGTGCTAGTACAGACTAGGATGGGAGTAGAGAGAATGCTTGGTTGCGAACTCACATTCTTTAGTATGCCTCATCTGTATGAGAGGATACTAGAGGCCGCATAGGGATCACTAGGGGGCCAAGGTCTATTGGGAGACTACCAGGGTAACTCTAGTGTGATCTGTGCGATGACACTTTCTTGCTTGCATAGTAGGTTTCCTACATGTCTTTGTTGTGCCTTTGGGATTAGATGTTGGTTTGTGATTAGAACCTTTGAGTTAGTATACTTTTAGGATTCCTGGACTTAGAAAGTATTTTTGCTATGTGGTTTGATAACCTGTTTGGGACTTGAGATTATCACCTCAGCGCGGTGGGAGTGGACCATTTAGGTTCCACGTGGTCGGGTGGTAGTGCTTCTTCACTCTTACCATATGAAATCCATCTGAGACACTGTGGTTGATGCATTCTTTGATTTTGATGGTGGACACGTATCCTTATATTGATGATTTGCATCTGTTAGATGATGTTATCTTATGTTTTATCTTGCATGTTAGATTTCTTTTCTGCATATGATGTAGTATGTTTTTAGGAGTGACATTCCTACTATTTTAATATCGATGATCTCTTCGGTGGCCTGGGATGTTACTCACGAAGGGATGGCTAGGGCCCACGATGGTCTAATGATGCTATTTACGGTTGGGAGGAACCGTGCACTTAATTAGTTATGTTGTGATTTATGGTTATCTGTTACGATGAATGTTATATCATTTATGATGATGATGTATCATGTATGGTATTTGGTTTCATTTACTTGCTACATTTGCATCATGGATTTAGAATAGGATAATATACTTTGTTTTCACTAGAAGTATCTTTTTTTAAGCCTTTCATACCCTGTGACATGTACAATGGATGATTGAGAAATCAAAAATGTAATTTAAGAACGTTGGACTTTTCATTATTATTTCATGTGGATGTAGTATTAGATGGATTCATTAATAGTTAATTTAGATGTGATTCAACATTAAGGGATCCTTAAGAATGTAACCAGTTATGTATGTATGTTCATGTTTACTTTCAGTTGGATATTGTTATTGCTTTCGCTACTATGTTATGAATGGTTTTACTTTCATGTTTTAAAAAAAAAAAATCTACCAAACTTAGTGAAACTTTAGGTTAATTCTTTGGATCCCTTGGCGGGGCGTTACACTTGAAGCAGTTGATTGACATAATGAGGCTTTTGTCATTGATGTCAATGGGGGAGAAATGTACATGGAAAACATCCCTTAAGTGAATGAGGGAGAGACAATTGAATTATTTATTAGGGAGATTTAGAAAGTTTCATGTAAGTAAGAAAAATGAATAGCTCTATGGGGGAGATACACAACATGACAGATTTTGATGTATGGGGGAGATGCATAACAGAGAAGTGTTCCAGAGGATTTAATATTTTATTGATGAAGAGGATTTGAAAAGATGAGAGCAACAACAACAACAATTGAGTACTATTTGGTATTCTTGGAACCTAGATGTTTTTCATCTTTAATATATCTAAGGGGGAGATACACAACATGAAGGATTTTGATGTATGGGGGAGATGCATAATAGAGAAGTGTTCCAAAGGATTTAATAGTTTATTAATGAAGAGGATTTGAAAAGATGAGAGCAGCAACAACAATAGTTGAGTACTATTTGGTATTCTTGGAACCTAGATGTTTTTCATCTATGTTGCCATCAATGCCAAAGGGGGAGATTGTTAGCATGAATGTTGATGGTATTCTTTTGGGGGAGTATCCTAAGCATTGGAAAGCATGTGACAATATAGACATGTTGCATTCATGACCTTTTTTGTCATTGATGTCAACATAGTAATAATTCTGTGAAGACTAACAGAGATCGTGATCGTAGGACACTGTCTTGATGATTAGGTGACACAAATTTAAAGGCATGTTTGAAATTATGTCCTAATGATGAGGTCAAGAGTGCGTAACCTAAGTTGAAGAGATACAAAAGTTATATGTGATTTACAGAGAGCAATGCAACAAGAGTACCTGTAAAATAGTTTCTCATGATTATGATTTATCTCTTTACAAAGATATAATTAGGATACGCGAAGTCATACAATGACAGAGAACAATATAATGATGATGTTAGTGAGTGCGCAAGTCCTGAAGTCACACATGCGAGAAGTTGCATAGACTGTGAGCTGACAATCCTATTGTAATTATGAAATAATTATCTATCTTATTGTGGTTCTATTATAATTAATTGGGAAAGCCTCAAAGCCGACTCAAGGAATTGTTTTGAGGACTTAGTATAAAGGAAAATATTTTCCTTGATTGTAAAGTGTGTGGAATGTGAAGTGATCAAGGAAGTGCGAACAAGAGCAGAGTATTTGGTAAATCCGAGTAAGTGATCCAAGAGATTATTAGATGCGAAGTTTGTGATCTAGTATCAAGATCAGGAGTAGAAGTCTAGTTGACAGGACAAAGAAAGAGGAAAAAACAATACAATACAATTCTATTATTCTAGTAGGAATAATATATAGATCATTTGGATAGTGAGTTCATTGGTCTTGCCTTTGAAGTTGTTTGGACAGTGGGTCCATCTGCCTTCTATAACTCCTAACAAGGTTGGTACATGTCCTAATAGGGTTGGAATCTCCTAACAAGGATTCAAAGTCTCCTAACATGGACTGATATGTATTGAGTTTTTTCATAGACTCCTAACATGGTCCATCCTCTAAGAAGGAATATTTATATTAGTACATCATCTTGTGGGTACCATCCCCACCAGAGTTTTCCCTCTGATCAAGGGTGTCCCTAGTTAACATATTTGGTGTTATTGTGCATGAGTATCTTGTTGTGGTTTTTGATTATATTGCTCATAGGATTAAGATTTAGTAAGGTTGATAATTGTGATAATAGTTGGATAACAGATTCATCCCCCTCTCAGTTATATTGGTGGACTATATAGTTTAATAACTTTCCCCATTCTTTGAGTGCATTGTTCATGACATGCACACAACATGGAGTCCACCAAATATGCCTATAGGCTGCCTTAACAAGCCTCCCTGCAAATTTGCACACATGTTGGATCTGTCATGACTTGGACCACATTTTGTGGCCCAACCTCCTCAATGGATTCCATGAGCACATGAAACTAAAAATCAACATCTTTACGCTGCCCTGAACAATCAACTGCCCTCAAAAAGTATGGGCCCTCGGTGCATGTGGCTATAATTTTGATGAGTGGACGATGACTAATGTCCATCCACCCATCCATGATAATGTTGCAACTTGAATCCATCCAACATGCCTTCATCTGACCCATCAAGATCCCAAACTTTTCATAGTCCCTATCCAACACTGTGGTCCTCATCTTGTGGTCACTTGGTGGCATATATGATGGACCTCCCTCTTTCGTTGCCATGGATATCATCCTCACAAAATAAGGAGATCAATCCACATGCGTAGGTCAGATGCCATTGGAAAAGAAGAAATCACCAACATCATCTAACCACTCCCTTGTCTGCATGTTAAATAAATGAGCAATGGGGTTATTACCACTACGAGTTGTAGTTGCTTTTCGTTTCCCCCTACTGCTATCTCCTGTTGAACCATGTGTAGGTGAGGAAAAACATAATGTAGGTGACATAGTCCCTGCTCTCTAATGCAAGATACAAGTAGATGTATATTGGTATCCTTGTAACTGTTGTATACTCTGTACCTGTTGCATAACAACCAATGATCTAGACACTGTGACTTTAATATCATCATAAATGCCCAATAGTTTGTTCACTTCAATTTTGTATTTCACATTTTTAGGATTGACAAAAATATGCATGAGGTCACACCATAACTGATCCAAAAAAATGTGTGCATAAAATCTCGTAATGTTGTAAAACCATTTTGCACCACATATATTACACTTTCATTTTTGTGTGCCGCCACCTATAGGTGCAGAGCGTGTAATTTTCATAGCAAAATTGATAGAGGGGACTTTGGATCATAAGGACCCCTAAAAAACTGTGCCAAAATCTATGAAGGGCAATCAATAGAAGGCACCCTTGGTGCAACATAAGGAGACTATTCCTTAGATTGGGCATCTACATTAGCCCTATGATCACTTCCCTTAGGCTCAAGCTCATAATTAGATGCACTTCCCTCATTAATTTCCATGTCTTCTACACTTTGATTGGATCTAGATGTCATTTATAAAACTACATTTTACAAAATAAGAATGATTATGAATCATGATACTTTTTTTTTTTGGCTCAGTGGACAAGCCACTAATATATATATATATATATGCATGCACTTCATTAATTTCCATGTCTTCTACACTTTGATTAGATCTAGATATCATTTATAAAACTACATTTTACAAAATAAAAATGATTATAAATCATGATACTTTTTTTTGGCAAAGTGGACAAGCCACTGATATATATATATATATATATATATATATATATATATATATATATATATATAAAACTGGTTCAAGAGCTCAACTAGGAAAGAACTAGTAAAGAAAATTCAACATCGTCGTAGTATGTACAAATTACAAGCATCGATATAGACCATCATAGTTTATCGATTGGAAAAAACATGATTTCGCCAAAATTCAGCCTTTATCAAGTTTTGCATTTTGGAGCATATCGAAATAGCAAGCATAACAACCAAAATTTTCAAACATTTTACAAAACATGCTTGAAGTTTAAAATAAAAGTCCAAAAAATAAAAGAAAGCCAATTAATTATTTTTCTTCCATATCCTCGGCACCCTTTATAGTAGTTTTTACCAAGTGACCCCAGCCAAAATCAGAGCATGGTAGTGGAGCCACCTCCCATCTCAAGCTTGAGCCTTCAACAACAACATGAGACATACCCCCCAGGCTATTGGTTTGAGATGATCCAAATGGGGTTTTTGGACAAGATGTCCCAAGCCAACAACACTTAGAGCAGGAACCGACCGGTCACCAGTTTCACATACCATCTGAATTGAGGGAGCCAGAGGCATCTTCTTATGAGCAGATACTACATGTGCATCAGAAATTGGAAGACCCAAAATGTCAAGCAGTGCAAAACCAATTTTCTTCACATCTTCAGACATTTGAAAACCCAAAGCTTTTGCCATGATTTGCAAGGTCTTAGTCAAGAATCGTGAGTTGTTCTTTTCACATGCCTTTTGTAGTGCCTCGAAAGTCACCAAAACTTTATGTTTTTTCATGAGCATAGTCCTTGAAAATAGTCCTCCCACCAGGGCATCTTCGGACCACAAATCGTAAGTCTGCATAGCCCGCTTAAGTTTATTTTGAGCCCAAAACTCTGGTCTGACCACCTTGTAAGCAATGATTTCCACTCTCAATGTTGACTGAAGAAGATCCATAGCATTAGATAGAAATTGGAGACCAAATTTGAGGGATATAACACTTTTCTAGAATTTGCAAAGAAGAAGTCCTCCCTAATGACATTTTGAATCGCACGACAAGTCGAAGAAGAAACCAGAATGAACATAATATTCAATATCTCACCATCCAAGGGATGAGAGAGTGCATCTTCATCTACCATCGATTGCAAGAAAATTTTGTAATTTTTGGGTACGATGCTCCTATGATATTGATGACAAGACTCACATTTCATACAAGCATCCAATGAGAATGACATTCTAGAAATTGAAAAGGCAATCAAAGGGAGTAGGGAAGAAGGAATAAAAAAAAGGAAATCCATTGATCGCCTATAAAATCCCCACCAAACACTCAAAAGCTATGACACGCCTGCTCCCATATGAGTAATAAATAAGGTGCCATTACATCAAAGCCCAATTGCTACTGTATAGAGTCAAGAGCAAGACTGACGATCCCAAAATTGAATAAAGAACGAATATTTTGCATCCATATGTACATAATCTCACACATGCAAACCTCCTCGAACATCAAAGCAGCTCTATGCCACTGCAATTCCTCTTTAAGACCTTCACAAACTTGGACACCATACCACCGCGTGGACCTGAATCAGCAAGATCAAATAGCTTGGTCAGCATAGCCATGAGCACTTGGTAAAAACTATGAACAAATAACTTGGCATGAACCACTTCCTTGTTAACTTGGCAAACACCTGGCTGGAAGTTGGTCAATACCCCGCCTGGGGTAACTCGGTAATTAGTAAACTGAATAGCTTGGTAATCCTCAAGTAACTCAGTCAATACTAAACTTGAGCTTAGTCAGTAAGCATTAAGCCAAGGGTGACTCAGTCAATAATGAAGTCAAACTTAGTGAACTCGGTCAACACTGAACTCGATAAACACTAGGCCAAGAGTAACTTGGTTGATACTGAACTCGGTAACCATAATCCAAGAGTAGAACTCGTTCAGTATTGAACTTGGTAAACACTAAGCCAAGAGTAACTCGGTCAATACTGTGCTTAGTAACATTAATCCAAGAGTAACTCGCTCAATACTAGCTAGGAATAACTCGGTCAACATTGGAATCAGTAAACACTAAGCCAAGAGTAACTTGGTCAATACTGAACTAGGACTTATATTTTTTGTGCAACTATCATAAAATGATAAAGGGATCAAGCTAGTATTAAAAGATTTTCTCTTGCTGAATTAAGGTAAATAAAGTGGGAAAGTTGGCAGGAACAAATTCTGTAATACTTGCCTCATTAGTCTTCAAGTCACAACGAATATTAGATAAATTATCTGCAACCTGGGTTCCCTTCCTGAGGGTATGAGAGAAGGATACCCCTTTAAATTTATCAATCATTGTCCAAGCTTTTTCCAAAATATAACCAAACTTCCAGTTCTTTGATTTTTTCTTTACACATGAATTAATAAGGTGTTCCACTAAAGAATCCCCCTCAATGTGAATATTAACTATGTTTAGCTGAAGTGCCAGTTCTAAACCAAGAAGGAGTCCCATGGCTTTAGCTTTGTTATTTGTTCCAACCAGTAATTTTGAACCTACATACCTAACACCCGCCCATTATGATCTCTTATACACACTCCAGCTCTTGATTCACTAGGATTGCCTTTCGAGCAACCATCAAAATTTAACTTGCAATCTCCCATAACTAGAGGGATCCATTTCACAAACTTTCTATTAACTTTCTTAGAAGGCCCGCCAGATGTAATGAATTGATAAGATGGAGAAGGTAAAGAAGTCCATCTATTAGCCAAAGAAATATCCCACCCTGTAACAATACGATGTTCAGAAGTTCTTTTGATATAGGCTACCACAACTTCCCCCACTGCAACTTCTAATGTTGACAACATAGTTTCCAATGGCGAAGGGTGCTTTCAAAAAATCCTTTTATTCCTTTCCCACCAAATTGCCCAAATAACAATTGTTGGGATACACTTCCAAATACATGAATAGTAAGAGTGGTTAATCAGACTTGGCCAATCTTGAAACATATCCTGTAAGGTATTTGGGAGGGCGTACTGAAATTTAGTTTTTGAAGGACGAAAATCCAACAATGATATGCCATTTTACACTGAACAAAGAGGTGATCAACATTCTCCTCTTCCTCCATGCATAATACACATTTCACATTCTAAACAATATTCAATTTTGATAGCTTTTCTCCTGTCAAAATTCTCTTTTTCAAAACTAACCAAGCAAAATTACCTACCTTTGGTAAGACTACTAGGTTCCAAAAAAATTTGAATGCCCGAAATGACTTGTTACCAATTTCTAGGTTCTTGGCACCTAAGTAACCCAATTTTACTGAATATCTGCCCTCTTGGTCTAGGGCCTAGATCAGTGTATCTGGGAGATTAGACACTAAAGCAGTCCTTGTATTACATAAACTAACAAATTCTTTTTTAATCAGATTAGAAATTGGTAACTTGTCTAGGTTTTTCCAAGTAACCCTACCTGAAATTGGATTAACAGATTGAAAATAATCAATTACATAGGGGCCCCATTGAGCACAAAAAATTGTAATTCAATTGTCAAAGAATTGATTTTTACAAAGTGGAGGAAGGCCATTCCATGAATCCTGCCAAAAGAGTGCCTTAAAACCATTATTAATTTTCCAAGTCAAATATCTAGCAACCAAATCACAAGATTCCACCAAGAAGTTCCAAATAGTTGACCCTTTAGGTAAGTGATCCATAGTGAAAATTCTGGAGGGGTCAGAAGAATCTAAATATTTTCTCTGTAAGATTCTGCACCATTTAGCCTTTGTTTTCTCATACAAAGACCAAACTAATTTTCCTCCAAAAGCAATATTCCTTAAATCCAAATTAGGAAGATTAATCCCACTTTGATGCTTCTCTAAAGATATTTCCTTTAACGAGATGAGAGGGATTTTACTATTACCTGACATATTTTTCATCCATAAAAAACCCCAAATAATGTCTTCAATTTGCTTAATAATGAACCTAGGTGTTGATAATATAGAGAAGTAATAATTTGGGATGGCTGATAAGAAAAACTTAACTAAAAGAATTTTCCGGATAGAGAAAGCCATCTTACCTTCCAAGCCATTGTTCTAGCTTTAATTCTATCTATAATATTTTTCCAATAAGAAGCTTTATTACTGCCCATGAAAAAAGGGACACCCAAATATGTAGATGGTGATTTTTCCTCCTTAAAACCTAGAATCTTTTTAATCCTTTGTGCAATAGGTGGAGCTGTGTTGAAGAAGAAGATTTTAGATTTAACCATGCTGATCTTCTGACCTGAGAACAATGAATATTGGTCCAGTAGATACTTAATATTCTTGGCTTCATTAATGTTTGTAGATCCAAACAACATTGTATCATTTGCAAAGAGAGAATGAATGACTACTAGATCATTTCCTCCAAACTGAATGCCTTTCCAAAGATCCAACTGTTGAGATTGAATTATAGCCCTACTAAAGGCTTCTGTCATCAAAATAAATAAGGTAGGTGAAAGGGGATCACCTTGTCTGATTCCTTGAGAAGATTTGAAGTACCCCTCTGAAGACCCATTGATAAGAACAAAAAATGTAGCCCCTGAAATACAAGATTTGATCCATTTACAACAAGCTTTACTGAAACCTAATTTCTCCAATACGTTGATAAGAAAGAACCAATTAACTCTACCATACGCCTTCATCATATTCAGTTTAATAACAAAGGAAGGGATTTGGTTTTCTTTGATATGATGAAGAGTTTCATGAGCCATAATTGCCCCTTCCAACATCTCTTTACCTGACACAAAACCACCTTGTTCTAGAGAAATGATATTGGGCAACAAAACTTGAAGTCTAGAATAAATAGCCTTTGTGAAGATTTTATATATAGTGTTGCACAAAGAAATTGGTTTAAAATTAGCAAAAGTCTAGGGATCGCCAGACTTAGGAATGATGACAATATTAGTAGAATTAAAATTCCCATACATGTAACCCTTGCATTGGGAAGATTCTAGGGCCATAAGTAAATCCCACCCCAGAACATCCCAACATTTTTGAAAGAAGAGAGCTATAAACCCATCAGGACTAGGTGCTTTATCTGGGGGTAGGGAATGAACTATTTTTCGAATTTCCTCCAAAGTGAAGGGTTTCATAATGAATTTCCTCCAAAGTGAAGGGTTTCATAATTATTGGAACTGCCTCTAAGAATGAGTTAAGTTGAAGATTATTTACATCCATTTTCACTGATGGATCAAGGAGTTCTTTAAAATATCTGATCCCTTCCCTTTTGATACTTGCCTCATCTAATAATTTTTTACCCGTAAGCTGTTTCGTAATTGAAAAAATGGATTTACTTGCCTCTTTTTGACTTGTTGAAGCATGAAAGAATTTTGTGTTGCAGTCACCATCACTTAACCATAATTCTCTAGATTTCTGCTGCCAATATTCTTCCTCCTTGTGACACAACTCTACCCATTGAAATTGCTTCTCTTTCTGACGAGCATATGAATTTGAATTCAATCCAAAATTGATGATTTCTTCATTAATTTCTTAAAGTTCCTTTTGCACCTTGTTCTTCTCCTCAAAAATATTTTTAAAAACTTGGTTGTTCCAAATTTTGATTTTGCCTTTAAGATATTGGAGTTTCTTATAGAATTGAAACATACTATTACCTTTCTCCTATGGAGCACTGACCCACCATTGTCTAATTAAAGGAAGAAACATTGGATGTTTGAACCACATTCTTTCAAATTTAAAGGAAGATTTATAACATGATGTTGTCTAGTCCACTATATTATCTAAGGATAAAGAAACAGGAAAGTGATCCGATTGTTAGAAAGAGAGAATTTCTGTTGAGAATAGGATAGATGTTATTTTCCATGCTTGTGAAACTAAAAATCTATCAAGTTTCTCAGCAATTTGCAGGAAACCATCTCTTCTATTATGCCAAATGAAGCAACCATTGGACATTTCAATTCCAAACAATTCATTGGTAGTGATAAAGTTATCAAATTCCTCCATAATTTTTAGAGATGGAAAAACTCCTCCCTGTTTCTCCTTATTATTTCAAATTGCATTGAAGTCAGTACCTATGATACAATTTTGTTGTGGTAAAGATCTAAGTTTTTTTGAAATGACTTTCGACAATTTAACCTTATCTGAAATACTTGCAGGACCATAAATGTTAAATACAACCATCAAAATTTCAAATTGTTGAAACTTAAAACATTGCCAACCTAGATCTTGTCCTATTAAGCTTCCATAAACAACCTTTAGGTTCCACAAAGTGGTTAAACCTCCTGAAGCCCCAACATTGGGAAAATGGACAAATTTCCATTGTTTCCATTTAGCAATAGACTCCTCATACTTTTCATTTGATAAATTTGTCTCTTGAAGTAATATAATGTCTCCTTTCGACTAATCAAACAATTTTTTAATCCTGTTTCTTTTGTCAGGGGTGTTGATTGAAATTTTTCTTCCAAAGTGGACTGAATGCCTGCTACAATTTCTTCTTTAGCTTTTGTACTTTTTCTCTTTCTACCACGAGTCTTTGGAGTAGAAGATACCATTATGGGATCTCCAAGTGACTTCATAATTGAAAGGGTTTGTGAGAAATCAAAAGTGGATCCACAACCAATATTGCCATTGTCCATTTGTTCAGGTTGGAAATCTTGTAATTGCCTTTGAGCTTCCTTGAAATTATCTACTGATATTTGGGCCATATCTTCTTGCATAACCTCTTCTTCAATTAATTGAATTTTTTCTGATACCACAAATGCTGAAATTCTCATTAGCTAATTAATGTAATTCAGATTCCACATTACTGCCCAACCTGAGGCCTTGCATAGTCTATTTACATGTCAGAACAAACATCTCCAAAGGGGACTGATTAAACATAACATGATGTGTGACTAAATCTATTGTAGACCAACTTTGTTTGGACCAATCAGACAAACTAACATCCTTATAATTCAGCTGCCTACAAATTTTCTGATGAAATAAAATGTTTTAGAATTTTTGAGCATGCACCATCAAAACAAATTGATTTTTAAAAATTACTCCTAACAGATATATTGGAAACTATTTTGCAAAATGACATTTGACGAGGCCCCTTTTGTCCATAATCTTATGACAATGCTCTAAAATATTGGAAATCTGTAGTTCCAACCTAGGGCTAGTTTGGTTATCCTTACCTACCTCCATTGTAGGTTTTCAACACGAGTAATGACCTGAAAGAGAGAGGGATGAATGATTTGAATAAAGAGTACCCTCAATGTTAGAATTTGATGCAGGGATCTCATCTTGTGAATGCTCATTTGGTACATCCAAGTCTAAATGAGAAATAGGCAGAGTAGTATCATTGTTACAAGTAATATTTGTACTATTTACATTAGCAACCTGCCTAAATTTACATTTCTTAGGCATTGATGAATGATTCTCACATACCATAATCTGTTTTGAATCAACACCTTGGCAATCAACATTAAAATGGCCCAAAATCAAAGAATGTTGATCAATTACCTCCAATTCTTGAATGCGAACAATTTGTTTCCAATTCCCTCATTTGGAGTGGCAAATTATATATTGTGCAATTGGTTTCTAATAGCTCAGAAGTAAGCAAACCCTAACTGGACAAAAGAATTGTTCAAAAGGGATGAGATCATGCCTAATAAAGATACCCATCTTGTTTGCTATCAATTCAACAATTTCTGTGTCTCTGTATTCAAGGGGAAAATTTTGTAATTCTATCTAGTGGGTAAAATAGATAACATCACTCAATTTAGGGAAAAAATTTGGGGAAAATGGATAGGTAGATATGCCAAAACCTTTACAAAACCACCCTTTGAATTTATGCACCAAATCCCTAGTCTTAGCTGAAGTAAAGACAATAGTAAAATAGTTTAAAACTTGATCATGGAATAATACCTCTTTCGTACTTGGCCAATTAATGAAAATCCATGCTTGTATGTTTGTTTTGCTTAAATAATGGATTTGAATCTGCACCCTAAGTGCTATCTTTCTCAAAAATTCAACATGCAGGGAAATCAACCTTTCTAGAATAATGATTTCCATTACTGCCCGTTCTTTAAACCCTATGTTTGCATGAACAATATTCTCTGATTGTTTCTTCCTCCAAATCCTCTTTGATTTCCCAACATTTTTATTAGCATTTGAAGGTTTGGGTTTGGAGGGAGCTCTCCCAGAATTTTTGGAAATCCATTGCCTTTGCATTCCTTGTAACGAGCTCTCACCCTTCTCCCATAAGCCCTTTCCTACTTGAGAAGAACGTTGGTTGGGATTAACATCAGCATCTCGTTCTTTCAGTAACCCCAGTTCTATGTCTGAAGTAGAATGACACCCATTACTTTGTTGATTGGGGATATCACCATCCATAACCCTTTACTCTTCAACCGATTCCCATAGAGGACCACTGGATGGCATCTCTTTTTCACAAATGTTGAAGGGCACTTGCTACTTGGATTTTACATTATTGTTGATATGGAACCTAGGGTTTAAGAAAAAGGGTTTTACCGGCTACACAATAGCCCTTTTGAAAAAGATTTCATCGCAAGATTTGAGTCATTTGCCTTCATTGTATTGAAACCGATCCGCCTTGCCCAGTTGCTTAGAATACTGAAATTTCTCTACAAATCTCCCTGTTTGCCATTGCCTACTATCGTGTCATGTCTACCATTGCCTACTGTCATGTCACAATGCCTCCCTATCTACCTCCATTATAAGTTTGTATGAATCATGATACATTTAAGCCCAAGTAATTAATAATTATTTTAAAAATATCATAACAAACTAGTTTCAACCTACTTAAAACTTTAGAAATATAAAAAATAGTAAGCTAAATACGTTTCAGCCTATTTTAACAAGAAGAAATTAATATCAAAATCATAGAACTATCAACTATGTCGCTATCAATAAGGTTCAAGAATGAAACATTCAAAAATTAATTTTAAAATGCAATGCTAAAAGTAAATACTAAATATAAATTGATTTCTAAAACATAAAAATGTTGTAAAATAAGAAAAACCTACTTTGAACTTGACAAGACCTTCGCCAAATCAAATATTCTTGCTCTTCTTGCTCCTCTTAATCTTGCAATCACTTGCAAAATCACCCACTAAGCTCTCACAAACCTTTCCAGCCTCTTTTGCTCACTTTGCTCCTTGCTACTCTAAAAAAATGAAATGAAAATTCAAAATTAAAATGAGGTGTATTGGCCTTATTAATCCTTGAAATAAACCATACGGGGCCCACACTCAATTAGGGTTCCCTTGCAAAAAAAAAAAGAGAAGAAGTTATTTTTTGAAACTTTTCAGTTAAGGCACCGACCACACCCCATGCACACTTAAGCACACGCTGTCGCAACTTTACACCCAAGACACACCTACATCTTGCTCGAGTACGCACGTAGTGCAACCACAATTTTAATAGGGTGGGGGCACTTAGGTGCACAACGTACCTACATTGGGGATGTACACGCACCCAATGCATCGAGGTTTTGACCCGAGTGTGCGCACCCAAGTTACACTTCTTTTTTCTAATCAAATATTCTTCAAGAGGATGTCAAGATGTGTATCAAACATTGAATGAAATTGTCATTTGATACATGGATAGGGGACCAAGGACAAGTTTTAGGATGGCATACTGGGGATATCATATAGATGTTTTTGTATATTAAGTATAGAGAATGACACATTGCCAAAATATCATACATGGCAGGTGATTAACTAGTCATAATCTATCTGCATGAGACATCCAAGCTTACAACATTTGGCCAAAGATTAACTACTTAACAATGGCTAATAAAAAAAACTATATACTATATACATCATGTCTTGACGTCATTTTACCATGAACCAAGCAACATATTAGAACTAAAAATTCGATAAATTCTACTCTCACTAAATCTTTTCCATCCCCAATAACTCAATAGAGGGGAGACCATAGATATATCCTATCGCTATTGAATAATATCTTGGCATTATGATGGTCCTTGTCTGCCTTGTTTGGCTCGATTGGTTCATTGTTCTTCTTGTTATGATGGGAGTTAAGTATCAAACATTGAATGACATTTTCATTTGACACATATGGACAAGGGGACCAAGGACCTAAGTTCAGGGATGATAGACTAGGGGGTGGGGGGATAGGTGATATCATATAGAATTATTTATTTATTAATTGTAGAGAATGATCTTTTATTTATTAATTATAGAGAATGACACATTACAAAAACAATCATATGTGGTGGGGGATTAACCAATCATAATCTATCCATAGGAGGCATCTAGGCTTACAACCTTTGGCAAAAGATAAATTACTTACTAATGACTTATATAAAAATAACTATTTACTATACACATCATGTCTTGACATCATTTTACCATGAAGTAAATTTAATCACCCAAAAATAGTCATCTAAACAATTAGCCCCCTTTCTAGCATTTTTGCATAATTTTTGCATTGCTTATCTTTGACCAAATCATCAAAAACCCTATTTATTCAATTATAATCTATGGTTTGACAATTTTATCCTAAGTCTCTTATTTAATTAAAATAACTTGCTCCCTTTTAATTAAATAAAAAGTCTTACATCCCACTTATCCTAAGTGTGCACACATAAAGCATTATTCCTATTTTAAAAATAAAATAAAAGGCATTTATGTCTACACATGAGGTGCACACTTTCCAAAGTGGGTGGAATCTTTATTCTCCTTCACGCATCTCTCACCTTTTTAAACTCCACCATTAAGCTTGATTAGGTGAGATGCTGCTATATCTCTGCACTTCATTCTTCGGAGTCAAATCTCTTTGCCACTTGCTTGGCTTCTTCATTCATTGTCATAATGTGTTCCTAGATCGATCACACATTAGTCAAAGAGGGGCAAATGTAATCACCCAGAAATGGTCATCTAGACTATTAGTCCCCTTTCTAGCATTTTTGCTTAATTTATTAATCACTCATTCTTGATTAAAAATCTATTTATTCAATATAACCTATGGTTTGACCAGTTTATCCTAGTATCTCTTATTTAATTAAAAGAACTTGCTCCCATTTAATTAAATAAAAAGTCCCATTTCCCACTTATTTTAAGTGTGCACACACAAAGCATTATTCCTATTTTAAAAATAAAAGAAGATGCATTTTTGTCTACACATGAGGTGCACACTTTCCAGGTGGAATCTTTATTCTCCTCCACATATCTCTCACCTTTTTGAGTTCCACCATTGATCTTGATTAGGTGAGATGCTTGTTCACATGGATCACTCAAGATGCATCCTCCACCCTTTATTAAGTCTCTTTTGCCTCTTAATCTCAATCGTCAATTTTTCTTTAAAAATGAGGGCTCTCTTCTCATTCTAAAATCTTAGAGTCTCATGCTAATGTTATGCTGCAAGATTTTTTGGTGACTTTTGGAGCTTTGGAGGACTTGAAACACTCTTGCATTTGTATCTCATATTTTCCTTCTCATTCTTTCATCATGGAAACTTTATTCGATTATAACCTATGGTTTGACCACTTTATCCTAAGTCTTTTGTTTAATTAAAAGAACTTGCTCTATTTTAATTAAATAAAAAGTCTCACTTCCCACTCATCCTAAGTGTGCACACATAAACCATTATTCATATTTTAAAAATAAAAGAAAATGCATTTTTGTCTACACATGACGTGCACACTTTCCAAGGTGGATGTACAATTTCTGAGGCTTAATCTTTAAATCTTGTTGGGACAATCATCATTTCTTCTCTCTTGTGCTCTTATTATTCATTTCATTTTATCCTTATTCTTGTTTTGACCTAATTCTTATGCTTTATCTTTTTGGTCAAACTTAGTCAAATTGGGGCATACTATCATTGCTTGGTGGTCATTCCCCTTGGTCTTAATTGCTTATCTATCATCATGGACATTAATCTTGATTTGATTATATCTAGCTCATTTTTTCATCTCCTCTATCTCATTTTGATTTCAATCCCGAGGGGGCAAGAATATTCTACCATTGCTGAAAATTGCTTTTATGCTATGGTTATCTATTTCTCAAGAGCATATGCTTGACCTTTTTATCTACTCTTGATCTATTTGTTTGCTTCACTCAACATATTAGTACTTGTCTCAGGTTCTAATACTCTCTCTCTCTCTCTCTCTCTCTCTCTCTCTCTCTCTCTCTCTCCTCCCCCTTCCCCAGTGTTCAGTATTGTCATTACCAGGACATGCATTTAGGGTTTTCTATCTCTTTGCTTTTTATTCTTTGAAGTCAGTTTATACTGCTTGCTTGACTTCTTTATTATTTGATGTAATGTGTTCCTAGATTGGTCACACATTAGTCAACAAGGGGAAAATCTAATAACCCAAAAATGGTCATCTAGACTATTATCCCCCTTTCTAGCATTTTTGCATAATTTATCTATTACTTATCTTTAATCAAATCATCAAAAATCTATTTATTCAATTTTAACCTATGGTTTGAGTACTTTATCCTAAGTCTTTAACTTTCTCCCTTTTAATTAAATAAGCAGTCCTACTTCAGAATTATCCTAAGTTTTCACACATAAAGCATTATTCCTATTTTAAAAATAAAATAAAAGACAACTTTTATCTACACATGAGTTGCACACTTTCCAAGGTGGGTGGAATCTTTATTCTCCTCGACACATCTCTCACCTTTTTGAACTCCACCATTGATCTTGATTAGGTGAGATGCTTGTTCACATGGATCACTCAAGATGCATCCTCCACCCTTGATTAAGTCTCTTTTACCTCTTAATCTCAACCGTCCATTTTTCTTTAGAAAGGATGGCTCTCTCCTCATTCTAAAAATCTTAGAGTCTCATGGTAATGTTATGTTGTAGGATTTCTTGGTGACTTTTGGAGCTTTGAAGTAGGAATATTCTACCATTGATGCAAATTGCTTTTCTACTATGACTACCTATTTCTTAGGAGCATATGTTTGACCTTTCCATTTGCACTTGATCTATTTGTTTTCTTCACTCAACATATTAGTACTTGTCTCGAGTTGCGATTCTCTCTCTCTCTCTCTCTCTCTCTCTCTCTCTCTCTCTCTCTCTCTCTCTCTCTCTCTCTCTCTCCTAGTGTTCAATACTGTCACTACCAGGCTATGCATTCAGGATTTGTTATCTCTCTATATTTCGTTCTTTGGAGTTAGATCTCTTTGCCACTATCTTGAATTCTTCATTCTTTGTTCTAATGTGTTCCTAGATTGTTCACACATTAGTCAAAGAGGGGAAAATATAATCACCCATAAATGATCATCTAGATTATTAGCCCCCTTTCTAGCATTTTTGCTTAATTTACTAATCACTCATTCTTGATTAAATTCTCAAAAATCTATTTATTCAATTATAACCTATGGTTTGACCACTTTATCTTAAATCTCTTATTTAATTAAAAGAACTTTCTTCATTTTAATTAAATATAAAAATTCTCACTTCCCACTTATCCTAAGTGTGCACACATAAAGCATTATTCCTATTTTAAAAATTAAAAAAAAAAACATTTTTGTCTATACATGACATACACATTTTCCAAGGAGGGTGGAATCTTTATTCTCCTCCACACATTTCACCTTTTTGAACTCCACCATTGATCTTGATTAGGTGAAATGCTTGTTCACATGGATCACTCAAGATGCATCCTCCACCCTTGATTAAGTCTATTTTGCCTCTTAATCTCAACCGTCCATTTTTCTTTAGAAAGGAGGGCTCTCTCCTCATTCTAAAATATTAGAGTCTCATGCTAATGTTATGCTGAAAGATTTCTTGATGACTTTTGGAGCTTTGAAGGACTTGAAGCACTCTTGCATTTGCATCTCATAGTTTCTTTCTCATTCTTGCTTCATGACATCTTTAGTTTAGTTTTTTCTTTATGATTTAGATTAACTCACCTAGTCTAAATAGGGATTTTGTAATATTTAATACTTGTTAGCTTTCATTTTTCATCTCATTTAGTTTACTTTTCATTTGCATTGCATACCCATTTGAGGATCCTTGGATATTGGCACTCATTGCCTCTACTCTTTGAATCTCTTGTTCTATGGTGCACCTTGCACGAGTTGCATATCCTTGGTTCATTTGAGATCCTCTATTTCAATACTTGCACCTTTGTGCATCATAGGTAGAGATCTATAATCTACCTCTTGAGATTCTCTCTTTCATGGGTATTCTAAAGAATAAGGGTTTATAGAAGTGTGACAATTTTTAATGCACACATTTTTGGTGCCCATAGTGGGGCTAGAATCAAGTTTCTATCTCTATTTTCTTACTTTCCTTTTAGTTAAATGCTCATTTCTGATTTTTTACATCCACTTGTTGGATCTAATCAAGTGGTGTTGAAGGTTTTCCACTTTGGTTTTAAGGCTAACCTTTGTGTAGATTGGTTTGAAGGCCACAACCCTGGGTTTTCAAATATTTGAGCATATCTTCCAAACTGCTTTGAATTAGGATCTAAAATTTTGTTTGCAAGTTAGGGATGCATTCAAGATTTCTTAGTCCAATTTTCAAGTCATTTTGAGTTGATGTACGTTAGTTATGATTTTTTCTTTATTTTTCATAAAAAATCATTTCTAGTCACAAATTAGTGAATTTGTCATAAATATTTATAGTTTTGAAAAGGTTTTTAAATTCTACAAGGGGGTTTTTTCTTTATGTTTTGAATTTGGAATTCATATTAGTGCTCAATAACTCAATTAAAAAAATTAGTATGTTTTAACAAAATGGGTCCCTAGGGCACAAATGAAGAGATATTACTAAATTTATTGCAGTTTTGGAAATCTCTCTAGTTTTTGGCAAGGATCTCTTTTTTTTATTTCTATTTTTGGAGACAAAATAATAACAAACAAATCATATCTTGTTGACTACGATAAAAAAAAACTTAAAAAGAGAGCATTTGTGATTAGTTTGCATTTTTTTGGCATATGCTTGATTGGAAGACAACTTGGATTTTTGAGGAAAGTAACCACTTTGTGATGTAGTTCTTACTTATTTTTGATGCCCTAACCTTATTGTTTTTTAGGGGTTTCACACTTTCTTACTAAAACAAAAAAAAATAACATTTGTCAAATATAAAAGGGCTACTAACATATTTGCAAGGCTGCCCTAGCTAAAAGAACAAAAAAAAAAAAATCATTTCACGCTTTCACACATTTGTTGTGATTTTGTCTATTTTAAGCTAGATTTCATTTTTTTATAGACACATAATTACTTTCTTTACTAAATCTTGTCACTTGGTAGGAGAGTATACTCTTCATCTTTAGGTGAATTAGAAATCTTGGCTCATTTGATATGCCAAGATGGAGTAAGGGGTACATGAACTTTCTTAGCATGTCTTGAGGAAGCATTAGGAGCTTGGATTGCATTGATGTGAACCCTTGTAACCTTGGTTCTTGATGTTACTCATTTTTTTAAATTCTAGAATCCTTTAGTGAACATGCTCTTGAGAGATCAAGAGGAACAACCAAAGTGGGGACAAGTGAACCCAAATCTTCCAACCCGCTATAAACTTAGGGCTATCAAGGACACAAAACTTTGGTAGAAATAGTACTCATCTTCATCTAGTGGAAGTAATTGTGGGATTGTGACCATGAGGAAATCACTAGGTGAGAATGCTTAAGGTACTCTTGTGGCTGCAAGGTCCGTTACTTATCATATGATAAGGTGTCCCGTATTGGAAGAAAGAGGAGTGCTATGAACATAAGCTCTTACTAAAAACCTAGGATATAGGCTACCCTTATTTCTTGCTCAATAACATGCTGCAAGGATCGATCCTAATGGACTACCTAAATTACCCTAAGATTTGACTCACCATATATGTTCCTTTAGATGTGGGTAACCTTTCTAGATAAAGCCAATATCTTTGTGGGAAACCACTTCTTATGAGGCAAGGGAGAACCAAGCTGTGGGCCAAGGTATTGAGTAATGAGTCGTGTCCATTTAGGTAGATATTGCTTGATCTGTTCTTGAATGTGATAGACCTATGGAAATCTTTTGAACACACACATGATGGTAGTTCTAGGGTTTTCCTTTTTATACCTCACATATGCTTGTATCATGCAAGGTTGCTTTGTCCCTTGCTTGATTGTTTGAAGAATACTCCATGTGTCACTATCTTGCTTAGAAAAAAAACTTTCTTTTGAATATTGAACTTTCTATATTATCCACTATTGTCAAACATTTTTCTCCAAGTCAAAACATCAAGTCTATACATTTGCTTGTGTTGCTTACTAAGGGGAGTTTCATAATTTGAATTTTCTTGGCTATGTCTCTAGTGCTTTAAATTTCTTAAAATGGCTCTTTGGTCTTATCACTCTTGGTCTTTTCCACCTTCTTGGGCTATGTCAAGCTATTGGGGCCTTCTTTTTGGCTGAAATAGTTACTGTTGGACAAATTTGCTTCTCACCAAAATCACCACATTCAAATTTAAAAAGATAAATGGCCACTTCCCATTTTAATATTCAATACCATGGAAATGTGATATTGTATGGTCGGGGAGCCCAAATTATAAAGGTAAGATGCTACAACAAGGGGTCCATCATAAGATCATGGGGCAATTTTCAAAGGGTCATGATGTCGTGATATGTCATAGAATCGAAGGGTCATAGCATCGGGAAAGGAGAAAGAAAAGATTAAACACCGGTCAAGTGGTTGGAAGCCCTAAAGGGGTCATTTGCGATGTTACGACAAAGCTTTAACTATAGCATTGAGACTAAAGAAAAGGAAGCGATACGATATTATGAAGTGGAGGATATCATAGGATCATAGAAGGAATGAGACTAAACTCCAATGCTATGAAAGGAAAAGGGGATGTCGTTAGATTAGGATGTCGAAGGATTGTAAGGCCAAAGTTGAAGACATAAGATTTTATGATGAAACTAGATTTGATAAGGTCATAAAGGGGATTTTGTCGTGTTCTGATCTTACATTGAGGCATGTGGGGTCTACTCTTTAAAAGGGTGCCAATTTTTACCTCCTATCATTTGATGCAAGTAGATCCATGGTGGCTTCTTTGTCACTATGGGAAGTTTCTTGATCTTTAGTTATAGTGGCAAAGAGATGAGTTTCCATGTGGTAGGTGGGTCCATTCAGTTTGGAGGGTTATGGTGTGGTGGGTCAGTGTCAGATAGGTTGGCAAGGGGTCAGGTTTCTATTGGTTGGTGCACTAACAAGTTGGGTGTACCTCTGAAGCTATCAGATGGAGAAAGATCAACATCTCTCACTTTTTCGCTATGGGAAACTAATCAACCTTTAGCTATAGCGACATAGTGAGATCTTACCATGTGTCTTGACAGACCCAGAAGGGCAGTCACAGTTAAAGCTAATTATTGTGTGTCATCGTGGTTAAGTTGGAAGGTGGCGCAATTAGGTGATATGGTGGTCAAATGCATGCAGACCTTACTAGGGTGGAAAAATGAAATAAGATTATTGGCCCGTGTGGCCCATCTCGGTTGCAAAATTTAGTTGATTTTTTTACTTTGATGATCCATCTAGCCAGAAGTGAGAAAGATAGGGTTTCTTGCATGATTTGATCTTATGATCATTTCTAACCACTTTCTAATGAATGTTACATCCAGTAAATGAAGGAAAACAATCCACCATCTCTAATTTGATCCATCTACTTGGTCAAAGTGATTTAATGGCACTGTTCTATATTCTCAAGGCTTTATTTTGGAAAAATATTGGATTTCATTGTATTTGAATCTATGTCAAGACTGGATTTTCTCTAGATCTACATGATTGTTCTTTGCAATCTTAAATGGTAGTAGTTGAGTTTGGTTTAGGATAGAAAATATTTTAGTTATGCCTGAGCTATAAAGGTAGTTTTTGTAAATTTTGTAAAGGCCAACTCTTCTCTATTTTCTTTGATATTGCTCTACAATTTCACTATAAATTCCCTTTGCCTCTGAACTTGTATGACATTCTACCTTATCTCCTCTAGCCATTGATGTATTGTGGAAGACTATTTGCCTCTCATTAGTGTATTGTGGATATCTACAATCTTGCATGACTATATCTCCTTTTGGCCTATGAATGATATATAAGTGAATTCTCTTCTTCCTTGTGTCATTTATTTGGGTTTTCTGATCTGCATATGATTGTTAGATTAAAACAAGTTTGGATGTGTATATCTTTTGGTGTCATGTTGGTTCATAAGTGCGTGTATGGGCAAAGATTAGTTTGAACACTCTATTTTGGTGCATCACCCCTTTAGGTTAGAATAGGTAGATTTGCTTTCATGAACTCCTTCTCCCTTTTCCTCTCCAAGTGTAGTTAGGTGCACCCTGATAGCAAAGGAAGCCGACCTTCTCTAGAGATTCAACCTCATAGTTCAAGTCCCACAACTTGGAGGTTGTTTCCATGTTTCAAAAGGTTGTCCTTAGGTAAAAAATTTGGACAAGGGTGCAAGCTTTTGTGACAATAGTTACCTTGATCTCTTGATTACACTCTTTGATCGAGAAAATTTTTTACTTGTCATTTTTCTTTCTCTATCTACTTTTCTATTTGAATTTTTTTCCTAGCTCTTGACTTGAGTCACAGGTGTTGTGAGTTTTTTGGGCATTTTTCTTGACAATTCATTCTCTCATCACTATCTCTGTTGGCAAGTGAACACTTTAACTCTCTATTTTAGACATCAAGTTATCTTGTGTCACCTTATTAGCTTCTTCTAGTCTCCTTCATGCTTGATTTTCTATCTACCACTATGAGCTTGAAATCTTGTGCTATCAAATCTCAACCAAGTCTATATGATCATGAGTTCTTCTATGTTGTTAAAGAGTTTCAAGATTTATACACTTGATACAAAGAACTAGAAGAAATAGATGATATTTCTTACCTTCATCTCACTAGGTGCATGATAGAAATAAAGTCTAAAATTGAGAAAAGGTTAGAGGACATAATGAAATGATCACATTATCTTCCTTTAAAATCTTGATGTGCATACAAGTCACCTTCTTCAACATCATATTCTTCCTCTTCTTCTAAGTCTACACACTCTTTATCTTCAAGATATCAATTGACTTCATTTATTGGATCTAAAGATCTCCTTAGAGAGAAAGAAAGTAATACCTCCTTTGATCCTAGGACAATATTTCATGATAAACCTATTTTTGATGAAAATATTGATGCATATGATACATTTGATGAAAAACAAAAAAATCCTAAACATACTCTTGAGAGAACTTTTACTCCCTTGGAAGATTCTTATGATGCCATCTTGCAAACACTTCTTGATAATGAGTTCATCACATTATTAGACAAATCTAGACCTTATGAACCTAAAATCAAACCTCCATGGTGGAGAGATGACCACTATTGTGGCTACTAAGGAAATATAGGTCATAAAACTTAAGATTGCATTGAGTTGAAACATAAAATTCAAGATCTTATTGATAGTGAGATCATTGATGTCGGAACCCCTAATGATTCATGTGATGAGTACATTTCTCTTGAGAAAGATGATATTGATGATGTCTAGTAGTGGTCTCCTTGACAACTCCACTTCTTCTAACACTCATGCACCTCCTAAAGCTTCAAAGCTTTACAACATGCCTCCATCAAATAAAGAACCTACCACTTTCAATATTGACTATGTCTATCCTCAAGGACTACCTCTAAAAGAAACTCAAGCTGATCTATACTCAAATTTAAACCTTTTCCATGATACTAAGACTAAGATCCTCAACCTTCATTCAATGCTATGCTTACTAGGCCCACTTCAGCTAATCTCGACATTACCTCTTCAAGATCCTATCATGCAAACCTCATATTTTCCCATGTCCTTAGAAGTGGATCCATGTTCAGAGGATTCTCAAAAAGCTAAAGCTATAATTGTCAAGAAAGATCAAGATCAAGCAACCTTTCATCTCCTTCAAAATGTTACCTTTCCATATCCTATGTCTTGCCCACCTCCTACATATGATGAAGATATCACTTCCACCATTTCCATTGAGCTTACTAAAAATTATAAGAAAAGTGTTCTTTCTATACTATCCAAAGAAACTTGTCAAGATCAAAGTCTCCCCTCATGTTCTACTTCTCCATATCCACTTCAAAACTATGCTCAAGCTTCAAATTCTCCTATCAAAGATACTCATGAGTCTATTGATGGCCTTGGCCATGTTGCTCACTCTAAAGATGTTGATATCCTATTCATTATCCCTTTACATCTCCTAAATCTATCCTTGGTCCTTATCCATCAAATCTAAAACCTTAAAACATTCCTTCCATATTGGGACCATATGTTCCTCCATCTCCTACTTCAACTCTTATCTTATCACCTAGCTCTCTCATTATACCTCAAGATCAACAAAGACACTCATCATTGAAAAATATTCATTCATCTATCCATATGAACCGGTCATATCAGCCTTATTCATCCACATGAAATCCCAAGTCTTTTGGAAGAAATTTTGATGATCAACTTAAGAACAAACACAAGAATGAATATCACTATGTCTTATCTAATCTACACATGAATACAAAGAAATAACAATTATTCAAGAGACCACAAAGGTCCACTACCCAAAGAGCTAAATCAAAGAAAATATGGGTTCCTAAACTCATTATTGAAAAAATGTGTTCTAAAGTACCCAAAGGAAAATCTAAAGCTATATGGATTCCCAAGTCTTCTCTTGAAAGACTTGAATATTGAACATAAATCAAAGATGGCATTCAAGATTCCAAAGGCTTCCATTCCATCTTCTTCTAAACATTTTCCTCAAAAGATTTCAAAACCTTCGACTCCATCTTCCTCCAAAATTACTCTACTACCTTATACATCTAAACCTCAATTTATTTCCTCCATTATTTCTACATCATATTACTACCCTTTTAGGAGTTTGTCAATATTGGTCATTCCCACTTTTTTACCTACACTTATGCCATATTTTCAAGCCTACACTTACTATCCATACTCTTTGTCTTCCAAGGCATTCACTCTTATCCTCCATATACTCTTCCTACTATCATCTCTCTGCTCTCATCCTATCAACATCTTTGAGCATATATTTTTATGGTCTTAGCTTATCATGACTTATCCTTTCAATATGAGCACTATCTAAATTTGAAAAGCTTGAACTCGCTCAAAAAATTCAAAACAAAGAAAAAAATGTGCCTTGGTGAAAACCACTTCTTGTGAAACCTTGGTAGCAAAAGTAAAGAGAAATAAATTCATCCTATAGTGAAAACCACTTCTTATGGCACCTTGGATAAGTACCATGATGAAAACCTAGTAAATAGGCATCATTCATAATTCTTCCATCATCCATATATTCCCTCTTCTCTCTTTGATCTTGACAATGTTGAGATATCCTTGCATATTGGCTATCTTATCCATCAACTTCCATACTACTCTTTCTTATTCACTCACAACCTTCATATCTAGCTTCATTCATACTCCTCTATCCTATCACTATCCTATCTAGTTGATCCCTTGGTCTTGATCACAATAAATAATAAAACTTGGTTCTCATAGGAATCTTGACATGTCTACTCTTTTTTATTACATGATTTCATGTTATCTTTCTTATTGGATACCACTGCTTATCCTATATGTTATCATGTGTATTGGCTTCCACTTCTTATCCTATATGTCATCTCACTTGTTGGCTTCACTTCTTATCCTATACGCTATCTCCTTTCATGGATTTCTTGGCTTATCCCAAATGTGCTTCATATGGCTATTTTACGCTTTCCCTAGCTTGGGTACTCTTGAGGAGTTAGTCCTCAAGGATCACTTTCACTTGCTTCATACTTCTTTTTTATCCATCTCTTCTTATCCACCAATTTGTTGCTCCATCATGTCCTGCACCTTGCTAGACACTAGAACAAATTGATGTGATCTTTCTTGAGAGTGAGTAATCTCTAAATCATTCTAAAAAATAAAATAAAAATCATATATGATGCTGAAAAAATTCTTAAAAATATAAAATGTCTTGAAAAAATGATCATCTTAGTGAAAACCTCACAATAGGCACTTTGATGTATCACAAAAAAATCATAAAACATCCTTAAAAAAATGTTGCTAAGTGGTGAAAACTTGGAAACAAACACTACTTGAGACCCTTGCACCTATGTCTATCAGTCTCATTCATTTCAAAACACATTTCCTAGCTTGAAATCGTCTCTTGTCCTTGTCTTAGCTTTTCATGGTCTTCTTGTGCGTTAGGGTTTCTTTGCAACTCACCTAAAATAGTTTATTTCAACACTACCTTGACATCGAGTGTTTCTTAACACTTCTTGGATACTTACCTCCAATCTAGGATGCTATGATATTTCTCACTATTAGATGCAAGTTTTGAAGAAATGGCCATGTGACACACACACACACACACACACTTAAACATTAAACTTGTTGAGATATGATGAACTTTATCTTTTCTTTTTGTGGTGTCTATGAAAATTTTTTAGTTGAGTGTTCCCTCCCTAATAGTCTTTCAAAGATTTCATGGACTAGAAGACTGGGGGCACAAGTCATGTTTTACTTATTTTCTAGCTTGTGGTTATACCTTGTTAGTCGAAGGTGTTGAGAGCCTTTATGCTTTTCCTACTTGAAGCTTTGGACCTAAAAGGTATCATTCTTTTCTATTTCCACAAGAGCACACTTGGGGGTTATCCTAGCACTTACACCTTGATACTAGTGTAATAGTGGTATACTAAACTTAAGTAATCCAATTGCATTAGTCATCTTAACTTACATGTCCTTGATGCTTAGGTTGGATTCCCACATTTCTATCTGCCATAGATCATATTCATATTCTCATAGTTATACTAGTGATGATTGTATGATTTTCTGATGTCCCTAAAAAGACTCAATGATAAAAACTAGGACCTATCTGTATAACCCTTGCAATTGCACCTTTTGCATATTAGCTTGCATTTTAGGGTTCATTTAGCTTAGCTTTTCATTTTTTAATGTTGAGAGAGACTTCTTTTTTTCATGTACATTTCATCTAACTGCATTCATCTTCTCTTGCTTCTTCTTGATCATACCTTGTCATCACCTCTTAGCTATCATTCACCTCTTTTCTATCTTGTCATCAAAAGGGTTAATCTTATCATTACATTTATTTTCCTTTTTTAACCTCTTAGATAATCTTGATGTTTTGGATCCTTTTTTGTGGATCAAAATAAAAATTCGGGTTCATCTTGATGGTCAGAATTATGCTTTAATATTCTTCCTTCTTCTATGTCGTTAACTGATTTTTTGAGGCTTAATATTTAAATATTGTTGGAGAAATCATCATTTCTTCATCATTTCTACTCTTTTTCTCTTCTTATTTATTTCATTTTATCCTTATTCTTGTTTTGACCTTATTCTTATGCTTTATTTTTTTGGTCAAACTTAGTCAAATTGGGGCATAATATCAATGATTGGTGGTCATTCTCCTTGGTCTTAATTTCTTATCTGTCATCATGGATATTAATCTTGATTTGATTATATCTAAATCATTTTTCATCTCCTCTATCTCATTTTGATTTCAATTCTGAGGGGGCAGGAATATTCTACCATTGTTGCAAATTATTTTTTTGCTATGATTATCTATTTCTCAGTGGCATATGCTTGAAATTTCCATTTTTTCTTGATCTATTTGTTTTCTTCACTTGACATATTAGTACTTTTCTCAGGTTTTGATATTCTCTCTCTCTCCCCCCCTAGTGTTTAGTATTGTCACTACTAGGCTATGCATTTAGGGGTTGCTATCTCTTTTCACTTTGTTCTTTGAAGTCAATTTCTACTGCTTTCTTGGCTTCTTTATTCTTTGATGTAATGTGTTCCCAAATTGATCACACACAAGTCAAAAAGGGGAAAATGTAACCACCCAAAAATTGTCATCTAGACTATTATCCCCCTTTCTAGCATTTTTTCATAATTTATTCATTGCTTATCTTTGATCAAATCATCAAAAATATATTTGTTTGATTATAATCTATGGTTTGACCACTTTATCCTAAGTCTCTTATTTAATTAAAAGAACTTGATCCCTTTTAATTAAATAAAAATTCCCACTTCCCACTTATCCTAAGTGTGCCCACATTAAGCATTATTCCTATTTTAAAAATAAAAGAAAATGCACTTTTCTCTACACATGAGGTACACACTTTCCAAGGTGGGTGAAATCTCTATTCTCCTCCACATATCTCTCACCTTTTTGAACTCCACCATTGATCTTGATTAGGTGAGATTATTGTTCACATGGATCACTCAAGATGTATCCCCTACCCTTAATTAAGTCTCTTTTGCCTCTTAATCTCAACTGTCAATTTGCCTTTAATAAGGAGGGCTCTATCCTCATTCTAAAATCTTAGAGTCTCATGCTAATGTTATGTTGTAGGATTTATTGGTGACTTTTGGAGCTTTTAAGGACTTGAAGCACTCTTGTATTTTCATCTCATATTTTCTTTCTCATTCTTGCATCATGGCATCTTTATTTTAGTTTTTTCTTTATGATTTAGATTAGCTCACCTATTCTAAATAGGGGTTTTGTAATCTTTCATACTTGTTAGCTTTAATATTGCATCTCATTTAGTTTACTTTTCATTTGAATTGCATACCCATTTGAGGATTCTTGGATATTTGCACTCATTACCTCTACTCTTTGAATCTATCATTCTATGGTGCACCTTGCAAGGGTTGTATAGCCTTGGTTCATTTGAGAGCCTCCATTTAAATACTTGAACCTTTTCACATCATAGATAGAGAGCTATAAGATGCCTCTTGAGATGCTCTCTTTCATTGGTATTCTCAAGAATAAGGGTTTATAGAAGTGTGACACTTTTTATGCACACACAAAGCAACATATTAGAACTAAAGATTCAATCAATTCTACTCTCACTAAATCTCTCCCATCTCCAATATTGCAATGGAGGGGAGACCATAGATATATCCTATTGCTATTTAAGAATATCTTGACACTTTGATGGTCCTTGTTTGCCATGTTTGGCCTAATTGCTTCATTGTTCTTCTTGTGATACTCCAATAGTTCCTCATGAAAAGTGGGATTGATACTGGTATTATATGACCAAGTGTGCATGTATCTCATTTCCTTTTTGTTCACAATTACTATCCCATCCCAAGAAAACTTTAAGAACTTGGAATTTGAAATTTCCATACTTGTGGTCACTTGCAAAGCAACATTATTGAAAAAGAGTCTTAATTCTCAATATGAACACTTCTATTGTTGTTCACATCTCATCACTACTAGCCTAGATACCATATATATATCCTACTACTATTGAAGCATATCCCAACACTTTGATGGTCCTTATCTGCCTTTTTTGGCTTCACTACTTCATTGTTCTTGTGATACTTCAATAGTTCCTCATGAAAAGTGGGATTGTCATTGGTACTATAGGACAAGTATACTATATCTCATTTCCTCTTTTTTCATAGTTACTGTCCCATGCCAAGCAATTTTTAAGAACTTGACATTTGAAATTTCCATAGTTGGGGTCACCTACAATGCAACATAGATAAAAATGAGTCTTTAATAATGCTCAATATGAAATTCTAATTATAAAGACCATGTTACAAAAGGATATTGAAAATCCTTTCCAAGCCCTAACACTTTTAGGAAATGCATAAGAAATATTATTTTTGACAAAGGTCTTTCATGTTTCATCCCCATAGGGGCTCTAATGGTCCATTTAGCTGCAAGTGTTATCTCTTGTACCCAACCCACTATAGCTTCTGCTCATGATCTCTTCCTTTTTCTCTTACCATTAGATCATAGAAACCTCTTGATATCTTGTTGTATTTGATAAATGAGTAATAGAAATATGTATGAGAACCTCATTGCAAAATAAATTTTGGAAAATTAGTAAAATAACAAATTTGCAGATACTAAAAACTAAAATTTTAAATATTTGAATCCTAAATAAAATCTATTGATGACTAGTCCTCTTGTAAATCATCTTCTAATGAATACTAATCTTGTTCTAGTGTTCTACTCCATCCTCTCAAGGCCTGTATTTGCTGTCAAAGTTTCTAGTTTGATGTTCTTCTCTTCTAGCATTATTTGGTGAAGTTCAAAGCATATTCAATAAGATATTAATGTTCTATCCATGTTGGGTATGTTTGGAATATGTTGAGGATCATTCCAAGTTGTTTCTGTTACATTTTAGATTATGGAAACTTGCTTTAGACCATTACCAAACCTACAATCAGCTTTTCGGTCATCCATTTGTTTAAGTATAACTTCAAATGGATTTGATAATGTTGATGTTAGTATATGAAACATGTTCACACATACATATACATACATAGATGCACGTGTTTCATTTCCTTCACATACTGACATCACAAGTTATTCAATACTTTGTGATCCTAGATCGAGCACCATATATATGTGGTGATTATTTTCTCATACTTGGAGCATTGATACATGACAATAATCTCATTGAATGACATCCATTGTATTGACTAGATCAAAAAATAATTTTGTTACCATAGTCGCCCAAAATATTATCGAGCTTGTGTCAAATATGAGCACCCTAGTTAATACCATTGGGCCTACTCTTAATATCACCCAATTTTGGTTCAAGCATTAACAAACTTTGTATTAATTTTGATTTGTTATGAACCATGCCATGCCCTCTAGAGACATGTCTCTATGGTGACATGACTATTCAACCTTATATATATAGTGATTCAAATGCAATGGAGAACATATCAATGACAAGGAAATATTACTATTTATTGCATCTGTAATTATCTGTGATTATCTCCTCTATATCTGTAGCCACAACCATATTAATTGAATATTGTTAGTATTATTACAAAGTGGAATTTCAAAAAAATATAAACATTATATATACGTTCTTGCAATCATATGATTATATGTTTTTAGTATTTATTAGTACTCCATTATAGTGAATCTCTATAACTAAATTATAAATAAAAATAAAAATCTATCTCAGATCCCAAGTTCCTTAACATGGTATGAGAACCTAGTTGGTAGATATAGTTTAAAGCAATTAGTGAAATCATATCCCACGATTTCTAAATTATTTAAACTATTTGAAAGTGCAAACATGGTGAACAAAGTCAAGATAGAAAACATACTTGATGGAGCATCAAAATTTATATCGTGGAGAATACAAATCATGACCATTCTTAGAGAACTTGGATTAGAAAAATATGTGGAAGAAAAAAAAGCCATGCCTAAAAAAGAGCCAGATAAAATAGTATGGAAAATGTATAACAATAAAACTATGAAAATTATAATTGACTCTGCAAAAGATTGCATTATTATGTTTATATCAAAATCTATAAAAGCATATGAGATGTTCATGACTATTCAAAATTCATATAAAATTTCTTACCTTGAAAACACAACTCCTTCATATTAAGATAAATAAAGGATAAACTAAAACATCATATTTCATGAGAATATCAAAATTAAGAGATCATCTTTCCACTCTTGGAATTATCATTGGTAGCCCTTAAAGGGTTGTCCATTACATGGGAATCCTTCATTAAAGTAATTAGTGGATGTCCTATCCTACCAAAATTTGGCCAACTCAAGAATGATTGTACTCAAGAAGAATAATGATTGATTACAAGATGAATCATTCCTAATAAAGAGGGGGAAATTCAAGCCTTACATGCAAACTCAAACAAAAAAAGGAAGAGACATTTTAAGAAAAGAGAAAAGAGAAATCAAAACTATAGGAAAAAAGATTTGTCAAAAGTTCAATGCTACAAATGTGACAAATTTGGACATACATTTATTGCTTAGAAAGAAAGAAAGCTCTTGCCAACATATTTGAAGTCAAGGAAGTTGAAAACTCACTATTCTTGCTTTCCTTAGCATGTGAGTTGAACTCTATAAGAATGCTTGAATAATTGATAGTGGATAATCTATATACATAATTGGATTTAGAGATTAGTTTGAAACCTTCAAAGGAAACTCAACCAAAGAAGTCACAATAGGGGATAAATCCACTTACCATGAGAAAGGAATTGGGACATATTCAATTTAATTGAAAATTGGAGTTACTCTACATCTAAAAAATGTTCTAGTTGTAGTAGGTATAAAGAGAAACCTAGTCTCTATTTCAATCCTAGAAGATCAAGAGTATTGCATCACCTTCCAAGAAGATAAGGTCCTATATTTTCCTAAGAAATCAAATATTAAAAATGCAATCTCTATTGGATTCATAGATAGAAGTCTATATAAAGTGTGTAACTCTCAAAACCTAGCCTTAAATTATGAAGTTATAAAAAACTATGAGATCTGGCATAGAAGACTAGGTCACCTACATTTCTATGCTCTACCCTACATAGAGAAGATTGTAAAAGGCATAGCTAACCTAAAATCTGAACGTGATGGAACATGTAGAGGTTGTACACTAGGAAAGAACTCCAAAACATCTTTCCCTCATAGTGAACATAAATCAAATATTTTACTTGAACTCATTCATACTGACTTGTGTGGACCAATGTTAGTGCCTTCCTTAGGATGATACATGTATTATATCATCTTAGTTGATGATTATTCCAAGAAAACCTAGATCTATTTCTTGAAATTGAAAGAATCAAATGAAGTTCTATCTCAATTCAAGGAGTTTAAAGCTTTAGTCAAAAATCAAACTGGGAATAAAATTAAAATTCTAAGATCTGACAATGGAGGAGAATACATTTATGAAAACTTTAAAGATTTTTGCATATTTGATGGGATTAAGAGGAAGTATAGGGTACCATATAATCCTCAATAGAGTGGAGTAGCCAAAAAAGAGAAGAAAACCATTATTGAAGTAGCTAGTGTCGTCATGCATGATCAAAATCTTCACATAATATTTTGGGCTTAAGCCTCAAATACTACAGTGTATATTCAAAATAGATTATCTCATTCATTTTTAGAAAATGTAACACCTAAAGAAGTCTTCTCAGGAATCAAACATGATCTAAGTCATGTAAGAATCTTTGGGTTCCTTGTATACATTCATATACCTAAAGAGAAAAGGACTAAGCTAGAGCCCTCGAGAAAGAAAGACATATTTGTTGGTTATAGTGAATCTTCTAAAGCTTACAAAATATACATACCAAAATCAAGAACAATTGAAATTAGTAGAGATGTTAATTTTGAAGATGTTGCATATAAAAAATCTAAAAATATAGAAAACCCAAATGATGACCCCATTCCATAGTTAGATGAAAGTTCTACAATTGAGAGGGAGAGTTGCACATGAGGTCATGGACCCACAACACCTAACCTTAAGTATGACTCAAATTCGTCCAACAATAAAAGACCATTATGGGGAAGGAAACTGATTGAATAAAATTATGTGGCTTCTCATAAAATCTATAGACAAAATAAGAGAACGAGAGGCCACTCATATTATTTCACTTACATAAATGAGCCTACTCAATTAGAACCCTCAAATGTTGAAGAAGCCTTAAAATCACAAGCCTAGAAAGATGCCATGATTGAGGAATATCAATCCATATTAAAGAATGATGTTTGAGATATTGTACAAAGACCCTAAGACAAATATTTTGTCTCCTCAAAGTGGTTAATTAAAAACTAAATAGACACCTAATGATAGTATTGAAAAACACAAAGCCATATTTGTGGCCGGAGGATTCTCCCAAAAGATTGGAATTGATTATGAGGAAACATTTTCTCCTGTTGCTCTATACATATGTTAGAACCACCATTGCAATTTCTTCATCCAAAGGGTGGAAAATACATCAGATGGATGTAAAGACAACATTATAAATGGTGTCATTGATAAAGAAGTATACCTAAAACAACTAGAATGATTTTCTATCCATGACAAGAACACACATGTATGTAAACTAAAGAAAGCTCTCTATGGCCTTAAAAAAACTCCCAAGGTGTGGTATGAGAGAGTAGATGACTACTTTTTTTTATCAAACTAGGGTAATCAAGAAATGAAGTTGATCCTAATATATAATTCAAAGAATCAAAGGATGATATGCTAAAACTTGTCCTCTATATTGATGACCTTATCTAATAACAAGGGAAGATCACCTTACTGCAAAGTTTAAACAAGATCTTACATCTGAATTTGAAATGAAATATTTATGTCTCTTACACTAATTTTTGGGATTATAAGTATGACAAAATTAAGACTATGTCTTCTTGAACTAAGGTAAGTATACTATTGGCATATTTAAAAATTTTGACATGATGGATTGTAAACCATTGTCCAAACCTACAGAAACAAATCTTCATAACCTCAAAAGTGAAGCATCTAAATCCAAAGTCGCTAATCCTACATACTACAAGCAAATAATTGGATCTCTAATGTACTTGGTGAATGCCTACCTTGATATTTGTTATGCTACAAACTAATATAAGTCAATTTATGTATGAACCTTAGAAGATCCATCTCATGGTAGCCAATCACATTTTGAGATACTTATGAGGCACTATTGGACTTGATCTAAAAAATGATTATGTTGAGTTACAACTTTAAGGTTATTCAAGTTCTGATTGGGCAAAAAGTTCTACTAACCTGAAAAAGCACTATAGGATGTTGTTTTAGTCTTGGCTCTTCTATGGTATCTCAATTTACTAGAAAGCAATCTATAATTGCATAGAGTTCTACTAAAGTAGAATACATAGTGACATCTATGAGAGTTCAAGAAGCAACATGGTTACAAAAGTTATTTGTTAAATTATTTGGGAAAGCCCTGAATCCCACAATTATACATTGTGATAATCAAAGATACATTAAACTCTTTGTAAATCAAGTCTTCCATATTAGGTCCAAACACATAGAAATTCCCTATCACTACATCAGAGATATGGTGGACATAAATGCTATTAAGTTAGTATATATCAACACTAAAGAGTAGACTACCAACATATTTACCAAACCTCTTGTGAAATTAAAAATAGAATATTTCAATGGTAAAATTGGTATGATTAAGAAATAAATATAACTCCTAATATTAAGTCTTAGTTTTTTTAAACACACACACAATATGTGTGTGTGTGTGTGTGTGTGTGTGTGTGTGTGTGTGTGTGTGTGTGTGTGTCTCATTTTAGTGTTGAGAGTTACTATTATGCACATGTGTATTATTTTATGAAAGGTGGTGATCTTTCATTGAGTTGGTTATAAGGTCTCTATTGTAAGGTGATGACCTTAAAAATAGATTGACCTATTACCATAAGAGTGCATTAAGTTGTTATCTCAAACTGTATCGTTGATTATGATAAAAAAATCATCATGATTATCTTCATTAAGTTATTTTCCTAGAATGAGCTAAAAATCATGATGCTACTTGTCTTAATATTTTCTTGAGTTCTTGATCCATTTTCATGATAGACTACATTAACTTCCTAGCTTGGTCTGTGCCTAAAGTCATGAAAATAAATAAATCATGGTAGACTACTTTAGTCTTGGAAGAAGCTAGAGATCATGATTCTTTCTATCTGAGATCAAGAGTTGCTATCTGATAGACCACATTCTTGTCTCATAATATTGAGGAAATCAGATACTCTATATTCTTAAAAGGATATAATTGTGAATAAGCATTTTTTATTTAGATTCGAATATGATATTATTGAGATTGAGAAATTGATCATATCCTCCCTTGCTAAGAGGGAATGTTAAAGTATAACTTTGGTTGCATTTGATAAAGTTGATATCTATGTATAAAACACATTCACAAATACATATGTATATGTATATACATATATACTATATGCATGTGTTTGATTTCCTTTACATACTAACATCATTAAGCTATTCAATACTTTGTGATCAGGCCCAAATCGAGTTGAATATATATGTTGTGATAATTTTCTCACACATCAAGCATTGATACATGACAATAATGTCATCGAATGACACCCATTGTATTTCCAAGATCAACAAATTTTTTTTAATCATGATCTCCCATAATATAATCGGGCTTGTGTCAAATATGAGCACACAAGTTAATGCTATCAAGCTTGCATTTAATATTGCCTAGTTTAGGTTTGATCATTAACAAATTTTGTGCTAATTGTGATTTTTTATGATCCATGGCATGTCCCATAGAGATATGTCTCTACGATGACATGACTATTCAACCTTTTATACACAAACATGTACACACACACACACACACACTCTCTCTCTCTCTCTCTCTCTCTCACTCACACACACACACACACACACACACACAAACACACACACATATGGTGATTCAATGCAATGAAGAACATATCAATCACAAGAAAATATTACTATCTATTACATCTGTAATCATTAGTGATTATCTCATCTATATCTATAGCCATGACAATTGAAGATTGTTACTATTATTACAAAGTGGGCTTTCAGAGAAATATAAACATTACATATACATTCTTGCAGTCATATGATTATATATCTATAGAACTCAATAGTACTTCGTTATAGTGAATATCTGATAACTGAGTTATAAATAAAAATAAGACTCTATCCTAGATCCTAAGTTCCTCAACACCATTGAAGTATTTGATTTTTATTTCTGGTTGGGTGTTGGATCCAACTTTAGGAAGTGATTTTATCTATGCAAATTTGTATGAGCACTTGTATTGATGTTGTTTTGAGAGATCTTATCGATACTTGAACTGTGAAATATTATCAATTATATGTTTTTTTTGAGCTCGCACACATTGTCAAAAAGTATTTGTTGATGGATACTGATTTGTAATGGAAAGAAAACATATATGGGGCCCACATACCTTTAGGGTTTGGCCTTAGGCATTAAAATTGAGGAAATACACCCTTTATATGAGAGACTTCCCAACATCCTTGGGACACTTGAGGGACTGTTGGGCATCCCTGGTGATGTATTGGAGATGTCCAAGCATCTCGAAAATGTTTCTTGCATTTGGGTGGTAGTGAAAGAATGGTGGTGGGACATCTTGTTACCATCATCGTGTCTTGAAAATGTAATGTTATTTTTGGGAAGGGAGAATGCATCTCCATGGTATGCTAATTCATATGCTTATAGCTTAAACTTTGTGAACTCAAAACTATAAATACACATGTCAAATAATATTTGATGAAGTGATTATACATTAAGAATTCATTAGTTGATTGATCAACTCCATATAATGAATACTTATATCCTATCATCTATGTACCCTAAAGATATATTCTCCATCTTAAGGTGTTATTTTTTGTATCAAAATTTCTAATGTGCATGGACTAGTAGGAAAAGTCGCTCAACTGTCTCTGATGAGATGTTTAAGTACCCTCTTTTCTCAATACTCCTTATGAGAGGGAATTCTCTTGAAGTTTTTGATAATTTTGAGAATGTTTAGCAATCCATGGGATGACAAACTACAGCTAGGCACCTCCTTGCTATTGGCAATGGGGATTCTCTATCCTATTTTCAAATTTCTTTTTTTCCTTTGATGTAGGAAGGCAAGCCTCCAAAGGAGATGACCTAGCCCCCAAAAAATAACCACACAATAGAAACACAATACTTCAAATCAACATATGATAGAAAATACAACTATTTATTCATCAAACAATCGATTACATGCAATGTGCCCAACTTTAAGATCTTGCCCAACTTTAAGGTCTTCCTGGTTATGGCCAAATTAAAAAATAATTATAATAATAGTTCTAAAAGATTTTGCAAGATCCAAATAACTCCTAGCTAGCCCAAACCTATAACAACACAACAATACAGTAGAAACCCCAAGCAAGATCTAAACTTGTGCTCGCAATCCACCAAGAAATCTTCTTGTTTCCTACTATCCTAAATTTTTTCCTCTCAACAAGTCTCACTACTACATTTGATCTTATTTTTCAACCAAAAATTTCAACCTTCAATTAAAAAGGTTTACGTTGGTCGGATTGGAGAAGGGAAAAATCATCTTTTTAAAAATCTAAGCCCGTGTTGGTCAAAATTTTGACCAACACGAGCTTAACTTCAACATGAAAAAACATTTTTCATTCCGTTGATGTTTGAGAGTGCATGAAGGAGCTGGAGCTATGTAAGGGTTTTCTTCTGCATTGTGGCAGGAAAAGATATGAAATTGCAATCCATTTCAATCCTCGGCTGGTGCTCGCTGTCGATGAGAAGATCGATCAGGGAAGGAGGGAGACAATGATATGATTGGCAAGTAACGATATTTCTTTTCCCTGGCTTGACGCTGAAGTTATGGATGTCTCATACAATACTTGAGGGTTTTCATCTTCTATTGTGTATTCATTTTTTGTGTAAGTTCTTTATGAGCCATTATAATACATTTTTCTACCTGAATTTTAGGATTGGGAATTCTAGATTCATAAAATTAAATCATCTTCTCGTAGTGTAAGTGGTTCTTATCTACACCATTACTCACAAGTTTCGATAAGTGAGGAATTTGCACACCTCTAAACTATCTCTGAGGTCTTAGGATTCATAAATAGCCCATATGTGTAAGCATTTGACTATACCAAATCTACTTTACTATTTTGAGGCTGAGTATCATCTTTTGGCAATAACCTATCTCTACCTATAACAAAACTAGCTTTATAGGGATTCATATCAGGCCCAACTTTAATCCTTTTTTCAAGGTTAAATTTTTACAACCCCTCACACCTTGTCTAAGAATTGGTTGCATTATCACTTGCAGATAGAAGCATTTTCAGTAAAGTAGAGGAGCCTTTGGGCCCAACTCCTTCCTTTTTTCTTTTGTTGTTCCTAGGTGTTTAAACTAGAGAATGCCTATACACTTCCAAGATACTTTAGGAACTCTAGAGAATTCTAAGAGATGTCAAGAATCCTTCTATTTTGGGGATAGTTGCACATTCCCAACTCTATTTACATATGGCTTGAATCACCCTAGCAAAAACCAAGCCCTCTTTAAGAATGATTAGATGCCATAATAAATTCACCATCACTATTTGGGAATAAATAGAAGTTCCTAAAATATAATGAGGGATGCTATACCATGTGATATCTAAAGAAATATTTAATAAACTAGGGTCAACTTGGGTGCCTAAGAATCTTAGAATGGGAATGAAAAATGGGGGTGTGCCACAACAATACCAAGATGATATATAGCTTGGATTTTTTTCTTAGATTTCAGAGACAAAAGTGGGGCATTTTATACCCAATTCATTTAGAAAGTTAAATGATGCACTAAGTGATTACACAAGTTCAGCCCATCCTTAATCATTTCCATAACAATGCCTTTCCTCGACTTGCCAAGTGTTTGGCCACTCTAGATGTACCAAAAAAGGCTTAACTATTTGGGAGTTCAGGCCTCCATTATTATCTAAAGCCATATGTTATAAAGAAAACTAACTATAACTTTGTATGGTGCATCAATTGAAAAATATTCTATGCTACTAAAACTCAAATTTGTTTAGAATTCTTAAAGGCCTTTCATGTGCCTTCTCTTTTTGTTGGGCTCTATTAGGGATAACATAAAAAAATTAGCCAAAATTCTGCACTAATTGACATAGTCTTTCATCATCTAATCTATAATTTGTTCCCCCTCGAGTGAAACTTCAATAATAAATCTTGATTTTTGAGTAACCTTATGATTTTGGACTATGGGAATATTGCCATTCACACTTCTATACTCCAATGCCAAGGAAAAGATAGAGAATCTTAACATTCACATTCAAGGTTTGCATTATTTTCCACATTTGTGCACTCTTCTATGCATAAATAACAATCAAAATCTAAATATTTTGTGATGTAGACTAAGGGAAATACAATTAGTAGCTAGGAAATATTGTAGGTTAGTTGTGCATGTCAAAAGTGCTCTCCGCATTAAATTCCAGACTTTCAAAATATTTCCAAAAAAAACCAAATATCTAACTTGTGGCCGCAAAATAGAATTTCATACCATTGAGTAATTTTTTGCATCTGATGCAATTTTACATGCACAAGAAAAAATTGGAATTGAGTCTTCCATCACTTGATGGGCTACTTCACCAGCACCAATTGTTATTGCTAGCAGACCTGAAAGAATTTTATAAATTCTTTCATCTCCCAAATTAGAAAATCTTGTGGAATAGCAATAGAGCTACTATGTAAAACATTTCTAACTATAATTTACCTACAGCGTGTGCAGCAAGAGCCACCTCAGAAGAAGACCCTTTTTTTATCAATTTCATAAACATATCGAGCAAAGTTTCATTTCTGCAAGAAAGCTGATGGTTTAGGCAAGTATCCAATTTACATAACAATTGTCCGTAATTTTAAATGTGTAGAATTTTTAAGTCCATTGTAAATGCTTACAATGTTTTTGAAAATCACTTATTTGTAATGTTGTAGTACTATAATTTTGAGTATTTGCTCAATTTAACATTTTTGGTCTATTTTGTCCAATTCTAATTGTTTTAGACCCTTGTATGTCATGGAAAATAATAATTTTAGCAATGTTCATAAGTATATCAATGGGAATAAAACATAGAAGTAGGAATATTATCTAAATAAAGACAAACATAAGAATTAAACATATGCCATATTTGACAAAGATGATATTCCTGCTTTCTACAAATTCATATTGAAAATCATTCATGAAAGCATTGATAAAACCTTTTAGACCATTTTATATTAAAAGGAGAGAAAGTTGTTTGTATTAGATATCCATATCACAAAACTACCATATTTTTCTTAGTGTATATAGTTCCTTTTGGATAGTTCCGCCTCGTTTTGAGCCAACTATACTCAAATGTTAATTTGTTTCTTGGATCAATTTTGTGACAGTTTTTAGCATCAATGTTTTGAATCATCCTACGTGATCTATCAACGTTACTCTCCTGTATCCTGATGGTGGATCATGTAGTATGATCTGAAACGTTGATGCTAAAAACTGTCACACAATTTATCCCATAAACAAATCAACATTTAACATGGATTGTGAAGATCTGGTAGACTTACCTATATTTAAGTCATGCCAATTATTCATGATACATTCTTGGACATTTATTATCATGGAATCTGCTTCTACATAAACAAGATAGGAAAACATGGCTTCATGCCAAGCAGATCTTCATGCTAAATCTTCTAGTTTAAATCTCATTGTGATGATAAAATAGAAAACGTCAATGTACTTCATCTGTGAACTGTACATTGGTTAGCATGGAGAATAAATAGAAAGCAAGCACAAATTAGTAATATATGCATATTTTTTATTTGTATATTTAGCAAACAAGAAAAGAACATAGATTAAATACGAGGGGTTCCAAGCAGGCTAGTTAATACCAGCCTCTTTCTAATTTATTCCTCTGATAAAAAACTTTATGAATACTCAAAAAATTGTTCCTTCCTGGTATCCAATTAAACATCTTCACATTAGTTCAGAAACCCTAGGTCTAAAACTGAATACATGTATGTTGAAGAAGTTATAAAAAAAATCACATAGAATCAACATATCTTAGGAAATTAAAATATACATCAATCTGGTATATTTGAAACAGGATTGAAGCATTTCACAAACCTTTGTAACTGCTCCTCTAAAACCTCACACTTGGTAATGACATCTTTGCATTGCATGCGCTCCTCTTGAAGCTCTAGCTCCAAAGCATCCACATTTTCAGAGAACCCTTTCATCTCAATTTTTGTTGCCTTGAATTGAGATTTAATATCTGATTTATGTCAAATCATGGCTGCTAGTTCATTCTCTAATAACTGCTTTGATTCCTTAGCAGATTCAAGCTGCATTTGCAAGTTTTCCAGCATTTGTTCCGATTTAGTAAGTTGACTTTCTGTGTGTTCAAGTTTCTCTTTAGTTGTAGCTAGGACTACCTTTTAGATTAGCATTGTCACTCTTCAAATGCGTAAGTTGTTCCTCCAACTCTATAACTTGATGTTGGGTGTGATCAAGCTTCTCTTTTGTTACAATGAACACTAGTACATTTGAGGTCATTTTTTGACCAAAAATTTTGACCATCATTTAATAAGGTTTTGAATGGTTGGATTGTAGAAGGAAAATTTTCAATTTTTAAAAATCTAAGCCCATGTTGGTTGAAATTTTGACCAACACGGGCTTGACTTTAACATGCAAAATTGTTTTCAATTTCATTGACGTTGAGTGTGTGAAGTAGCTAGAGCTACAGAACCTTGGGTTGACCCATGCCAGTGCTGCTTGCTTTCCCGCCGCTGGCTCCTCATCTGGAACATTGGACTCCATCTCTCACATCCGGCTCTGAATCTAGCACTTTTTGCACTTAAAATAGTATTTACCTCATACATTTTTTATGTTTTCATACATTTGGTTGATTATTTTGTTTCTTCTAGCGGTTTGAGTTGTCTCACACTTAGGCGCTTACACTAAATATGGCATGCTCTTCTTTCATGAGGTTTATTGAAAACCTAAAGCCTTCCACCAGTAATGCCATTGGTGTAATGTCATTAGACTGAATTACGTTGCACATTTTACTTTCACAAAATGTCATTTGCGTCCCCTACTCTTGTCAATCTCGCACCATACTACCCATTTATAGAGGGCCAGTTGAAGGAGACACTTCACATTTTTCTTTCAACACACAAACCCCCTGAAGATTGCTCTGTAGATGTCCAATGCTTGCAGAACTGCATTGAACAGAACACCTTTTTTACAAGGCAAAAATGTCCTCCCATTTCCTCACTCACAGGCAATTTGCCTTTGGTGTGTATCCTAGTCATAGGTTGTTGAGTGTTCTACCTTGCCTAAATTTGGTCTTGTTTTTGGGCTTCTTCCTCTTGGATCTAAGACACCTTTGGTGCATATCTTTGAAAGGGTTTTTGAAAGGTTAGCGATTTTTGTGTCAGAAATGTGTAGAAGGAAGTTCCCTTGGAGCTTATCTTTTGATGCCCTAATTTGGCCTTTCATGATCTTTGCCTTGGTGTTTGAAGTACTCCCCCCCCCCCCCCCCTAAGTGCATTGTCCAAAATTGTAGTTGAAAAGAGGGTTTCCCTTGAAACCCTCTTTAACATTGGCCCAATAATAGGTCGCACATCAGAAGTATCCTTGTTAGTTTTGGTTTGACACCCTTTATTCAAAACTAGAAATTAGATCGTTAGGTTCTAGGATCTCATTTTACCACTTACTCTTTTTCTCACAGTTGGTATTAAAGAAATGATTTTTGCATACCCAAGCCCTTGTTATAATGTTCATCAAGTGATTATCTTTTGGGGGAATATTTTCCTCTTTAAACCTACTCCAACAACAATTACCGGAGAACACATTATGGATTTCAATATCAAAGCTTCAAGTTTCCTTAATCCTCGTTAAGTAACTTGTGAATGAGTAATTAGAAACCCTGAGGCTTGGACACAAGTAATAATTCAATTTGGGTTTTACTGAGATTGTGTTGGCTTTGTATACTAATAAAATATTATCTTGTAGGAAAAGATAGAGTTGAGAGCATAGCTTCCTCATCATCCACACCAGTAGAAACCCGACACAAGTATCATCAAACCCATGGGAAAGAAGAGAAAAATTGACCAAAGAGTTTGAAAAGGTAGTGCTAACAATGAAATATATGAAGGATAATGTGCTCCAAGTGTTGAAGATAGAGAACTTGCTTTGGTTTCTAATGGACATAGACATCAAAGAATGCAACTTAAGAGGAAATCAAGGAAGATGTACACAAAGGAAATATTTCTCAATAGGAATACTATAGCAACCTTCTTAGTATAGGATAGTTTAGAAATGCTTCTTTCCTACATCCATTCACTGTCCAAAAATCAGCAACACCTTGGACAATAATTACTCACCAACTACATGATTTTGTTCCCTACCAGACAATACTATCATTGTTGCCTTTGATTCTATCAACACAACCATAGTCTTCCGGACTCCTAGAAGAAAGTACATGACTTTGAACAATAAGGTCTTTACCCTTAGGAAGTATCAATCCATGGAGCATGAATGCAAGTGATAAGTGAACACATAGTGGATAATCCTCCTCATCCACTATCTCTATGAAAAAAGTCATATTACCCATCCAAGTGATCATCATTATTTTATGTCGCATATTTATGGAATTAAATGTGAAAGAATATTCCCCAAGGATGTATTATCTAATCTCAACATTATTGAATCTACTACCTTTTTTGACTGGCACAAATGATCTTTGAAAATATTGGTTGACTACTAAAAGAGTTGTAGCAGACTCACAATTTTTATATGACATATTAAGTAGTTTGGATGATAGATTTGTGTTGACAATATGAAGCACTGGAGACTAAAGACCACATGGGGGCTCCATTTTGAAATATGTTTTGCAATATTTTGTGAGGCTAATGGTACATTCCTATACAACACAATAATATGCCTACAAGAGGACCCCATATTTTAATTATCCAAGAAGGAGAAAACCTTTATCAAGCCATGGGGGATGTGGTTCATAAAGAGTTGGTGACACACTTATATCCATGTATATGGGTTCTAATGACATCCCTATCTACTTCCTCAACATTATAGTGATCAAATCATCATGCTCAAGTTCTACAAGTAAATCCTGGATGTACATAATGTATTTTCCATAGAAAAGGTAAAAATTGTGGGGTTCTCATTATCATGTAGAGGATACAAGTGCACTTTGGAAACTGCTAAAGATGCAAGTGCCAAATTGGAAATCCTTAAACTGAGAAAGTTCTACTTGTTGAGGTCCAATTTTGACACCAAGAGGTAAGTTAAACAAGACATTTACCACTAGCTATGGTGGTCACCTCCCTTGCCTTGAGGATTTATAAGAAGATTGTCAAGACAACTTTGATGCATTCTTATGGAGGCATTGCCAAATTAGAACAAAAAAAATGAAGTTGTTTAGGTTGAGGACTTTCTCAAAGAAATACATCGATGACACACTGATCTTGGATTCACACTTCAATAAAAAGAAAATGGGAAGTATTCTTCTAGAGCCTTTTGATTGGAACACCCCAAATGTTTATGACATTAAAGTGATCAACAAGCCAATGATTGATAATAGCTTATAGTGCTCAACTAGTGGCAACACCATTCAACATGTCAATAGATTTAAACTTTGGCAACTTTTTCTGATTTCTTATTTCTCCTTATTTTAGAAAGTGGTGATCTACACATACAACAAGATATATAATCAGAAGCTTCAACACTGACTTGAAACAATGGTTTCCTTTGAATGAGAAACTTTTAAATTGCTTGATGGCTACCTCCTTTCAGCACCATCCTTAATAGAGTATCCACAATTGTAAGCAATTTTAGACAAAGTGACATCCACCAATATCACCAAAACCATCGGCTCTGATACCATGCTGGAAAACAAGGCACAAAGGAGAAACTCTGTAAAAGAGCTCTGAGATTGCATTACTAATTTATCCAATATATAGAAATACATAATAAATGTGAAGTGTACTATTGGTCAAATTTTGATGCAATATTCATGGTGGATGGTAAAGTGAATGGCTGTGTAGTTGACTAAATTGGGTGTTGAGCGACTATTTACCGACCATTTTGTCAGTATCAGATGATTAATTTACATTGTCTAACATGGAGGATATGATAGTTGGGATGACCCAAATACTCAAAAGTCTTATTGTGCTTCATAGTATTCAAGCACTAGTATTGTTTTGTTTTACCTTTTTTGCATGTCACCTTCTAGTATTGAAAACTAGGAGCTACAAGGTGGCTAGTTTTATCGTGTTGACAACATTTTCAATAGTGTGGAAGATACACAGTTTAGTATTTCAAGAAAGTTCTATATTGTTTGAATGGTGGATATGATTTAATTTCTTACCAAATCATCAAAGGTCAAAGTGTAAAGTTTATATAGAGGTAGAGGAGTCACGACATTGCCAGAAGAGACACCGGCCAAAGAAGTAAGAAATTCAGGTAATTACTGTTTATTAGTTCTTGAGAACTATTGCCAAGGCTATATGGTTAAACAATTATTAATCTTTTTCCTTTTAGCCAATAGAATTGTTCTTTTTTCATGGATAAATTTTGTTTGCTGTGTTCATTATGGAAAACTTGCATATTTCTTACCTCAACCATGGACAAATTTATTTTTTCCCTCTTTGATTAGTGTTGTAGAGGGTTGGTAGATGTCTTTTCAAAATACCAATGCAAGAGAAGGTACGTTTCTCAAGGGGCTACCCTTAAACATCAGATACTAAGGGAAGAATTAAGTTTGTCAAAAAAAAAGTAACTTTGACTATTTAACACTTTTTGTCTACGAATTAAGCTTATTATGTGATGTTTAAGTTATTCCTTCTTAAAATACTTGTCAGTATTTAGCAAGAGCTATGGTGCAGAATGGGAAAAAATTTAAAAAGTAAAGTAGATGCAGACTATAGGCTGGACAAGGCTATATTGAGCTGATCTCTACATTCTCTGATTTAGAATATTTAAAGATAGGTGTTTTGCTGGTGAAGAGCATGTGGGAGTGTATAATAGAAACAACTGTCAATAGTAGTATGAGGTGTATAAGAAATTTAAGAAATTTAGGTCTCAAATACTACAGATTGATCATTTGGAGCTGAGAGTTTTTGACTATTGTGAGACAAGGAATTGGATAAAACTAGATGAATTTTGTGCAAGGATTTTCCTGAATGTCTTCATATTATTCTTCATTTTCAAGTCTACCTCGTAGCAGAAAAGAGCGGCTTAGCTTTCAGAAAGTTTGGCTTGGAAGGGGGATTGTGAATCGTAAGTCTCTGAAATTTTGTAAGAAACTCATATTCAGCACAACCTTATTCTAAGAGACCAAAAAATTTTGATGCTTTCTAAGAGATTGTTAAAATTCATTGTCGATACGTCCACATTTGGATGAAAATCTGTGAGCGCAGGCACAACCACAGTTATTGGGAAAAAAAAATTCTATCAGGTACTTTGGTCTATGTCCATACCTTCTGTCTACACACCTCTATATCCATATTAGAGGTCTTTAAAATGGTTGTGTCAGTACCTAACATTGTACTCGTAGGACTGTATCCATGTCAATGCAAAATTGGTGTTCTCTCTTTCCTTTCATTAGTGTTTTCTTTTATAGATGAAATTATACTATATAAATAATATTAATTACTAATAGATCTTTATTCTTGAACTAGATTTCTCTAGGGTAACTCTTCAGTTAAACAAAATTACAGTAATGACAATACTTAGAATTAACGCTATAGATAATATAGTAGATTATAATTTATTGGTCTTGGAGGGATTTCATTTTCTTCTACTAAATATAGAATGGAATGATTGCATTGATGAAAATCATTTTGAGTAGATTCATATTGGTTGTTGTGATTCTGTAAGTTTGATAGTTTATGCAAAAGAAATTAGTTTATTGAATTAAATTTAAGATTTTCAGTTTTTTAAATTAAAAAAATTGTGTTATTTTTAATTTGTAGTTGAAACATTGGGATTTACATTTTTCCCACTTGGCTATCTCATTCCTCGGGCCTCTGTTAAAAAATAATCAATGGCATGAACTTTTCTTTAGGAGATTCTACCATATATGATTACTATTGCAATCTTGTACTTTAATGTGGCTCATACTGTTTATAGGCAGAACAATTTTAATGGCTTTTTGGTAATTCTATTTGTTGTTTTGCAGAATTCTATATCCTTAACACAATAGTTGTAGTTTTTCAATCAATCTCAATCCAAACTAACATGCATAGTAGTTTTTCCATCAATAACAATCCAAATTAGCAAGCACAGTGGGATAGAAAAATGCTTCATCTACTGTGTCCCAGGCTTTGCAAATCCTCAATTCTGGTGCCATTGATTTCAAACAGAACTATTACATTAGTTCTTTTCTCCTCAAGAATTTCATTGTTTCATAGTACATAGCCACTCTTATACTACCAATGGTCTCAAGATCTATTCAGGGAAGTCTTCTTTCTTCTTCCAAATTTCTATTTTCTCTTTATACTTTATCTTTTTAGTCCAGTAAATGACCCCATTCTGAAGTTTGTCCATATGTCTATAAGCATATTACATTTTGCAGAGGCCATAATATGTTACAATTGGCATTGTAGATGGCAGACAAAGGTATCACAGATACCAATGCAAGAATGTACATAAAAACTTAGTTTATGTTAGTAAATTGTGCATCAATTAAATAATAGACTTTTGAGCACCAAATGATATATTTTAACAGTCCAAATTCCTTGCTATGTTTTCAAAATTTGCATGCCTTGAAGATGTGGCCAATGCTTAGAAAATATGGAGTTTAGTGATCTCTTCACGTCTCTTACAGTTGTTTTCATATCTTGTGTTCTCATGGCTCCATTAAAAAAGGATAATAAATATTTGCATTGTGTAAATGCCATGAGAGGAGAGAAAAAAAAAACGTCTTTCATGCATAGGATTTTTCATAATTTTTGTGGTTGTCAATTTTGAGTTCTTTGTATTTCTGGGATATCTCTTCACATTTTTTTTTAATTAGTCAAAAGAATATTTTCCATTATTGATTGTAGGGGATGAATTGAATAAGGTAGATAAAGTGATCACTTATTTGGGCCTAGTAATTTTCCACCTCTACTGCCCATCTTGTTCTGATTTTTTTCTAACATACTATGCATGCATCAAACATTGTTCATTTTTTCATATATTCTCTACATTAGTCTACACTGTTTTACTAGAGCTAAATGCAGCTAAGCTATAGATCTTAGATGTTAAAAATATTATTAAAGGAAAGCTCCTTGATGTTGGATCCCCTTTTCAACCATTAGTTAAGGAATATGATCTACCAATCCCCTTTTCCTTGAAAACTTGACAACCACAGTGCTAAAGAAACATTGTACTTGAAACTTTTGTATCAAATATCAATTTCTAAACAACAATTTAAAATTATGAATAACTGATACACTATTAGACATTGATATATGTGTGCATTTTCAAGGTGCAAAATAATATTGCACCACAAGTTATTTGAGTTAGTGTTGTTTAAAAGGCTATCATGATTAATCATATTGTTCCTTCTAGTCTCACATATCCTAATGGCTATATTAGGTTTCTCTCATGATTAATATAATTATAATTCCTAATCTAATCTATCATTTCTACTATATCAATCTTCCAATGCAATTTTCCTTGGTAGGAACTGTGATGCCACTAGTACATTAGGCCCCCGTTTTTGAACTATATTTGAAAGTGTACAGAAAATTCTCGAGCAATCCAGGAAAACAATATCAGCTTTAAAGAAAGATTAAAAATAGGCAAAATTTGCAATTAAAGAAAGAGAATACATAATATCAAACCATAAGAAAGCAAGTTTGTATGCATGTAGTGTTATTTAGTAGATGTAATTTACAAGATATTCTTAGATGAGACTTACATTTGGGATGTTGTATGGTGAGCAGAAACACTCTGGCCAAGCAGGCCTGCACACCTCCCTTTGATTTGGAGAGATCTGTTAAAGACATTGAAGGGTTGTTTGCTAAAATAGGTATGTTGACCCAGGCCTTTTCAAAGATTCAAAATATTTTATAACATTGCAATGCATAGATTGTTAGCTGGACATTTTTGTTTTGATTCTATCAATTTATAGAAATGGAAATCAATATAGGGAACGGATTCAAAATTTTGTACCCTGTAAAGTAGCAGTTCAGTACATAAGTAATAGTTAATAGAATAGTTTTGTAAAAGATAAATAAAATTTGTAGTGTGTGCTTGATATTATTGCATGTTTGTAACTCAAATTGTTGTCAATATACGAGGGAGAATTCCTTTCATAATTTGTAAGAGTTCAAACTGCAGCCAACTCAGTATTAGTAACAATCTTGACTTATGTCTTGTCACATACGTTTCTACTACTCAGTCCCTTGTTCCAGCCCTAAAAGTTTAGATGTATAGTTGTACTGATGATGAACATTTATTGCCCCTAATTTTATTTTATAAGAAAAATTGGGTAGCAAATGGTAGTTAAGTCAGTCACGAGGATCACAATGCATGAATATGGAGTTGATTATTTAAGTCACATGGGTGTGAGTTTTTAGTGTCTTCATGGGAACTCAGCTCACCAGCTATGAGGCTCCATTGTTATCTTTATTGCGTAATCATCACAACACCTTCTAACAAAGACACTAAATGCATCTTTAATTCACTTTTATAACTCTTTTTGATAACCCCACAAATGGAGCAATTTACTCACCTATAACCACTTTGGACCAAAGAGTAACTTAGAATGAATACAAAAACAAGGACATTGATCAAAGATGCCTTGATAGGTAGTTAAGTTGTGCATATGTAACTCAATTGTTATGGTATCTTTCTGCCCATTATATTATGTAGGTGTAGATGGAGCCTTGGAAGATTCTCTTTTCAGTATTTCCCCGTTCCGCCTTAAGGGTAGTATTACTTGATCTTTCATCAACATTATCTTTCTCAATGCCCCCCACTTCTTAACAATATCTTTATCTTTTTACACACATACACATCTCCGTGCATAAGAATTTAGAAGGAATCCCTCAAAAGGAACTGAACTTATGATGCAACTTTGAAGAACTTTGATTGTGTACTTGAAGGTGAATGGATTAAAATCTTAGAAACAACTGAGTTTTAGCAATGAAAAGATAAAAAAATCCATGAATGGTGAAGATTAGGAATCTTATACAAGTAGAAAACTCCACAAATATCCTACACCACTCTAAGAGTGTGGCATTTTTCTGGATGGATGTTGTATCTCAGTCTAATGAAAGGTCTGACTATCTCTACACACCCTTCTCCCATCTATCCTTACCGACATGTATCTTAGCAAATGTTATGCTATTGTCTTCTATGTTTTAGGCCTTGATATGATTTACAGTATATATGCTTCCTAGAAGATGAGAATGTTGTTGATTTTAGGGGATCAAGGGAGAATTTTGAGATGCCAGACCAAACAATTCTTTACTCTATATTTGAGAAGCTTATTTATTAAATATGTATCTTTCTAAACCATTCAAAAATTCAAAGCCACATCATATATGTGGATTGAAATGATTATAGGGATTTGTATCCCTCATTTTCCCTAGAAAATATCTAACATCAATCTTTTGAATGGATTTCAGGAAGGTTTCAATTTCTAGTTCATTGAATGACCTCTGACCATTTTCCAGCAAATCCTTTTGCATAAGAAGCTTGAAAATAACCACATGATCAATGATTGCCAAATAGTGCCAACATACTATGTGGAAAGGCCCTTTCAAGATCATATTTCAATGCAAAAATATATCAAATGATGGCTCTTTGATAGAGGGTTCACAAGTTTTTGAGATTTACCCATCTTTTGAGCTCACATGTTCTTGATTGAAGATTGCATTAATATGTTTCAATCTTTTAGTCATCTTCATTAGTTGATGCATTAATTAGATTAGTCATTGCTATTAGGATTAGTCATGACATGTTGTTGTTAGCACCTAAGTAACTTTTAGCTTGTGACATCTCTTTGAGGCATTTTGCAAATAACTAAGATACATTGTCTATAAATCCACATTTTGCAAACATCTAGGCCTTCTAGAAATTATAGGATCATTTTAGTTGCATTTAAAAACATTAATCAACAATTTCCATATGTGTAGATATAAACATTAACTAAAACATGTCCAATTTATTTGCAACTATATTTTCTTATGAAGAAAGACTACGCATGACAATATGAACCCAGAACAAAATAATGAGACAATGGCTGCATTGTGGGCTCAGTTTCGAAGAAAACCTGATAAATGTTATTGTCCTTGCAAAAAGTGTAAGGGCTTAAAGAATCAAATAATTCTAATCAAAACAGCCCAGAGTCATTGTAGGCAATATGGTCATGTTGAAGGGGGCCACAATTTTCATCCATTGCTGAATGTGGATTTCCTACTGGAGGAACATGGGGGTGTGAATATCCAAGTTGAGGATAACACTCCCATGGAAGAAGATGATAATGTGCCAAAGGACATGATTGAAGAAGATGGTATTGGGGCAGGTGATGAAGAGGCTCACAATGATAGTACTAGTGAATCTGATAATAATGATGAAGATGGTCTTGATATACCTTTACTTGAGAAAACACACGAGCCCTTATACGAAGGCTCCCAAACAACTCTACTGTTGGCTATAGTGTTGTTGGTGAACTTAAAGGTTATGAATAGTATATCCAATGTAGCAATGTCACGTGGCTAAGGTATGTAATTTTTGTCATCTTCAATGTTAGCATACAATTACTATTCATTATATTAACAATGCATATTTGTTGTTGTAGGTTGATTAGTGAGTTTTTGTTACCACAATCAAACATTTTGCCTCATTCGTATCGAGAATTATCTAACATTATGGATCAGATTGGAATGAAGTATCAAACAATACATGCATGTCCCAATGATCACATTCTATATCATAAACAACATGAATTTGCAACAGAATTCCTTGATTGTCATGTTAGTAGATATCAGTTAGATTAAATAACAAAAAAAGTGCCTCACAAGGTTCTGTGGTACATTCCCATTATTCCACGTCTTGAACGGTTATTCAGGTGCACTAGCTTGGCACAATTTATGGATTACCATGCACGCAATAAAAGTCAGGATGACATTATATGAATGCTTGCCGATGGTTCTGCATTTATAGAGATAGAAGAAACATGGTCACACTTTAAAGAAGAACCTCATAATCTAAAACTTTCATTAGCGACGGATGGTGTCAATCCATATGGAGATATGAGATCTGTTTACTTAGTATGGACTATTTTTGTTATTAACAATAACATTCCTCCTTGGATGTCCATAAAGAGGAAGCACATAATGTTGTCAATGATTGTGGTAGGTATTTTTTAAAAAAATATTTATCTAAATTAATTTATAAGTAGTGCATGAAAATGGTTATAATAATTACGTAATGTTTATGTTCATTCAATTGCTAGGTAAATACCAAGTTAAAGATATGAACGTGTATATTGAGCCCCTAATTGACGAGTCATTGAAGTTATGGAATGACATCACTATGTATGACATCTCTAGACTGATAGGACATTGACAATTTCAATTCCATGTAATGCTTGTATGGACAATACATGATGCCCCTGGGCTAACTAATTTTCGCAGTATGTTATATTGTTAAGATAACATATTTTTGGTCTTTTATAGTGCTTACACATTACTATCGAATGCTTAAGTTGCACATGATAATTGTACATGATCCAATTATACATGATGTTTTAGGTCTTCAAACAAAAGGAAAATTTGCATGTCTAGTTTGTGGTTCGAAGATGAAATGTCGTCATTTAAGAAGTTTAGGAAAGCAGGTGTTTGATGAGTTTAGACACTTCCTCCACAATAATCATAGGTATCGAATTGCCAAAAAATGTCTTTTCAATGGGAAAGATGAGACATCATCAAGGCCACGAAGAATGACACCTCATTTATGAAAGTTGGAATACGATCGACTAAATCATCGAGGTAATGTCCAATTTTTCATCTGAAGTTTACAATTTGTATTTTGATATTGTCTTATATTTACTAATGCTATAATTAATGCTCATGAAGGTTGTCAAGGCATCAATGACCCACTTCCTAGAGGAATGAAAAGTTATCCTACTCAATTTAGTAGGTTACCATACTACAAGGATCTCCCAATCGCGCATTTGTTTGATGCTATGCATATTGAAAAGAATGTAATAGAGACACTATGGAAAATGTTGGATGGAAGGCATGATAGAGAACAAATTGCTAAAGTTTGTACTGACATTCATGAATCCAATCATGCACTAAAAGTTTTCATTGAATCAAATAGGAATGGAGACTGCATAAATACAAGTGCCCTTCCTTGGTTATTAACGGAGCAACAAAAGTGATGCATTAAAAGAAGTCATAAAAAAAATAATTCCAACAGGATTTGCTGCAAATATAAGCACTCTTCTATCAAAGAAAGGTGATTTTGGGCCAGGGTTGAAAACACATGATTGGCATACCTTCCTGAAAGTAAGTCATGTTTTCTATTTACAGTATATTTGTAAGATTGAATGTAGTACCAATTGCATTATTTAATAATATATTGAAATGATCATTTTTTAATGATTGCAGTTCGTCCTACCTCTATCCCTTCCACAACAGTTTGACAATAGTATTAAACAAGTTATATATGATCTTGGAAAATACATGAGGTTAGAAGTGTTTTTTCTTAGATATGTAGCTTTTTATCTGAAATCTATTGTATAATTTTATTTGAAATCTCCTTTATGTGGTTTTGCATGTTGAATCTCTTTTAGGTGGTTATCATCTAAAGAAATTAATAAAAAAGATATAAAATATTGGAAGAGAAAAATTCCACAGCTTATGTGTGAAATTCAAAAGTGTTTACCTCCAACATTTTTCAATGCTCAAGAACACTACCTCATACATTAAGTTGAGGAGATTGAATTGTGTGGACCTGTACAAGCTAGATCAATGTGGATGGTTGAGAGGCACCTGAAATTTATGAAGGGCTTGGTTCGACAAAGAGAACATCCTGAGGGTTCTATGATAGAGGGATATATGATATACCAGACCATGGTGTATATAAGTGAATATCTTCCAAAGTTTGCAATAGGTATCCATGTAGATCGCAATTGGGATCCCAACTGTAATGACAAATTCAAAGGGGAGTACTTGACGAGGAAAGGTAGATTGAGGAGGGTGAGAGGTAATTATAAGTTTTTTTTTGTAATTTAACAATTCTTATCCATCCTCAATATATATATAAGTTGTTTCTAAATGGTGTAATTGTCTTCTTTATAGTTGGTCATGAGTGGGATGCACTACACTTGTATATTGCAAACAATCTTGATTGGATGACAGTATGGATTGAACAGTCTCAAGAAAATGGTCACTCATTAACATGGGATGGTGTTGCATTGTTGGTTAAAGAAGCTCATCGTAATGGAGATCTCAATGTTACGCCAATGGTACTTGATCTAATATATAGCTTAAGAGATACAAAGGTATGCATAAGATTACGAATCATGAGACATAAGTTTAATATCAACTCACAGACCAGTGAGAAGATTCTTGACATGTTTGAATAATTGCAGGTGAAACACCACAAAGCTATGTACTACCATGGCTATAAATTTCGCACAAAAAAGTTAGATGAAACTAGGAAAACATGTGATTCTGGGATAAGTGATGTCTTCGTAGTCACCAATATTTCATTTAGAACTAACATACATCCTCAATAGTTTAAAAATCAATACTATGGCATTTTGGATGATATACTTGAGTGCGACTTTAATTCATTCAAAATAGTTCTATTTTTCGTCAAATGGTTTAGGTTACGACTGAATAAAAATGATCTCGATAGGACTATTATTGAACATGATAGTGGATTTACTATGATTAATACAAGGTCATTTGAGTTAGTCGAAGATGAGCCCTATGTTCTTCCAAGCCAATGCGAGCAAGTGTTTTACTTTGGTGTTCCACACAAACCAGGTTGGTCATTTGTTGTTAGACATGACCCAAGAGGAAGGCTAGTAAAGTATAATGTGATCGAAGAAGAAGATATTGAAGAAGCACAAGAGGAAGTAAATGATTATCAGGAACGACAATTACCCAATGATGAAGAAGAAGAAGATGGTGACAATTTTGGTCATGTTAACAATAATGGTGATGATGATGATGATGATGCTGATGACGATCATGATCATGGTGATGAAGATGGTGATGATCATGGTGATGATGGTGATGATGATGATAGTGATCAAGAGGATGATGATGGTGATGAAGATGGTGGTGGTGACGACGATGATCAAAGTGACAAGTACGATGATGGTGACATGGATGAAGATCATGATGATCAATGAAATGTCCAGGTAGGATCAATGTCAACTATGATGGGGTCTTGTATGACCAAAAATTTCTTTCCAAACCATATGTGCACATATAAACATTAAGTAGAACATGTCAAATATTTTTTTAGATATAAACATTAGTTACGCTAAATTTTTAACTTAAGACAAATGATTTACATATACAATCTACTTTATTATTAATATTTTTTTTGGTAAGTCTATTACTTTAATTTCGCTGCTAATTTCTAAGACTTACTAATTTTTTTCACAGGGCGATATGGATGCACCATCTCAGACACCTTCAATAGAGGTATTATTATGTTCTTTTCTTTATGACTTTGGAGTTATTTTGATGAAAGTATACAAATATTTGATGTCACAAATGATAAGAAAAAGCTACAATGATTGTTGATAAAATGCAATCTGAAATACGAGCATCATATCTACATGACATTGGCCTTCGTACTGACCCTGTATTCATCACCCAACAAATTACACAAAGATACACTGATGAACTTGTTAACATTATCATCAAGGGTGACAGAAGTGAGGAGAAAGAGGCACTGAGAATAGAATTGGACCGTAGAATCCAATCTTTGAAGGTAAGCAGTAATTCGACTAAAGCAGTAATAGAAGTTCAATAGATATTAATATTTTATAGTATCTTATGGATCATGATCTCTGATTTTATGTGTTCTTGTATAGACATATGTGCTAGTTGTGACATCACATGCTAAACATGGTCAGGGTTGTTTCGCAGTACCTTCGTGTAAGTAACACTTTGTTTGTTTTGATCAACATTATAACACTTACCTTTTTTTTTTTGTGGATGTTTCTCGCTAGTATCCCATTTGATCTTTATCCATTGCAAATGTCTTTGCTAACAATATTCTATTCTTCAACTCATGATGAAGTGCAGACTCCTCCTTCGGTTGGCGATCCACTATTGTTTGTTGCATTGTCAACAACAAGGACCATGCAAACATCATCATCTATGCCTAGTAGAATTGGCAAAACCTTTTTTTTCTATATTTTGTAATGTGCTATATTTTTTAATGTCTTTCTACAAGTTGATGAACAATGAAGTAGTATATCAGTTCTTAAATGATGTCTACAGAAGCCTGCATACACACAAACACATGCATACACACACCACACATACATACATACATACATACATACATATATATACCCATAAATAGAGAGACATGGACATAGGTAGGGAGGTAGACCAATGGAGAGCAGCACTAAAATTGTCATTTAATTGTTATGATGTTTCAGTTGATAGACCAACAAAGAGTAGTACTACTGAAGCTGATCCGTTTCCTGGAGTAGTTCGTGTCATTAGTACTGGTTCATATGAAGGGACATTGTTGCTGAATAAGAAAACTATGTTTCCATTAAAAGAACGAAAGCTTCCAGGTGCTTTAAAATTGATATTATTTAAAGTGTAAATTTAGTTTACTTTTACATTACTCATTTTGGACTGATAAATCCTTTATGTTTTTGTAGGTAATAATGCTTTCTTTGAACATCTTTTTCATATGACATTGAGACTATTTAGACCCATCATACGTAAAAGGTATGTAGTTTCATATCATTGCTACATAATTTTTCTTTTCTTCTATTTATTGTAATATATTAAAATTATTGATGTAACAATCTATTTGTTTTTAAAAAGGTGGAATTTACAAGCTGTGGAATTAAAAAATTAGCTAATTGCATCTATTGAGGAGAAATTTGGGAAAAACATTTTTGACACTGGCCAATTTCTGAAAAGAGCAGCAAAGCATATAAAGACTTTGAGGGATCAATATAGAAGGGCTCTTAAGGATAACCTAAAGTACAACCATCCTCCTATGATTTCACCAATGGAGTGGAATGAAATAATAGAAGATGCAAAGGAGAAAAGGCTATGTGAAGATAGAGATAATGAAGCAGCACAGGGCAAAAAGAGGTATGCCATTATAGTATTAAGTACATTACAATCATGCACTAATTATTGATATTTGTAAATATATAATCTAAGATGTTTGAAATTGTTCATAGATTGCAAGACACATCTGTGGCTACAAAAGCAAGAGTAGAAAAGGTTGGCCAACACAAACTTGGCTCTAGTGGCTATATGAATCTACAGTCTCAACTTGTAAGTAGAGCAATGAATTTTTTATTTTTATTTTTAAATATAATGTTGCAACAAGTTTTGTTTAATGAAACCATACACGGAAAATTGACTTTATCAAGCAAAAAACATAGGGCACAGATTTCAATATGGAGGTCACAGATGAAACTAGAAAAAATTCCTTGAAGGAAGGCTATAAAGTTGTGGTTGCACGCCTACGTGAAGAATCTATAAGCCTTGCCTAAGAATCCAGTGCACCAAATGATATCTCACAGGTAAATTGGTCAGATGAAAAGTAAATGAAATTACATAGTTGAGAAGATTCTTTTTTGGTATTAGTTTTAAACGTAAATTGACTACATAACAATGTGCATAACATTTTATTACAGCCTTCATATCCTACCACAGAACTTGCTCATGACGAAGGCCATGATGTGCATTATAGTGGTGGAGGTATTATTTTGCTATTGGACATTAATTATGCAATTATGAATACAATTTAACATCTTCAATTGGAATTTGACATGTATCCTATTTTTGAATATTTCAGAGCATGCTGAACATCATGCTATAGGAGTGGACCATGTTCCAAGTGTTCAACATGTTGACGCAGTGGCAGATCAAAATGTTAATGTACATGATGTGGCATTGTCAGGTAAGAAAAATGCATTTTATTTTGTACTCGTACTTAATTACAAACTTGTAACAGTTAGAAAAAGAAAAAGAGTATGCCAATTTATCCCATTCACTTGTTCTTGCAACAGAGCCCCGTTTAGTGTAGGAACCTCTTGCTCCTCCAAAGAGAAGGAGCCATCATAATTTGACATTACACGTGCTAGAAGAGGAGGAGAATGAAGCATATATGGATGCTCCTATGAGAGCTTTTCTTAGAGCTCAGAAAAACAAAAAAAAGTAATGATGTTTTTAAAATCTTCTTTATAAACCTTGTTGGATAATGAAAGTACTTTGTTTTAAGTAATTATGTATGAATGATGCGTATTAATACAGATTTTTATTTTATGTTAATGAATATTGTTATGTGTTAATGAAGTTTTGATTAGTATTGTGTATTAATGAATTTTATATCATATTAATGAATGTTATGTGATTGTATTGATTGAATGTTATAGTTCATAAATGGATGAATGAATGAATGAAGTATGTAATTAGATGATAATGGGTACTTTAGATTGATGTTAGGGGGAGGGGGGTGAGGCCAGATGAGCTTCCACCTTCACGTGGTTGGAATCGTTAAGTAGAGAATATTATAGTATTCTTGAAACCAAGTGAAGCTCAAACTAACATAAAATGGACACTTTGCATGTCGTAGGTCTAAAATGATCCACAAATACTGCTGCCCATAACATACAATGCAAATGTGATATGGGATTTATGTGTGGCTACCTATAATGTTTGATATTTGATCATTTTGTTCCCTTTATATATTTACCCTTTTTTTTTGCCCTCAGCAATAGTTGTCAATAATGATATTCTGAACTATGCATTAGGTGACTTAAATGACCATTATGGGTAAATACTACAATATCATTCTAATAGAAATGGTTGACCAAAGATTCATCTCCATCTTTGGGGAAGAATGATGACAAGATTGCTGACGAGGGCACATGGAAGAGAGAGGAATGGTGTCTTATCTCATTCCATATATCTGAGTATCCCATGAAGAAGAACACTATTTATATATTCCTGAGTATCCCATGAAGAAATTAGTGACTTCTGACATAGAACTTGATCAACAATTCTTTTAAAGCTAAAATAGAATAGAGATATGAATCAAAATGTAAGGATGATTTGCAACATTCATAACCCCTATCATGCCCCCACCACGAGAGAGATATTAATACCATAAAAAGTCATCTTATCTAAGACTTCATGATTTTCTGAGAATGAGTAACCAGACAGCAGGGCACTGAGAACAACTATAATAGAAACAAACACATACTAGATAGTGATCATTATTACAACAGAAATAGTTAGTTATTATACACAAGTGAGGGAAGGAGCATTAAGGGCTATGATTTAGCAAACCAAACCAATCAATGGTAACAATTGCTTACAAAGGAGCATGATTGAATTTGAGTCTGAAGAGGCATGATCTTGTCTGAAGGCCAAGGTTTCCCAAGTGATGTCTATCTTCCTGGAGACATTATCCGTATAAGTTGAGGAAGACCACAATGTGACAAGGTGTCAAGGAAAGTATTTTCCTAAGTATCAGTGCTTATAAGACTAGGTCAACACATAATTAATCAACTATTAGGATCATATTAGAAATTATTTTCAACTGCAGGTAGTAACATACCTTGTTCATTTTTGGTATGCATAAATATATGTTTGATATGCATGCTTAATAGAGGCTCATAAAAAAGTATGGTTCTAGGTTTTCATACATATTTGTCCTTTGATAAAAAAAGATCGATCTTCTCTATTAACCTGTAATAGATTGTGGTGAACCTTTCCAACTATGATTTCCTAGTCATCGACGCTTAGTCAATTGACTCAAGATTTTAGTTCAATGTACCTTGTATGTAGAGACCTCACCAAATTCCATTAAGCAGTTCATTTGGGTGCATACATGGAGATGAATGTGGGTATCTATCTTTCAACATGTTTTTTCTTTCCATTGATCTCCTGTTGATTGTTCACCGAGTAATTTCAAACAATCTCTATTCTTTCTTGAATTCTCTAGCTTGAAATTGACTATGGGTAGCATTTATTAGAGATTATCCTTGCGATGTATCATGGTCATGATTGCTAGACTCTTATAAAGCTCTTGAATTCACCTCTATAATATCTTGTACATTGTGATTCCCTTTGATTCATAAATTTTGAATAATGACTTCCCAATTTGATAATTATTCTTCGCCGTCTTTTTTTTTTCGTCCCTTTTCCTTATAAGTGCTTCAAGTTTATAATAACAATGTTCTACATCTTGAAAACTTCTTATGATCATATATAGAGAAATAGCTAATAGTTATGTGTTTGCACATCTTGTAGTTGCTTCATAGTAGAGCATATGATGCATTGTGCCAAGTAAATTCATTTGCATTATGCACTTTTGTTGTTTCTCCCTTGTAGCTATTCATAGAAAACCAAGTCTTCGTAGCACCATGATTGACATCATTGGTGTGTATGGAAGACAAGCTGCTGATGATATTTAGCATTCTCAATTGTTGAAGTCACCACCATAGAATCATCACTACATCAAGATTAGATTCTAATTTTTCCTCTTTATATTTAATTTAAAATATAGATTAAAATAAATTACTCTTTTTATATTTAATTCTCTTTATATTTAGGTAACCACATGAAACTAGAGGGAGAGGACAGATGCCATTGTGAACATTAAAATGAACTTTTTCCATTACGTTGGTTGAAAAAAAATACCTTTATAATTGCAATTACTTTTTCCTCACTCCAAAACTTGATAGAACAAAACACCAATGATTCTCATAATTTATAATTATCATCCTCTTATCTGAGAAAGAATTATAAGATATCCATCATTACCTCGGTGGTTGTCTTCATCACAGATTTTTTCACACTAAAAAAATGTGCTCTCATATATAGCTTTCATCAAGCAAACATCTCAATGTGAGAAGAACCTCATGTACGGTGTCCTATTGGTTCCAATTAAGGTTACAAAGAGCAGGTCAACGGTGGCCGTGTCACAATAAGGAGTAAGATGTTATTTGAAAAATCCTAGAATCTAAAAGCTTTTGAGATCACTTTCATAAGCATGAATCTATTTAAAGCTGTAGATTCTTCGCCACAGTTTATGCAAAATAGAATTGAGAAAAAAACATAACATAAAATGAAAACACAATTAAATGTTATATTAAGAGTTCAATTGCAATCCAACAAATTACCTCTATCAACAGGTACTGGTGCTGGAGCATATCCACAAACAAGACATTTTCATAACTAAACTTCACACAGGCTGCTAGTGTGCGAAAATGTTTGTTGCAAAGCCTATGACTTTCATACTTTTTAGCGGTTGATTTAAGTTATTGGGTGTGGGTTCGCTAGGGTATGGGCATGTTATCGGTCCAACCATGTTCCTGCTATTCTCAGGACTCTGCTATAGATTGGAGACCCAATTGCTTGAGAATTTGACTATGTCAAATGAAAATTTTCACGCCTTAATATTAATTTAGAGTGGAAACTAAAGCTTTGAAAAAATTATATTTTTTGAAATAGAATTAAGACAAAGAAGATGTGAAAATATTTGTGATAAATATAGTGGCTTGCAAAGCAGTATATTTTGTACCCAAGGTTTGGGGACTACTTTCTTTTTCCTAGCCTAACTTGGTGTGATATGCTTATATTATTTGGTAGTTAAGTACCTACTATCATGTTTCCCATTTCTAGTCTCGGGTAAAGCTATTGACATCCTAAATGGCTATGAACAAATGCCTTGATCATCATGATACATTCACTTTCTATGGGAAATCTATTGTAGATCTGATCCAATGGGATTTATGAGTCTAATTTTGTATGGCATTGGAAGCAGCTGATATATGCTTTTCAAGGCTTCAGTTTCAACCATTGTATTAAATTCACACTTTGTAGAATGCTCTTTGATTATTATTTAGTAGGGCCATAATAGCACTCTATTGAATCAACATTTTTGTTTTTTCCTCTCATTGATAGCAATCTTTTACAATACCACAATAAGATAATTTTTTAATTCTTTGTTGCAGTCTTTACTCAGAGGAAGATTTTTGCATGGTAGAGCCTTGAATGAAGAACAGAGGTTCTCGACAGCAGTAGGGGAGTTAGGCCAGCTAAGGCTCCATGGGACTATTTCTGGTTTGTGGTATGCCCCACTATTGACTTTAATTTTCCAACATATTATTTACCTTATTATTTTGAGTTGATTGCCATCGTAGTTGATTGGCTTATTGTGAGTGTCTGTATTGATATAAGTAGTGATTTTGTGTTTAATTTATCTTTTATTTTTCTGATATGGGAACTCTCCTTTTGAGGTAGAGGCTTTTAGCACTTGTCAGTCATAAAATGATGTGACTGAGTTTCCATAGTCTATAGGCTCTGTTTCTGGCACACTAGATGTTATAAAATTGAGTTTTCATAAACAAATTGACATGCTAGCTTTAGATTGTACCGACATTTTTGTCATTTAAACCAATTATCCAAATTTTTTTTAAAATTTTTTTTGATGTGCTTAGAGAAACAAAGAATCATATATCACGCTCTTTGCTTGCATCTTATTCTGATAAGTCTTAGTAAATCTCATGAGTATGTATGCCTAATCATCAGGGAAGGTTTTCGAACTGGATTAAATATTACCACAAGGGGTCAAGACATAAATGATACCAATGTCTTTGAAAATCATCCATTTAATGGTTCTAGTGATGAATCCAATTTTACAAGAGGAACAAAAAGAACTCAGGACAAGTCTCATATTGACATGTAAGAAATTAGCCAGGTTGAGAATAGAGTAGATGAGTGAAGAGACATTGAGGAATTCAGAATGGAAATTCTTTTGTTTCAAGCATGGACTAGCAAGAAGTTGTAATTCCACATGAAGAAGGGGATTGGCAGAGAGAAGCATCAGAGGGAGAAAGTAGGAACACAGAAGAAAATAACTTAGAGAGTAGGTAGCAGGAAATGCAAGAATATGTTTATGAGGGAGCGTATGAAGACTGGCAAGAAGGTGCCACTCAAGGTGTAGAAATAGACTGGGATGGTATTCTGGATGATGCTAACAAGCATTGGAAAAGAAATGGTTCTGACATGGATGGGGATTGGGGAAGAGATCTTCACATAATGTAAATGGGGATTGGCAAAGAGATCCTTCTCCAAATATAATTGTGGACTGGCAAGGAAGTGCTTCACAAGAGGCTAGGGATTGGCAAGATCAATCACAAGGAGCATCAATATCCTTGGGGGAAATCCCTACTGTTCGTGGAGTCAGTGATTTTGAAAGTTTAGAAGAGGCAACTACATGTAACATGGAACTCAGGGAACTGCTTAACAGGCATGTTTAGTGTGTTTTAATTTCTAATTTCACTAGGTTGTAATTTTGGGGTAGTAAGGTAACAATGTAAATTTAATTTGTTTGCAGGCGAAGTGTGTCAATTGTTTTGGCAAGTGAATTTAGGGAAAGAATGGATCAGCTAATCCTGTCATATCTCTAGAATCAAGGCTACCCTCCAATAGCTTGGGATCTGTAGGAGCAGGAACAAGAAGTAGAAGAACAAGAAGATATGGGCCAAAATGAAGGTCCATTTGACATTAGAGACGGACCAACATTCATAACTTTTACATAATTAACATTGAAAAAACTAATTTATTGTTAAGGTAATCAATCTGTGAAAAGGTCATGTAATCTACCAAGCTAAAAGAATTTCAAATTCCACAGACTAACTGATTTTCATAGTTATGCCTGGTGGCAATACAAGACACAGTTTGGTTGCTTTGCTGTAACAACCTCAAAAATTGGGGTAGTGTCGAATGTGTGTGTTGTGATTTTTACAATGCTTTTGGATGGGGTTGCTTAAACCAACACCACAAAAGTGGTAGAAGATGCCATAGATGTGGAAGAAATCCTGGAAGGCAACCAAACCAAGGTTTTGGCCAATATCTTCAAAATAGGTTTCTTTAATGTAGAAGGCACCAAAATTTGGTACATAGGCATCTACTATGCTGATTCCCTGAGGAGGCAGTTGCTTGGACAGTCAATGTGGACCACCCATTGAGGTTTATAGAATATAAGGGTTGTCTGGTATGACCCATTTGACAAGACCCTGGGAATCTCCATGGTTGAACTAACCTAGAATCTGGGTGTGCAGGCTAACATACCATTAATATAGTTTTTAATGCTTCTCACTAGCAATAAAGCATGTTTTATTAGCCCATTATTTAGCTGGTTCACCTTTATTACTTCAAACAATCTAATCCAATGTTTATAAGAATAGAGTTCTATTTATTAGAATATGATAAATTTTCTATTTTGGTATGTCCAAGTTACATACTCCATATTCTTAATATATGGTTCAATTTCTTTTTGTACTAGTCTAGTTTTAATTGATTTAAAATTTTTTAAATGACTATTGTTTGGAATTATCAAGTATAGATTAACCCAGACTCTGCCAAAGGCCATAAAGCATGAGGAATGGCAAGAGCAATGCTTGGTAACTGGGAAGAAGCTGCCAAGGATCTGCATCTGGCATCAAGTCTTGATTATGATGAGGAAATTGCAATTGTTTTAAAGAAGGTAACAATGCATTTGCAATTGTTTTAGTTAAGGCAATGAACAATCTATATGCATAGTAACAAACATTTAGAGATGGTGGATGATAATCATTTGATATGTACACATAGGTTGAACCAAATGCACATAAAATTGAAGAGCATCACAAGAAATATGAGTGACTACGTAAGGAAAGCGATAATAGAAAGAAAGAACATGATAGGAAACATCACCGAGCTGAAGCTCAGGTAATATAAAGTCTTCACTATTATCCTTTTTTGTAACTTTTATAATGCATATAGCTAATAATGGCCCTAATTAATTTTAAGGTTGCCTATGAACAAGCCAAGAAACAAGAACAATCTTCAACAGGTAGGAAATAATGGCCCTAATTCGTTTTCACTTCTATGCTCATTATGATAGTAATTTCATCATAGCTAAGCTAGCTTATTTTAGGTCCACAATTTGACAAATAAGAGAATTGGTAGGTCAAATAACAATTTAAAAAAAATCTTTAAGTTTAATCTGACAAAGTTTCAAAATACAAACATTTTATTGATCAGTATTACACACTATATTGTGTAGAAACTAATCAACTTTCCAATGGGTATATTACTATTTTTTGTTTGTGAACTGGTAAATGTTTTGCTAATTATTGGTTCTTGTCAAACACTGTGGCCAATATGTGGGTTGGCTTGTGGTTGTATGAGTGTGCCTCTTTTATAAGTACATGTATTGCTATTCTCTTTTTAACAAATCAATATTTATAAAATAGTGTGTTATTTTCTTTCTTTTAGTAACATGTCTCTATTGATAGTCCTTCATGGATGGAAGACACTGAATTCATATGTCATACTCTGATAGATAGTTTGGAATAGCTGAGCTTATTGTGTATGCATTAATCTCTATGTATATGTGAATATTTATTAATGCAAACCATACACAGAGAGTCTTTTCAGACTGTCTTTGTGTGCAACTATGCAACTTTACACATCTAGAATTCATGACGTGAATGACAATCTTCATCCATATAATGCTATTTTAAAATTTAGGACTTTGTCTTGTTATGTGTTGTGATATATAATTAATATTTGTCGAAATTGCAGGAAGAAGCTTGCATAGAGACTTTTGTTTGATAAAAGTGAAAATGATGATCATGAAAGAAGCATATTGACAAAGCTGAAGCAACAGTGTTGTGGTCAGTTTACTTCTAAAATGGAGGGAATGGTATGCTGCATCACACATAAATAAAAAGCTCACTTTGATTCTTATCAATGAAGTTAATCTAATTGTAAATTGTGTAAAAATCTCTGTGCTTGTATGTAGGTCACAGATTTAACATTAGCAAAGGAGAACCAAGGGCATTTTGATGATTATCTTAATGAAAATTCTCAAGCACATCCTGACATAGACTTGACTGTGACAATTTTGACAACTGGGTTTTGGTTGAGTTACAAATCATTTGACCTTAACTTGCCAACCGAAATGGTATGCCCATTTTGTATATAGTATACCTTTTAAATTTTCCAATTTCTGAAGCAATTTAACATTTTGACCTTTGCTACTTAATGCAGGTAAGATGCGTAGAGGTGTTCAAGCAGTTCTATTAGACAAAGACAAAGCATAGAAAGCTTACATGGATATAATCTCTGGGTACTTGTAATATTAATGGGAAGTTTTACCCTAAGCCTATGGAACTTGTTGTTACTACTTACCAGGTAATTGCCTTTTTGGTTGATTACTGGCTGATAGTTAGATTCCTTGATTCATATAAAATGGCATTATAGGTCATTTTCTACTTATCATTATTGGGAATTTCTTCTTCCAGTTTCTGGTTAAGAATTAGTTGGGTAGGATAAGTTAAAGCAATGGTTAATATCATTAATTGTTAATGACCATACATTGATAATTTGATTCATTTTCTACTTATGCTATCTGTTTAAAGGAAAACTAAAATTGATGTGTTATAGAAACCATAAATATGCAAAGTGAATACATCAAATTTATCAGTGTCAGTTTCCTTGATATATATTTGGAATTCACTTCTTTTTCCTTGTGTAACTTACTCTGTGGTTATGATACGCAACATCAGCATTCTTGTTATTCAATGCATCCGAAAGGCTAAGTTACTCAGAAGTGAAGACTCAATTGAATTTGACCGATGAAGACATTGTCAGATTGCTACATTCTCTTTCATGTGTGGAACATAAAATTCTCAATAAAGAGCCAAATACAAAAATTGTGGCACAAACAGATGTCTTCAAAGTCAATTCAAAATTCACTAATAAGGTGAGGAGAATCAAGGAATGAACTTTGATATAACAAATTGTATACTATTTTGCCTGTCTGTTTTTAACAAAAACTAATGCATGTGGAGATCACATGGGAATTGGTTTTTACCTGATTGTAGATTCCACTCCCACCAGTGGATGAGAAAAAAGAGGTGATTGAGGATGTGGATAAAGATAGATGTTATGCAATTCTAATCAATAAATTATGAGTTAACTGAAGATCAATGCTAATATGTTTTCTCATGAATCTTTTTCCAAGGTGTTGCTACTCTAACTCCTAGACTGATTTAACTTCATTTTAAAGTATTGGCATTTACTCCTAGACTGATTTAACTTCATTTTAAAGTACTGGCTCTGAATTTGTATTGATTAGACGTCATTTTAGAGTGGTAAAGTTGTAATATGGATAATATGGTAACAAAAGGTGATCAATGCCAATGGTAGTCACTTGGTGTTAAAGAAATTAGGAACATCTTAGAGGAGACTTTGAATATTGTATTGGCTATGTCATTTGTGGTTCTTTTGATAAGGTGTTAAATTGTTGATAGAAGCAACAAAAGTACTTCGTCCCAAACAAATAGGTGTTGAAGCTCCACTTCTTGTCCTCCAAATGATCAGAGCTTTTAATATGGATAATATAGTAATCAAAGTTGATTGAATGGTATTTACCTTGCATTTAAAAAAATGGCAATATTCGAATAAGAAAATCTGGAGCATCATGAAGGAGGCTTGGTCACATCTTGGATATCATTTTGAAATTTACCATACAACATTGTTTAAGAGCATCAATATGTTTGTTCATCAATCACCCATTGTTCCTTTCTTTGTTCACTCTTTACAGGAAATGAATTTGTGAATAGAGGGGCATTTTTTGCTAAGTGAATACTAACAATGACGATGCTCGAACACATAACGTTGCTCAAAATTTGCAAGTGTCTAGTTGTTATATCAAGACTGAGGAAATTGTGACGAATTTGGGTTTGGAGCCTCAAGAGGAGGGCATTAATCAAGCTCCTCTCTAGCTCCATCTATAGCAAATGTGGAAACTTGATTAAGTGTCAAAAAACTCAACTTGTTCAGACCTGAAGTGATATTTGTTTTACTCGACTCTTATCGATACTCATCCAAATTCATGGGCTTGCCCTAACTATTACCTTTGAGTTGAGAACAGGTTTAAACTAATTGATCTTGATTCTCAACTGAATACCTTTGAGTTGAGATCAAATTTGAACTAATTGATCTCAACTGAATACCTGCCACTAGGGCCCTGACTTGCTCAAGATTTCCATCTGACAGCCCCTGAGACTTCAAAATGTTGCCAATCTACAACTAAAACTAACAAAGTACACACCGTGAAAGCCAAAAGAGAGGTTCCTCATTTGCATTGGGATGAAGGTGTGAAAAGGTCACAATGGTACTGAAGCAAAATTTCAATCAAAGAATAAAAAGTAAAAACTTAGTATCTACTGGATGTGTACTCAAAGGGTTTTATTCTGTTTAGGAATGTTGTGTCACTGTTCACCCTGTTGCAAGTAGGTGCACACGAGGATGAAATGAAAAGTTCCACCCATGAAAAATGATTATGCTGGTGAGGACAGTGAGGACAGTGCCATGAAGAAAAATTTCAATCAAAGAATAAAAAGTTAAAACTTAGCATCTACTGGATGTGTAATCCAAGGCTTTTATTCTGTTGAGGAATGTTGTGTCACTATTCACCCTGTTGCAAGTAGGTGCACACGAGGATGAAATGAAAAGTAAGTTCCACCCTTGAAAAATGATTATGCTAGTAAGGACAGTGAGGACAGTGCCATGGACATTTATATGCAGCCTAAAAATGGTGTTATTGAAGGTTGGTTTTGCAAGCATTTAACTTGAGGAACACAAACAAGGTTTAGAGCTTAATGTGCTTGTTTTATTAGCTCCAATGAAAATGGTTCTAATGATATTTTTGGTATTCATGTCCCCTCTTCATGAGAATGAGCTCACTTTGATGCTTGTTTATGATAACACATTACAAATGATTAAAGGAAATGACTATATAATGAATCAAAACATGTACATCTAAATGATATGGCAAAATATGAGTTTATTGTTTACTACTAAGACTGAAAAGAGATATTACAGACCTATTATCAGACACAAATCAAACTGTAACAATTCAATCCATAGGTTTTAATGCCATATAATCAACATGTATCACATCCAGATGTTAGCTAGCGATTGTAAGCTTCTGTAGACCACTTTGGGACTAGTAAATGACCACTTTAAGGTATGATATGAAGTATGATCTACAACAGAAAGACTGATATTATCCTACACGGGTTTGATATGCAATTTCTAGCCATAATATTTAGTGCCATGAATCTAATATGCACTTTCAGCCACTATATCCCTTCAGATATGGTAAGTTTGAATGACAACTAATTTTTCTTTGCTTCAAGCGACTTGGAGGGGTGACTTGGTGAGCTGACTCGGCAAGTTGACATGGCGAGCAGACTTGGTGAGCGAACTTAAAAAGTCAACTTGGTGAGGCGACTTGGTGAGCATACTTGAACAGTTGACTTGGTGAGTCGACTTTGGGAATAGACCTAGCAAGCCAACATTGTCACTGGTCTTAAAGAGGCGACTTGGTGGGGTAGCTTGGTGAGCCTATGTAGAGAGTCCCACTTGGTGAGATGAGATGGTGAGTTGACTTGGTGAGATGACTTGGAGAGCTAACTTGGTGAGCAGACTTAAGGAGTCAACTTGTTGAGGCGACTCAGCAACGTGACTTGATGAGCGAACTCAGAGTCAACTTGGCGAGCATACTTGAACAATCAACTTGTTGACATGACTTGGTGGGGTGACTTGGCGAGCCCACCTGGCAAGCGTACTTGAACAATCAACTTGGTGAGCTGAACAAGTGAGCTGACATGGTGAGTGGGCTTAGAGAAGCAACTCAGTGGGGCAACTTGGTAAGCACACATAACGAACCAACTTGCCGAGGCAAGGTGGTAAAACCATTGGGTGAGCCGACTTGGTGAGCTAACTTAAAGAATCGACTCGTTGAGGTGACTGGATGGGGGTGACTTGGTGAGCGAACATAAAGAGTCAACTTGGTGAGCATACTTGAATTGTCAGCTTGGTGAACTGACTAGGGGAGTTGACTTGGCGAGCTGACCTGGAGAGTTGGCCTAGGGGGCTAACTTGGTGAGAGAACTTAGAGAGTCAACTTGGTGAGTGTACTTCAATTGTCAGCTTGGCGAGCTGACTTGGGGAGCCAGCCTGACGATCTAACATGGTGAGTGGGCTTAAAGTGGCAACTTGGTGGGGCAAGTTGGCAAGCCGACTTAGCAAGGCCACTTAGAGACGCGACATGGCGAGTTGACTTGGTGAGCAAGCTCGATGAGCGGACCTAAAGATTGACCTTGATGAGGCACTTTGGTGGGGTGACTTGATGACCGAACTCAAAGAGTCAACTTGGCGAGCATACTTGAACAGTCGACTTGGTGGGGCAAGTTGGCGAGCCAACTTAGCGAGTCCAATCAATCAAGAGGAAACAATTGAGAGCTTAGAGTGACAAAATTTTTAGATGATCATATGAAATGAAATGGGTGTGTGAGTAGAAAGAAACTAGAAAGACATTGTGTACAGATGAAGGCATGAAATGGATGGTTTTGGAGCACTCAGCACAGACACTCAACATTCAGTACATATCATCATTCGAGATCAAATGAGGAGGGGATTATATGCATAGTGAATAATAAAGGAGGGAATTGAACCCTCCCTGAGGCTCACAGTTCTTGAGATCCACTTCAACAATGGCCCTTCCTGTGAAATTGCCATCTAAAACCTTTCTAATGAGATAATGTGTTATGAGCCCTTCATCAGTGGGATGGAACGTGAATCCAGGAGGTAGTTGTACATCACCCATATCATGAACCATGATATGATCAAAATTTTGACCAAGCATTGGTCGAAATTTCGACCAATGCCTAACAGTTTTCTACCAAGCATTGGTCAAAATTTCGACCAATTCCCAATAGTTTTCTACCAAGAATTGATCGAAATTTCGACCAATGCCTTGTAGTTTTCTACCAAGCATTGTTCAAAATTTTGACCAATGCCCTATAGTTTTCTACTAAGCATTGGTCAACATTTTGACCAATGCCTTGTAGTTTTCTACCAAACATTAGTCGAAAGTTCGACCAATGCTTGGCAGAAAATGCGCTAGCAATTTCAACAGTTTTCGACCAACGTATTGGTCAAAATTTTGATCAACTAGTAGATTGGTCAAATTTTTGACTAGAAAATTATTGACCAATGTGTTGGTTGGATTTGGTCGAAGTTTGGTCAAAAAATGGGTCAAAATTTTGACCAATAAAGGTCGAAAAATGAGCCCAAATGTACTAGTGTCTTGCTCAACTCAATGATGAATGAATCTAATGATTCTAGACATCGCAAGACCCTCTACTTGTCTTATACCAAGCCACAAGTCTACCTAAAAAGTTACATTAAACAAACACTCACACTAAATAAACACTCAAGCCACAAGTCGTATCATACATATATACAAAAAAGGGACATTAAAGGATTACCATTGCAAACTTTTTACTTTTAGTTTATTATGTTTACTGCATTGTGTACAAAATCACTTCCTTGTGGGTACTTTAACAACAACAAGACAAAGGAAATCTTTGTGATATTCCTTATCGTACTTATCACTCAACATCATTTTATCTCCGTCGTCTCCTTTTTTAAAGTCCTCACAAAGAGTTTTTCTATAATCTAGACTATTGAATGGATGAATGAAATATTTTTAATTATGTCCACGAGGCCATAAGCCTAGGGGACCCACATAAAACTCCTAGTCAGTCTAATGTGATTTCTCTAGCCTATCTCTTTTGTTGTGAATCTGCATAAGTAAAATGGCCCCCTTGAGGAGTCTTGGTCCTTCAAAAAGGTCTTTTATGTTGTTCACTTTTAATGTTTCTTTGTGCTAGCTACGGATTTCCTCATATGTTGTACAATCCTTCTGATAATGCCACTCTATTTCCACCACACCCTCATTGCAAAATCTACAAATTTTGTCCTCCCACTCTTCCTTAAGGACCTTCCATCTACTAGTTTCACATCTCAAACAGTGGGAACCAGATCTCAGTTGAGCAATTAGGATTTTTGCCTTTCCTTTGATCTCAGCTCCTTAATATTATTTGTCATCATGTTTGCATGTGGGATTAAATTCTTTGACAAAATAGGCTCTTTTTCTACCTAACTAGTTTGCCCACATGACAGATCTTATTTTTTCTGCCACCCATTTTTTATTTCAAAATTGTTTTCCGAGCACACTCGGTAGTCAATGTTCCACTTGTTGAACCATTTATCATTTTGTTTCTTCCATGTCTTCTTCCGATGAGCTAGTTCTATGTCAATCACCCTACTAAGCCAACAATGTGCATCCATTTTATTCACTTTTTTAAGATAGCTTAACAATCTAACAATTGTCGAGGCCTCCACTAGGAACATGTCCACCTCCACTAAAATAATCTCGTATGGGACTGTTCAGTTGATTTTGAGATTAGTTGATTTGATTAGAAATTGCCTTGAACTTAGTACTCTTTGGTTTATTCAACGTCTCCCATTTCGTATCATTTTTCCTCATAAAATTTGTACATCTTTTTGTCCCCGCTACACTCTTGCCAGGTTTACCGTTGTTGTCCCCTCTCCCCATTCCCTTTAATTTCCCAGAAAACCATTTCAAACTATAGATTTTAGGTCGGCCCAAGGATTGGTATGACAACTGAAACCCTATTCTAATAAACCCTTAATAGAGTTCAAGTTTGTGCCTACGGATTAACACTTGAGAATTGAAAAGAGTATTATAGTTAACCAAATAAACTCATTTGTTGAACAATAGATAAGTTACCCTAGTTCCCAAACACATTCGATCTGAACTGATGTCTAAAACATATAAAATGGTTCACTTATTTAAGAATGGAATTCTTAATTCATGAATAATAGTATATGAACCAATCACGTGTAGAAAATTAATGAACCCCACCCCTAGGCGTGTAATGGTTGGGAAGCTATTGATGAACCCAACAATATAATGATAGTAAGGATAGAACATTGTAGGGGATGGGTGTTCAAGCGTAGGCCCTTAAACAACATCTCCTTGATTCTATATAGGTGGGGTGGAGGGGGCCTTAAACAACATCTCCTCGATTCTATATAGGTGGGGCGGGGGCGATAGCCCCTACTATTTTAATGGGCTCCATGGACCGCTTCGCTCTTCTCACTTGGCCCATCCATTACTCACTTCATTATTACCCTTTTTTCCATGGCTCCAATGATGCATTTCTATGGCTTCAATGACACAATTATGTTTCCATGGGAAAGGAAGAAATCAACACCTTTTCTTGCAACTCCCTTTGTTGAGCAACGTACCTTGAGGGACTCAACCCCAACACCCACCCATGGCAAAATAGCTAAAAGTTTAAATAAACAACCAAAAAAAGTAGTCAATCGAATCAGAAATCCAAAATCAAATGGTGGCAAGATGAAGTTTATGTCGTATCTTACCAAATAGTTCCATGGTTTTTGAATGAGAGCATCCTCACAGAGACCATCACCCACTGGGAGCAGCCAATCACAATTCTTATGTCTTAACCCAAACTCTCTTGCTGAGACATGATAATGTGCCACATAGGTCCTCCCCAAGTAGCTCAATATCGAAACATGGTGACCACAACCATAATTTCTCTTGGTGTCCCATTTACCAAGCATCTCATTGTCCATCTGTATATGGTGATCATATTTGTCCCTTGCGGGCAGCAATGGGGCTCAATTTTTCAAAAATTTCAAACAGTTACACATTGTCCATCACTGCTCAAGCCGAGCTGCATGATGTCCACTAGACGACCATGCTATTCCAGTATGGGCGTGTCTCCACTGGGAAATATCTTGTTCAGGGCGAAAAGGAAAATGCGGTGGTTCAAGTTGGAAATCAGACCTGATACAAAGGTGCTTGCAGAGGGATCATTATTTGGTAGGGCCTCGTGGGCGGCAACGAATGTAGAGGAGTTCTGAGTTGTTCAGATTTTTTACTATTATCATTGTGGTAATTAGCCGATAGACATAGAGGTGCTTCACCCATAACATCAGTGGCCAGGAGAACCGCCATTGATTTCTATAAAAACTCCAAACGGGATTGTTTCCTCGAATGATTGTTGTTCTTCTAAATTCAAATGGGTACGGTCATCCTCATTTTGTGTCCTGTTTCAGTTACTTGATCTCCATCATGATGTCTGATAATCCTTAAATCGTTGATTGGTTATAGGAAACCAGACATCGGAGGAAGCAAACAACAATAGGGTTGACTTCTACTCTGCAATACAAGTAATTTCCCACTCCATTTTCTTTACAAGGAAAAATCCTATTCTCTTCACCTTGCCCCAATCTATGTTCCAGTTTTGTAAGCCTGCGATTCCTTGTAACCTTCACAACCCCCACATACCCCCTCAAGTACAATATATACTTCAATTCCTCCTTATGTTCCTCGGTGCCAATTTTCCTTGAATGGTTTGATTAGCGCGATTTTTCTTCTTTGCTTTGATATTAATCACATCACATTCCTTGATTGAATTCTTGAATTATTACATTCTAATTAAATGCAATGGAATTACTGATGTTTTACTTATGTTCTCATTTTCTGTCATCTTCCATTCTTAGACCTACCTATTTTCGAATTATCATTCTCTCTAAGGCACTTTTTCATAATGAGGTATCTCCTTGAAAGGAATCCAGAGCCAACAAACAAGTTCTCTATTCTCTATAGTCATATATGTAGTATCTTATGATAGAACCTCTTTTTCTATGAGGCATACGAGCACCCATCCAGAGCCAACAAACAAGTTCCCTATTCTCTATAGTCATCTGTGTAGTATCTTATGATAGAACCTCTTTTTCTATGAGGAATACGAGCATCCTTTTCCTACAGGAGCAATAGGTAGGTCCAAACAGCTTGGCAACCATTTTGCTTTTCTTCTCTAATTGAAGGAAAACAATTATTTCTCCTATCAGATGCTCCAAGAGTTGTTATGCACTTTAGAGGGTTGTGATGGGGAAGTATTGATTGAAGATGACAGGTATCAAAGAAATTGTGCTCTCTAATTTTGTTTTGTTACTTATAATATGGCTAAAAATTATAATGAGTTAGTTCCATATCTTAACTACACACGTTCACCAAATGGGAAAATCAAGAAATTTAGAAACAAATTAAAGTCTTACTATTTCCTCACATTCATAACTTTTCTATAATTTATTCACCTATGGTATCTATTCTTCCACATGTAGATTGGCTTCAAATTCAATAAATGAATTTTGATTGAAATATTTCTTTAAAAATCCATAAAGACTCAGCATATAAATAGAGTTAGCAATCACATAATTTTTTTTAAATAATCAAAGGACATTTTTCACCAACACAATATTTTGGGGCTAATTTTTTGTTTGTCTAGGAGAAAAGCTTAACTGTGTGCATTGTTGACTATGACTAACTTTAGTTCTATTTCTTCTTGAATACATTGTTGTCCATAAAATATTTGACAAAATAATTATAGCTAACAAGCATGATGTGTGAATACATTTATGTAAATTTGAGGATAATTTGTGTGAATCAATTTTCTTCTTGAATACATTGCCACAAATGTCACAATAATTTGTGTGAGAAATTAAGTTTCTACTTCAAGTAGTAGTTAGAACTAAGAATACATTGTTGTAGATTCTCTATTAATGTTTGATTCTCAACTTATTAATAATCTTCACAATTTGAATAAAGTTATAATAGTAACAAATAATAGAAAAAATGACGAAAAAGTAGATGTAGCAAAGATTGTGAATAAAGCAGGAATTCATAGATTTGAAAACTGTGCGAATTCTAAACAAGTTTTGAAAGAAAACATAGATGAATAGATTTTTCCCTAATAGGGAAAAGGTTTCCATTTAGATCCCTTCAAATCTACTAGAAGAAAGCCGAGAGGAAGGTAGGTGATCCCCTGTATTTCGATCAGTAACAGATTCCAAGCATTGGAAAAGGAAAATTCGAAGGCAAACGCTTTCAACACCATGGTTAAACAAAATGAAGCCAAAGATAGGAAGATCATCTCATAGGATAAAACTCTAGGTGTAACCATCAAAGAAGATAATGGTTGGCAAATTGTCATCTTGAACAAAAACCAGAGGAAAAAATCATCACAGAAAACCCTTAAAAAATGAACTACGATGGAATAACATAAGAATAAGTAGATACAAATCTTTGAAAACACCAGATATGCTAAGGAAAAGGTACAAGAGTCAAATTTGATACCAATAACATCAAAATCTAACAAAAATAGTAATCATGAAATACCTAAACCGAGCAATATATCAGTAGTTAACCACCTTTCATTACGGAAAAAATAAGTATCTTTAGGAAATGAAGCTAGGGTTTTTGAGAAAAATAAAAAATATACATACCACCACACAAAAGAGAGAGAAAATATAGCCAATCCAAAAAATAAAGTACATGCAAAATTGTCGACACATAAAGAAACTTCTGACACCAAGGACATTGATAAATTTTCGTCATTAGATAAGGTAAGAAAATATAACTAGAATGACTTTTTTGATATATTAATCATCGATGATAGGTACATAGAAGGAAAGTGGAAGGAATGCTCACTACTTTTAGTATATGTTTGCTGGAGCAAACCAAGTAAGTATCTAGCAAATTTGATAAAGAAATTAGAGAAGATTTGCAAACAACAATTATTAGCACTTCCTCAAAGTAATCAATTTATTTACACTGCAAAAATAGAGAAATTAGGAATAAAATAGTTTCAATATCAAAATTGCTATTATAAAGGTTATGTCGTCAAATTTCAAGCTTGGGTGCCTAATTAGAATGAGGAAAAAGAAAATTTAATACCTACTTGGTTTAAATGCAGAAATCTACTAGTAGAAATTAAACATTTATATACTTTAATCAAAATAGGAAAATCATTTGGTAAACTTATAGGTATAGACTTAGATTATGATAAAACTAGTAATGTTAAATTCCTAATAGATGTAGAATCAGATCAAAGGATATTGAGAACACAAAAGATTACAACAAATAGATCCATTTATGAGCTTGAATTCACAAAATATGAAGGGAAAATTGAAAGTATTATTAGACCAAATTTGAAGATAGATCACAACATCTCAAACATAAAGGAATTCTTTAGTTGCATCAACATAAAGGAGAAGAAGGACCAAAAGATAATGAAATTGAATAAGATTAAAAGCAAGAAGGAAGAAGAAATAGCAAAAAGGAACATCATAGGTTGGAGTATACAAAAGTTAAGGATATCAGCAGAAGGGATGAGTATTGATCAAAGGCACCAAGGATTCTCAAACATATCTGAAAAGAGAACTAAAGAGATGCATAAGGAAATGATGATAGTAGAAGCTCTAAAGGAATGAAAAATATGTCAAAATGAGAATAACATACTGAATGAAATAGAAAGGAACATTCAAGAGTGGTATAAAATGACTCATGATATCATGCTTCTACAGACGGATATGGAAGATCACACTATGTTAGGGGACAATACCACCAGGAACATGTGTCTAGAGAGCAACAATCAAAACAAGAGGGAAAAGAGGAGGAAAGTAACAATACAAAAACAAAGATTGGGATTAATAAGGACAATAACTTGACAAACAACTCAGAGATAGATAGACCAGAAGAAAGCAACCATCAAAAACTCTGGAGTGGAAAGAGTATAGTAAATAATGAAGATATAAACCAGCAAGAAAATTTGGTAATAGAGAACAAAGAAGAGGAAATTATAAAACCAATAGAAAAAGTAGAAGAATAGGAAGGAAATAGCACAATACCAACAATAGATTCAGAATAGTAGAGTAACATAACAATTAGGAAGAAAGCAAAGAAGAGAAGCTACAAATTTTGGCAGACATCAATAGATGGAAAATATATCTTTGGTATACAAAATCCAGAGGATGTAGATAAAATAGAGAAATATTTGGTACCTCTAGAAGTAGAAGCTTTCTTAGAAGACTAGGAACAGAGCATAAAGGCAGGTGACAACACAGGCATAAAGCAAATTGGTGAGATGTTGAATTGGGAAGAATTTGGTATCTAGTAAAAGAAACACCAAAGAGACAGGAAAATGAAAGCATAGAAAATGATCTAGACACAGATGAAGAAGAAAATGATGTAGTAGAGAAAATCCTCAAAGATTTAGTAGATGAGGAAACAGAGAAGGAAGAGATCACAAAAGAAAACAATGATCAAGTAACTATAGACAACCTGAGTATCTCAATTAATCAAGAAGAATTTAGAAATCCAAAATGTGGCAAACCAAAAGTGAGAAGAGGAAAAAAATCGTTAAAGGAGCTAAGAGAAGTAGATGGTCAAGCTAAGGAGCCAAAAAAGATATTTGAGGTTCTTAAATCAGGGAAGGGGAAGAACCTTCCCAAAGCACAATGAGGATCACTACATGTAATGCTAGGAGCCGAAGTGCTCCTAGCAAACAAATATTTTTATAACATTACCTAAAAATATTTGAGCCAAACATAATATTGATACAAGAAACTAAGCTAAATAAAGAAGAAGGGGATAAATTAGGGAAAAGATTAGCCAGATGGAAAGTAGAAATGAAGGAATCAGATGGAGCATTAAGAGGTATGAGAATCATTTGGAATACATAAATGGTAGATATCAAAATTATAGCATCAAATAATAATTGGATGGGGAGTGAGGTATCCAATAATAATTATAATCTTCGGCTCATTCTTATTAGTGTTTACAGACCAATACAAACAACATACAAGTAGAAAGTTTGGGATGAAATAACAATATTTATGAAGTTATATCCTAAGACAAACATTGTCATAGGAGGTGAATTCAATGCCATTCTGGACCTCAAAGAAAAATATGGAGGATCCCATATTATTTCAAGAGACACAACAAAATTTAGAGAATGGGTCAGAGTAAACAAGCTACTAGAAATACCTATCAGCAATGGAATGTTCACATGGAATAATAGAAGAAAAAACTTCAGTTATATTGTAAAAAAATGGATAGATTCTTTTTCAAAGGAGAATTAGAAGAATTGGATTTATCAATCACAACATCTATAAAGCCAGTAGCAGGATGAAATCATTATTTGGTGAAAATTGAATTAATTGAACCAAAAAATCCTAACAGGAATCCCTTTAAATGTGAAAAAATGTGGTTCTTAGATAAAGCATTCATGGACAACATAAAACAATGGTGGGATGAAGGCAAGTTTATAGGATTGAAGATGTATTGTTTTGTATCTAAACTTAAAATGCTCAAAGAAAAAATACTAAAATGGAACAAAACAAATTTCAATAATATATTCAAAGAGAAACTAAATAACCAAGAAGAACTCAAAAAACTAAATAATGAAATTGTCAAAAGTGGTATGGATAATGAAAAGTTCAATAGAGAAAAAGAATAGCTAGCCAAACAAGAGGATATTTTAGTAAAAGAAGAGGTCTTTTGGAGACAAAAATCTGGGGCAAAATGGCTTGCAAAAGGAGACAAAAACACAAAATTCTTTCATAATAGTACCATACATAACAAAGCTCTCAAAACTATCACTCAAATCAAAGATAATGCCGGTGATATGATTGATAACCCAACAAACATAGCTCAAAATTTTGTCACATATTATGAAAATCTATTAAACAACTACAATTCATCCAATTTAACTATGCAAGAAAAAATGTTTAAAAGCATACCAAAAGTAATCACCGAAACTGATAATATGAATCTCAACAAACCTTTCACCAAGGAAGAAATTAAAACAACTGTCTTCAATCTAAGCCCAAATAAATCCCTGGGGCCTTATCGTTTCCAAGCTTTTTTCTTTCAAAAATGCTGAGAAATATTAGGAGAAGAACTATGGAAGGCAATTGAGGCAGCTAGGAATGGGGGACCTATTTTGACTAAAATCAACCAAACTTTCCTTGCCTTAATCCCCCAAAAATCTAGGGTTGAATCACCTTCATATTTTTGTCCCATAGCATTATGTAATACAATATATAAAACTTATTCAAAAGAAATAGCAAATAGGATCAAAACTTTGCTTCCAAGGATTATCTCAGAAGAACAAACTAGGTTGGTACCAGGCAAATCAATTCTGGATGGGATATCCATCATATAGGAAACTATATATTCAGCTGTCAATAATAAGGAAGCATGTATGTTTATGAATCTAGATATTTAAAAAGCTTATGATGTAGTAGAGTGGAGGTTTCTATGCAAATGTCTACAAACATTTGGATTTTCTGGACAATGGATAAATATAATCTTTAATTACATATCTACTCCTAAAATTTCAATGTTAATAAATGGTACCCCTGAAGGATTCTTCAAGATTTCAAGGGGAATCTGACAAGGAGACCCTACCTCACCCTTTTTATTCATAATAATGATAGAAGCGTTTGGTATATCAATCCAAAAAGCACAAGTAGAGGGCTTAATTAAATGCATAACTATAGCAGAAAATGTATCAAAACTTACCCATCAACGGTTTGTTGATGATACTATTCTTCCAGGAGTTGGTACTAAGGAAGAAACCGTGGCCTTTGAACAAATTATATTAGATTATACAATAGCTTCAGGATAGAAGGTGAATGCAAAAAAATGGAAATTTTATTTTTAAACACTTCAAGTGATATGGAAGAATATATTTGTAATCAAATGGGATATGAGAAAAGTAACTTTCCATGTAAATATTTAGGGATATACTTAGAAAAAGGGGCTAAGAATAGAAAAGGATGGGACAACATCCTAGAGAGAATTAAAAAACAAACAAAGACTTGGAAAGGAAAATGGTTGACTAAAGTTGGAAGAGTAACTAAAATTAAATCCATTCTTACTGTCATCCCCACCTATCCTCTCTCTTGCGTTCCATTACCCAATTTAGTTAATAAAAGATGGAAGGGAAATGTAGAATTTTCTTCTAGAATATATTTGCAATCAAATGGGATATAATAAAAGTAATTTTCTATGTAAATATTTAGGGATATACTTAGAAAAAGGGGCTAAGAAAAAAGAAGGATGGGACAACATCCTAGAGAGAATTGAAAAACAAACAAAGACTTGGAAAGAAAAATGGTTGACTAAAGCTGGGAGAGAAACTAAAATTAAATCCATTCTTACTGAACTATCCCCACCCATCCTCTCTCTTCCCTTCCATTACCCAATTAAGTTAATAAAAAGATGGAAGGGAAACTTAGAAATTTCTTCTGGAATGGAACAAAAGAAAAAAAGAAACAATGGGATAAGATATGTTGACCAAAGAATCTAGGTGGCTAAATCTTAGCTGGAAAAATGAGGCATTAGGAGCAAAACTAGTATGGCATATGTATAAGGAAAAAGACAAGAAATGGTCAAAAATTCTATATAACAAATATTTAACCCACAAGGCCCTTCTTATCTGTTTAGAATAAGAAATCCACCTATAGGTTCAGAAAAATGAAATTTTATGATGAGATGCAGGCCACTAGTCGATAAATACCTTACTTGGGATTTTGGTAGAGGAGAAGAGGCACTTTTTTGGAAAGACTCATGGGACAACCAACCTCCAATTATTAATTCAAGAATATCTAGAAACAACATTAATGATTTAGTCAATCTATGGGGTCCTAAGGTTTTATATGCTAAAAACTTGGTAAGGATTGATGGGGTAGAGATATGGAATTGGAAATCATTGGATAATATAAATATACTGATGATTGGCAAAAACATCCTTGAAAAAATCCTCAAGGAAAGATCAATGAATCATAATAACTGAGAATATAAAATCATATGGGGAGCATCCAAAGATGGTCTATACAAAGGTAAGTTAGGATACAACCTTATCATCAACTCACAAAGATGGTAAAATATTAATATCCTTTTGGATTTATGTTGGGACATGGCTTGTCTATCGAAGGTAGGTATTTGTCTTTGGGAAACAATCCAAAGTAAGATATTAACAATCGATAGATTTTCTAAAATGGGATTTAAAGGTCCATCTAGACGCAGCCTGTATAAGGCTAATTCTGAAACAATGGAGCATATTTTATTCAAGTGCCCATTTGCATAAGATTGTTGGTATTGGATTAAGAACAAGATGAACTGGACATCTCCCCTTCCTCGGGATCTTTAGGGCCTCCTCTAGGGTTGGCCTATCAAGAATCAAGTTAGCATTTATGATCAAATCTGGAATATCACACTAGCAATCTTTATGTGGGAAATACCGAAGGAGAGAAACAAATGAATAATTCAAAATGTAGAGTTTAACAAGACAACATTTCTTAATAAAGTTGACACATCCATCACAAAAGTTATGAATTTTCATCTTAGGAATACATTTAAAGCCGAAGTGACATTTTCATAATGGGATGGGATTATGAGGAAAAATTGGCATCATTTGATTAATCCCCCCTTAGTTTACCCTAAAAAGGATATAATAGCTAGGAAAGACTGCAAATGGGTAGCACCCCCGATAGGGTGGAAGAAATTAAACTTTGATGGAGCATCTAGAGGGAATCCAGGGAAAGTCAGTTTGGGATGTATAGTGAAATTAGATAACAAAGAATGGATAATAAAAAGAGCCAAACCATTGGGTATTGTAACAAATAACATAGTTGAACTAGAAGCATTAAAAGAAGGTTTAAGATTAAGCTTTAAAATGAAGATTAAAATATTAATAATTGAAGGAGACTCACAAATAATCTTGAATGCAGTTAGAAAGTTTGAGACACCAAACTGGGTGTTAAATACAAAACTTGAAAATGTTCTTAGTTTAATAGATCAATTCGAGGAGATTGGAATTCAACACATTTTTCATGAAGCTAATATGAAATCTGATAAGCTAGCTAATCAAGGAGTGGAGGGAGAAAATTTTATGCATATAGCAACTTGGAATAAATAATTTTTAATTTTAAGGGAAAAAAAGAAAACAAAAGTTCTAAGTGATATGAGAAGAGCTAGGCCTAGATTTTAGGCAGAATTGAGAATCACTTTTGCATCATTAAAAGGAGAAATTATTAGAATTACTCCTATATGGAGCAGCTCTATTATTAATGATTGGGTATTAAGGAAACAATCATTAAATATTAGGCTTAACCATGTCCACATAGTGTCTCTTAATAATTTTCTTCAAGTATATGAGTCTGGCATCAATCACTTCTTGTACCCTGTGATTTGTCATCTGTTATTTAAGGCTTGACTCCCTAAAACTTTTCATGATTTTTTTCTTTGGAATCCCTGTAGGCATTTTGTTAGTATGGAGCCTTCAATTGTCTTCTTTCATGATTTGGAAGTGAGGACAATGATGTTTAGAGGGTCTATAAAATAGGAGAGGTGGAATATGGTTTTAAATCTGATAGATGATATTTCTAGGTTTGCTATTGCCTGGGCTATTAGGGAGAAAGCATTTAATTATGACTAGACCTGATGAACAAACAACTCTATCATAGGCTCATTTATAGGTTTCTTGGCTAGGGCTAATATTGAGAAAGGGGAGATAGTTAGGTTATGCTATAACATCTTTGATCGTACATGGCTAGTTGGTCTAGAAAATGCAGTTCTTAGCATGGATGAGAAGCTACGCTTCTTTCTCCCTAAGGTCTATATAGAATATGGACTAGGGGAACTGCAACATGTTAATGTAGCGAAGAGGTCATCAATTTATATTAGGGATAATATAATGTTCTTCAATACGTGGACAAAAATGGAGGCATGTATCAGTTTCCTATTGAGATGGAGAGGAGTCTGTGAGGACCCTAACAAGGACTGGTTGGTTAAATTTATACAAGAATTTGATGCATACATGGAGTTAGACATCAATATTGAGGATCTTGGTAGGCTAGATTTCATACTACCCAATTTCATTAAGTCCAGTAGAGAACTCATGACATATGTGTTCCCATTGGGTCCAAGAGTAGATGATGTGAACAAAGGAAAAGACATCATGATGGTCTACTGGAAGGAGGAGGAAGCTCGACATTAAACATATATTTTGGTGGTTTAGGTTTTTTGGCTTGCTTTGTTTTGTCTGTCCTTTCTAGGTGTAGGTTTTGTTTTAAATAAGGCATGGTGATTGTATTGTTGCATAGTATTAGCTCTAGCCCCAAGAGTGGCCCTTTTGGTGTTTCTTTTGGTTCCTTTCTTGGCTACACCTTTTGGTTGTTGTAAGGTTCCTATTATATAAATTTGAAACTTATATTAATAATATGATAAGTTTAGCATTTGAATCATGGAAACCATGGTTTCATTGTCACACTAGTATCTAGCATACACCTCTTGTTAGCATAATAAGTTCAACATTGTTTAAATATGAAATATAATGTATGACCTTTTCTAATAAGTAGTATGGAAGAGGATAGTACATGGGAAGCCTTCTACTAGATCATTTTTGCAAGCATTCCCTGTTATGATGTCATTTTCATGATTCCTTCACTGTAATGTAATTTTGGTAATGAGTATCTATGAATATTATTAGGGGTCATGCATAATATCCTTGTCACATGTAAGAGCATAGGATATTGTAGATTTCTCAATCATTGCTTTTATACTAACCATGTAATTATTAATTGATATATAAGCATTTAGATTACTAAAAAACTAGTCAAGAAAGAAGATACTAAATTAACTTGATCTCAAATAACATATTAATAATGTGTTAATGTTATTAGTCTAAGGAATCTAGCTAAAACTAGATGGTTCTATAAGAAATGGCTTAGGTTTACATTACTATCAACTTGTTATTAAAATTGTACAATAATATGGATTAGTTTCTCTCACGTCCTTCCAGATATTTTAACTAACCCAAATACTAGTTTGAATTGTATGTGTGTATAAAAATTGCTCATTAACAGAGATTAATGTGTGATATTCTAGGTGATGGGCATTGATCCTCTTATTAATAATATCAAATCAGGATGCTTTGATAAATGCCTAAGCATTTTCACATGAACTAAATGATATATTTGTATGTAATATTAGGGAACACCCCTTTTAAAATTTTGTTTTGTATAGTACTTAGATCCCAGGCTAGACTGTAGGTTTTCTTACACCATTCTTTCCTACTAATGCCCATTTGAACGGAGAACTCTGTAATTTCTTACTATATTAATATTAATACAAGGCTTTGGTTGTTTATTGATCAAATAATAATAATAATCTTCACAATCTACATGTATTAGAATTTAGAACTACTTAAATGAGAAGAATAATTCCTTACTTGAAATATAGTCATGATGACATCAATACTAGAAATGTAAACATGCCAAAATTAAACATTGAGATGGATAGAATCCTAGTTGGAAGATCTCTAAAATAGTCCCAAAGGATGGGAAGGTTTGTGTCAGATCTCTAATTTCTTTTACCCTATTTTTGGTATTCTATTTAGAAAAAGTTCTATTACTCCCAAACTAATCAAGACTGGTCTTTAACTTGAATTAAGAAATATATTATGATTAGTGATTGGGTTTTGAGAATCTAGAGATTTAAATTTGAAAAACAGAGCTATAACAAATAACTATGTGAAGAGAATGAGAACAATCAAATAAAGTTCAAGGTGGGCCATTACTTGAATGAATCTCATGATGTTTGGTCTCCTTCAAGATAAAAAGGAATTCCAAAATATTATCTCCTCTAAGGATACTCGAGATATTGAGATTGATTCAAGAAATGGAAATATGAAGGTAATGGAGTATCTCTAATTTGACCTTCCTTGACAAGCAATTAAAACTTCCTTTGAGCTTAGAGATCTTGAGGTTAATTCAAGAAATGGAAATACTAAAGGTAATAGACTATCTTTAATTTGACATTCCTTGAAAAGTAATTAAAACTTCCTTTGAGCTTAGAGATCTTGAGGTTCATTCAAGAAATAGAAATACTGAAGATAATGGAGTATCTCTAATTTGACCTTCCTTGACAAGTAATTAAAACTACCTTTGAGTGAAAAATTGAATGGGATACTATATATCACTGAACATGCACATAATCCCAATATCTTTCAAATATTTTTTTGGTCTGTGTCGAATTTCACCATATATTTTTATTGAAAAATACAAGAGGGCTCAAACTCCATAAATGGGACACAAATCTAGGCATGAATTCAATGAATGCAGCCCTAGGGCTCAAACTCCATGAATGGGACACAAATTTGGGCATGAACTCAATGAATGCAACCCTATATTTGAGCATTTATGACAAATAACTACAACCTCCTCCTCGGATTCCACTGGCAAAAGATCTCCGACAACATACAAATGGTTCTACCCTAGTTTCAAGTGTCTCTATTTTACTTGGAGCTTCATTTACAAAAAAGTCATGTAAAAGGAATACATGGAAAATAACATAAAGAACACATATATAGTATGTAATAGATACATATAGATTCTAAAGAACTAATAATATAAACTCTAATGTACTCTATTGGTTGGCCCTCGATTGGGGTGATTACATTGTCTACTAAAATTTGAGCTCTCTTTGTGGCTACTTATATTTCAACTGTTACAATTTTGAGTTCTATAATGAAAATATTAATGAGAAGGTTGGCATCAGATGCTACAAAATACCACAATGATTCCATAGGTTTAAAGAGAGTGGTTTCTTAATGCTTCAATAATTTTTTTTTAAATACTTAAGAAATAAATGAGAAAAAAGAATCAAAGTATGAGCTAACGTTGCAATCATAAGAAGTATGCACCCTCTAAGAGGAGCAAAACAATACAATCATGTAATGAAAATTCTCATAGCATAAGGCAAGAGCCCACAACACAATGGTAAATTGTGAGCCTTTTATCGTAGAGGTCTTGGGTTTGAATCTACTCATGATCGTGCTTGATTATTAATAATAATAATTAATTACAACACATAATAATTAATCTTGGCTTCAGCCTCTTACTAGTAAAAATAAAATAAAAAAATTCTCATAGCATAAAGTCTTTTAGCTTTCTTTTTTACCAACAACAACCATTCCAACTCAGTTCTTTAAATTAACCTTATGAAATGGTTCGATGATGTTTCACATTAATAATAGACCTAAAGAAATGTAGAAAAAAAGATGAATATGGACTATTTCGTTATTGAAATAAGCCAAGGAGATTTTACCTTTGCGATTCAAATTTATAGATCATTGAAATAAGCCAACCATTTTGGAACAAAGAATCATATTTTGAAGATATTTCAATTTCTCTTTGATTTTGCTTCATTCGCCTTTGGTCTCCAACAAAACCCTAAAAGTTAAATCTCTTTCTTCCAAACCACCGGATAAACATTCGTTGAAAAATCATGCAAGATTAAAAAAATGTTAAATTAATATATAATTATTAAAATAGAAAAAATAAATAGATTGTGTAAATTTAAACATCTTTACTTTTAATAAATTGGAATATTAAACAATTACATTTAATATTTAATCTATCAATACCACCCTAACTTTAACTGTGTCTAATTCATTTTTAAAAAATATTACACCTTTATTAAAAAATCGTTAAACTATACTTTACTAAAAAACTACTATATAAGAATCTAAAAATTGATCTACTTTTCTTATAGATTCTATTATTAATTTTTAGCATTATAAAACCGTTAAACTATACTTTATTAAAAAAACCACTATATAAGAATCTAAGAATTGATCTATTTTTCCTATAGATTTTATTATTAATTTTTATCACTTCAAAAGAATTGATCTTTTTTTCTTATAGATTCTATTATTAATTTAATCGCTTCAATGCTAGATAATTACCTCCTCCAAAATCCTATGCTTAAAACAATAAAAAAATAAAACGTTGATTAAATGTAAAATTTTAATGTCTTAAATTCTCAAATCTTCAAAAACAATCTTCAAAAGTAGTAGAAATATATCTTGTACCTTTATTGAATGTGAAAATTTAACAATTTAAATTTCCAAATCTTCAATTTAATGTACTAAATAAGATTAAAAAAAACTCAAGCACCCTAAATTAATCTTCAATTTAGTGCACTAAATAAGATAAAATAAGCAAACTATAATTTATTAAAAAATCGTTAGATTATAATTTATTAAAAAACCAATATATAAGAATCTAAGAATTGATCTATTTTGCTTATAGATTCTATTATTAATTTTTATCACTTCAATAGAATTGATATTTTTTTTTCTTGTAGATTCTTTTATTAATATTTATTTTCAATTCTAGAAAATTATCTCCTCCTTCAAAATCCTATGCTTAAAACAATAAAAAAAAAAATTTGATTGAACGTAAAACTGTAATGTCTTAAATTCCCAAATCTTCAAAAAAAATCTTCAAAAGCAATAAGAAATATATCTTGTATCTTTATTGAATGTGAACATTTAACGTTTTAAATTTCTAGATCTTCAATTTAGTGTACTAAATAAGATAAACAAACTCAAGCATCCTAAATTAATCTTCAATTCAATGTACTAATCTTCAATTCAATGTACTAAATAAGATAAAATCAGATAAACTAACTAACAAACTATATTTAGTGTACTGAATTAATCTTCAATTCATTGTAATCTCAATGTAGAAACCCAAGACAACTTTGATACACCTTGTGAAAGGTGGATGGACAAAATAAACTAAAATGGAAAAATACTCAAAGTGTTGTGGCACTAATATATTTCATTAACCATTTTGTCCATATCAATTACATTTTCTATTTTCCAATAATCTTCATAGCCGTTAATACCTTCAAGAATAGTGTCTTCCAAGGCCATGACCTTTAATTTTGATAAATATTGTGTCAGCAATTGGCTACCAATGATTTCCTCTTTTCACAAGATCCACTGATAATCTTGCCTCATCTGTCACAAATGCTAGTGACAGGATTCACTAATAACCTTGATCAAATTCATGTCTTCTTTCAGCTACCCCTTGATAGCTTCATCTGTCAGAAATGGTGATAGGGTTCTCCAAATAACCATGCTCTACAAAATAAAAAATTCTTTCCTTCTTCAGTTATCCCTTGATTAGCTACTTCTGTCAAAACAGGTGACGGGATTCTCCCAGTTAACTTGACTCTGATTCATTTGTCACAAATGGTGACAGGATTTTCTTAACTTGTCTCTGATACCACTTGAAGAAACCCAAGATAGCTCTAATACACCTAGTGAAAGGCGAATGGAAAAATACTCAAAGTGTTGTGGGCGCTAATATATTTCATTAACCATTTTGTCCATATGAATTACATTTTGTCCATATCAATAATATTACAAGATGCCTCTATTTATAGAGGTCTTAGATCATTTCCAGAAACATCTAAATTAGTTGACATAGGACAAATAGACTTTTCTAGAACTATCTAAACATAAGTGACTTCTAGATCTTTACCTAACCCTATTTGGTAATCCTCTTGGAATTTCTAGAATCCTCTATTATTCTTTTACATTTTATTTGAGGGGAAATTACACATTCCAACACTCAATTTGTCCTAAATTTTAGTTAAGTTTGAAATTGTTTTATTATTGAAAGTAGTATACAAATTAAAAATAAATTGTTTTAACAATAGTTAATTTTTTAATAAAGAATAATAAAAAAATAAAATAAAATTTAATGAATTTTATTATCAGTTGAAGTAGCTATTTACCTAGAATCAGAAGAGGAAGAAGAGATGTTATTTACTCTCTCATGGATAAGTATGAAACTATGGATATTAGTGATTCTGGATCTTGTAACACAGAGCATTTCATATTTGAGGACATTTTCTAGGCAAATGTTTAGAAACAGTGAAATTGTTCCAAATTTTTGGTCCTAGAGTATCACAAGTATACTGTAGTGCTTGCCCTAGTTCACATTTTTGCTATTGTTGCCGAACTCTTTTAGGACAGTTTTATGTTGATGATTATTAGGGACATTATTTTGAGATTATCAGATATTGTCTCAAATTCAGCTTATTATATGATGACATTACTTGGTACTTTATATTTCATGTTTGCATGATGATTATTTAGTATTTTCATATATTGATGATGAATAGTTAGATGATTTATTATCATATGTGTTTTCTTATGGATACTTACTACTTGCATGTGTATGGTGTGCGTATTTGTTTTCTTTTTTTATGACATTTCTGATGTGGTTAAGGAAGGGAATCATAGTCACCTGCTAGTCGGGATCTACACGATGCACCACTTCCTGCCATTGCTTGTTTAGCTTAGTATATATTCTACTCGTATATGCGAGGATTTTATGCAGGTTGTAGGTACCGAGTATTGACTTTTTTGAATTGCCAAGATGAGCGTACCTTATCGCATTATCTCAATGATAAGAGAGGGGAGATAAATTCTCAAGTCCAAATCTCAACCCTTTAAGCCATTTGCCCTAATTAAAAATTAGGACAAGTATCTAAGTCGAGTACCCTCCGAATACGTCGGATGATGTAATTCATGATATTAACCCTTGGTTTGATTTTGTATGTGTTTTGCTATGATGGGTTTTCATATTTTATTTTATGAGTCTTTGGTGCATTTTCTATTAATTAAGTATAATTAAAAGATTTAATTAATGATTTAATCTAATGGAAAATTATTATGAAATTTTTATATTTTATTAATTAGGAAATTAATTAAATAAAAAGAATTAAATTTGAAGATAAAAGTTATAAGCTTAGATTTGGAATGCGATAATATTTATTTAATTTAATACTAATATATTTAGAGTACATTTTTAAATAAATGCTAGATAATATTATTATTTAAGTTAATAAATATTTTATCAATTAAGTTTCAAAAATAAATTTAAAAAGTGGAAAGGATATTAGAATTATTAAAAGATTCTAGATTGCATGATGTGTGCATGTGATTAAAATATATTACGATAAAACAAGTGGATTTAATAAAGTGAGTGCATGGGATTTAAAATTAATAAATTAATTTAAAAATAGTCAAGTGAAAATTGAATAAATTAATGTGCATTATTTTAATATTTATTCATATAGGAGTATGCGAGCTCTTAGGAGTTGTCATGTTGACAACACAAGAGTTTGCACTCTAATTATGCACATGTTGTCTACACTTAGGAGTTAGCAGATTATTTGAGCACATGGTGTCTACAACATTCTAGACACCTCATCATGTCTATCTTCTTGTCGTGGAAGTTACATGCTTAGTTGTTATGCTTATCTCCTAGTTCTTTCTAGACACATTCTAGATGCATCTTAGAGGCATTTATATAGAGGCTCTCCTAGTGTGTTTGGACAAGCTTACATGCATTCGAGAAGCGCATATGCTTCTACAAGAACTTCTAGTCACTTTGGGCTTTCAGTTCTTGGAGGAATTGCAAATGTTGGAGAAGGAAGGAATTTTCGGAAAGGAAAAGTTTCTAAGAGGATGAGCTTCTCTACAATTTTCTGAGGTGTAGTGAATTAGCATCAGTGTCTAGGTAGACACTCGTGATTACTTCGCATATTTACACTCTTTCTTTTCCTGTCTTCATTGTGCTTGTTATGTGTGTCTAAATAATTCTCTATAAATGAATCTTCAATTTTGTAATTTGGAATTCAGGCATGCATATTGTTTCATTTAGTTTTGGGAATTAAAAATATTATTGCAATCTTCCCTTAGTAGAATCAAGATTTGGAAATTGATTTGGTTTTGGATTTGAATTAAAATATAATCTTATTATTATGTATTAGTTTTATATGATTTATTAACTAATCTAATTAAATTAAATTTTTATTAAGATTAGTTAATAGTAGAAGAAGTCTAATTAATTATTAGTCAATTTAAGTAAATGGATTTTTAAATGAGGGAAAATTAAAAGAAAAGAGATATTAATAAGTGGAATTAAATAATTGAATTATTAATGAGATTGATTTTACTTAAAATCAATGAGGATTATTTTAAATAAATGATTGTCCTTGAAGTCTTTAAAAGAAATTGTAAACTAATTATTTGAAAGTTGATAAGTATTATTCTAATATTTTGAATAATGTGAATGATTTTATTTAAAAGTCAATGGGAACTAGTTCAATGATTTAAATAAGTAAATAAGTATCTTCTGATTATTTTAGAAAATTGTTCTAAAATAATGGAGGGATAATTCTATATTTTATTCAAAAAAATAAATGGGTTGAGTTGTAGATTAAATGAAGAATCTTAAAAACTTAAAATGTACTTGAAAACGAAAAACTAAAACCTAATATTTGGCTTAACCATGTGATTGCGAAAGCAAACTAAAATATGTGTTTGTATCTTGTCCTTTATGCTATCCATGTTTGGGGTTTGGGTGGTCCTAGAGTGTTGACCAATTAGGATGTCTACCAGAGGCTTCGGAGTTATGCGAATGTGATGGTATGTTGATATTATTTGGTCTCGATTCTTTTAAAACCCAATCATGGTAATGTGATGGCATGCTCTATGAGATATTTGTATTTACTGATTGTTAATTCTTTCTAGTCTTCTTGTGTGAAGCTGAGGTGTATGTATTTGAGACACTTGACTTAACCATTTTTGAGTCATCGATTAGTTATCCTTGGACTACTTTCTAGTCGCCATGATGGGACTGAAGTGTTGATTTTATTTCTTGATGTTGTCATGTTGTGACATGTTTTGACTCGATCATTTTTGGAGTCTTCAATCAGTATTACTTTGAGATACTTTTTGGTTGCTTGTTGAGAACCAATGGATAGTGTGATTATCAGTGATACCTTCAGTTGCCAATAGAGAACTGTTGTGGTCATGATTATTAATGGATGCTTTTCAGTTGCTCATGGAGATTTGATGCTTTTATTGTGGATTATCTTTTGGTATTTTTTCAATCGCTTGTATAGGATTGTGGTGATTTTGAGATTTATGATTCCATGAGCTTAGGGTAGGTTATCTACTTGTAGTGTCAAGAAGTGGCTTGCAATGGAGGCCGGGGCCCTAAGTGGCTGCCAGGGTAACTCATTGTAAGCTATTTAATAAGTGAAAACATTTACACTAAATAGGGATTAAATGAACCTAATAAGACAATTGTATGTTCTCACCCATGCCTTGAGTGCTAGTACAGACTAGGATGGGAGTAGAGAGAATGCTTGGTTGTGACCTTGCATTCCATAGTATGCCTCATCAGTATGAGAGGATACTAGTGGCCACATAGGGATAACTAGGGGGTCGGGGTCTATTGAGAGACTACCAGGGTAAATCTAGCATGATTCGTGCGATGACACTTTCTCGCTTGCATAGTAGGTTTCCTACATGTCTTTTTTGTGCCTCTGGGATTAGATGTCGATTTGTGATTGGAACCTTTGAGTTAGTATACTTTTAGGATTCCTAGACTTAGAGAGTTTTTGTGCTATGTGATTTGATAACTTGTTTGGGACTTGAAACTATCTCCTCAGCACGGTGGGAGTGAGCCATTTAGGTTCCACGTGGTCGGGTGGTAGTGCTTTTCCACTCTTACCATTTGGAGATCCGTCCGTAGTCACCATGGCTGGAGCATTCTTTGTTGGCATTTATCTTCATTCTATTCTTGGACCTTATGATGGAGGTTATTTACTAGTACATTTCTCTATAATGATGATTAGCATGTGATAAATTATGTTATTTACTTACAGAATCATCTTGTGCTTTATTTTGCATGATTAGATTTCTTATGTATATGTTGTAGCATGTTAGATTCCTTTTTGCATAAGATGTAGTATGTTTTAGGAGTGACATCCCTACTATGATAATGTCGATGATCTCTTCGGTGACTTGGGATGTTATGCGCAGGGGATGGCTAGGGCCCACGATGGTCTAATGACGCAATTGATGGTTGGGAGGAATCGTGCACTTAGATTAGATGTGTTTTATGATGGATGGATATCTTTTACGATGGTTGTTATATATTTACCGATGGATGGATGTGTCATGTATGTTATTGTTTCATTTACTTTATTGCACTTGTATCATGGATTCAATGAGGATGATGTATCTTTATTTTTACACATGTATATTCTTTTAAGCCTTTCGTACCTTGTGTCATGTATAGTGGATAATTGAGCATTTTGAATTTAATTGCCAAGAGGCATTCAGAACAAATGTGTAATATGGACATTGGACTTTCTATTTATTCTTTCATGTGGATGTGGTAGTGGTTAGACTTAGTATTAATTAAATCAAAATGTGACTCAACATCTTGGGATCCTTAAGGTATGTAACCTGTTATGTATGCTTACAATTGATTGTATGTTTTTTATTAGATAAATAGGTTTTACAGGGATCTTGAAACCCAATAGTTAAAACATATAAGGCTGATAATAAGAGTGAAAGCCCAACCCAAAAAGTATAAGTTTAGAGGTTGATAAAAAGCATAAAGCCCAGCCAAAAAGTAGAGTTCAGAGAAAAGACCAAGAAAAAAGACAAGTAAAACCACGACCTAAAGCCAGAACAAAAGCCAAAAGACAAAGAAAAACAAAAGAATAGGCGAGAGTTATTCCTCGCTCTTTCGCTCCAGCTCTTGCATAACCTGAGTAGCCTTGTAGGCCAATTGATTATCCTCCACTTCCAACTGTTGCGCCCTTTGGTCCCCCTGGTCTTGATCAGGAATGGTGTTGTCCTTTGTAGAGTCGTCCTTAGTTCTAGCTTCATCCCTGTCTTTTCCTTCCTCATCATCCTGCATTTCTTTGTCTTTGATCCAACCCATAAGAGAGATGATGTTGTTGTTAATGGAGCTTAACAAAGAGAACATATGATTTGCAAGGTTGTGATTGTAGTTCTCCAGGTTGTGTATCCTTCTTTCCACTAGATTGAGCTTGTCAGCCAAATCCGTCCTCCTGTTAGCATCCATCCCATTCCTTGTTGCCTCAATATGTCTCACCTATTCTTTGACCTCCTCTAGCTCATGGAAAAGCCATTTGATTGATCTAAAATTTTCAATCATACTATTATGAGCATTATTCAAGAGGTTCATCCCTATCTCCCTAGCTCTGTCTGAAATAGCCACTATTGTAGGGTCAATGAGTTCTTCTAGCCGATGTTCCTCTTGATTTTCCACAAGGATTTGGGGATTCATGGCCTCCCTGAAGATGCCCATCTTCAAAGTCTTGACATTAAAGTTTATCCAAGCTTTCCTCCTATCACTGACCTACACTTCCCCTTCCACATACCCTGCATTCTCCTCTTTCTGGTCCTCAGGTTGGGCCTAGAGGTGGACAGGAGATAGGGGCAGCACAAATGCCTCCTCAAACTGAGAGTGCAATTCCTCCAAACTCTCCCTCTTGCGTTTTTGCCTTCCACTTTCATCCTTAATTTCCTCCTATGTCTCCTTAACCACCTCCTCAAACTCTGGCTCCTCATCATCATCGTTGTCTCCCTCCTCATCCTTCTCAGGAGGCTTTTAGCCAAGATCCCTAGGGATTTTTTTGGTAGGGGTTATGGGGGAGGGAAATCTTTTAGCTTGGTGAGTCTCTAATTTCCTCAAAGAAGAGATCCCTCCTTCCTCAGATCTGAGGCTCTGAATTTCATCTGAGTCAGAGGAGTAACGAGAACTACCAGACTCCACATTCTCTACTTGAGGGAGAGCGATGCTTATAGTTTGAGCCTTGAAGTGCTCGTGGATAAGCAATAGCAGCCCCTCGTGCAGAGCCGAGTTTGTGGTGGGCTTATTTTTGAAGTTGTCCACCGCCTTGCTCATAGAGGTTAACAGATAATATGGAAAGGAAATATTAGCATTATGCCAAAAATGATTCAATATAACAAAGTGGTGGGTACGAGCTCTATCAAACCTAGGGTCCAACATGATGTACTTGATAACAGCTCTCAGAACATATCTCCATCGCTTCTTCATGGAGTCAGGGACATAGTAGGTGTCAATCTTTCTTAGCACCTTCAGTTCCTTCTCACTCTCCACAAAGTCCCTAACTGCATTGGCCGAGAGCTTCTTATCCTTGAAGAATTTAAAACCCTCGATGGGAATTTTGGTGACAGTCGCAATCACCTCCTCCATTATCCGAAAGTAGATCCCATTCACCTTCACCTTGCCATCCTTCTAGGACCCACCACACTTTTGGTCACCTCCTGATTGAAACCATGCAACTTCATGATATAATTGGTAACCACACCCTCTTCTAGATTTTCCCACACCTTCTCCCTACTATGATTGTATGTTATTGTTTCCACTATTATGTGTTTGATATGAATGGTTTATCTTTCATGATTAAAAAAAAAAAAATTGTTTGGAAAACTTAGTAAAAATTTAGGTTAATTCTTTTGGATCCCTTGGCAGGGCGTTACATATACAATTGTACTCATGCCATTGAATTGTTGTCCACATTGCAATGAAAAAATGTATAAACCTAGTTCTAATTATTTTAAAAAAAAAGCACCACAAACTTTAATTGGCCACCAACGAGTTTACAAAGTTCTTCCAGGATATAATTCAAGGTTTGTAATTAAATAATTTATTTGCACTTCACATTAACAAATACATGGTCCAAAATACTAACAAACTCAAATAGTTATCAAATCATGGCATGAGGTGATTGCTGGAAATGTGGTTGAATGAAAAGCCAATTTCGGCAACCTTTTCCATACTCCTTTTCCGTGTGGCAATTGAGGCTAAAAAGTTTTGGACATCTATTAGTGACATCAGATTTCTACAATTCATGATTGTGTTTGGATTTCCATAATTCATGATTGTGTATGTTTCAAAATGTTGATAGTAAAAAAATTATTACACAATCAAACTCAAAAGCTAGAATTCATAGTTCTTATAGTATTTATTTACTCGTACTAATACACACACACACACACACACATTTAATGCCTAGCATATTTTTATACATCTCTATTATACATTTATTTGTCACATTCTACATTTATTTATCATATTCCTTCATATAATTATTTTTATGAATTCATTTATTTGTTAGATTTGATCATTTGTTTATTTAGTATATTTTTGTAGATAGACATATTTTTTCTTTTCTTATATTAATTTTTTTGTCAAATAACCTGATTCACCCTCATACCTTAAGTTGCCTTGACTACTTTTTTCTAATTCAATTCTGACTATCCCTATGGACCTACTAATACCTTATTTATAAGCCATAAGTAAAAAATTCAATCATTATGATGTATGTCATTGAACATGATAATTCAACCAGGTAAAGGTATATGGTTCTCCACTGCAATCTTTTAAATCAAGTTTTAAGCTCATAAAAGTAGATCAAGGGGTTTCCAAGCATGCCAATTTATCAATGATTTGAGTAACATTAGTTGTAACTATTCTCCACTTCGTTCTATCTGACACGTTTATTGCATCCATGTAGAGGAGGGGAATTGTGACTATTATGGTGCATTAAATTGTCATCCTCAAAAGAGATAGAAGAAATGTTTAAAATGTATCAAAATTTGGACCATTTTGACATTGAAATTATTTACTTCTTTTTAAAGTGGGGATTTATTCTTTCCTTAAGTTTGTAGTAGCTCTTTGATGTCTTTCTAGGTGGTGTTGAGCTAAATGTTGGGAAATATCTTACGAGGTTTGAGATCCTCTAAAATACGTAAAATTCCTATAGATTTATTTAACGAGAAATAAAGTGGGGAAGTTTTGATGGCTACATAGGGAAAGCAACCAAAGGAAAGGTGAGTAGCACACGGTTGGCATTAGACTATGTAAAATTGGAAGAAAGAGCTTAGGGTATATAACAATGAAGAAGAGGCGGCATTAAAATATGAGAGAAGAGATTATGAAGAGGGAAGAAGAGGGTTGTGATAGTGTGAGAAGGGGCTCTTTAGAAGAGCATGGAAAGAAGACAAAGGGAGGAGTGCATAGGAATATATGTATCATAGGAGAATAGAATAAAAAATGTGCCGCTAGGAAGAATTATAGGGAGTTGTGTGAAGCTTTGACATACACTAAAATAGAGGTATAACTGCATGGAAAGCCCAGGTTGTTTATGGTAAAGAGGGAAATTGGTTTATTTTAAGAATTGGGGATTGATATTTTCACCTAGTAAGGTGTTCATATGGATAAGATGTAGCAGAACAAAATTTAAAGACATGGAATATTTGCTGATATTTCGGTAGAAGTGGCAATGAAAAGTTGTAGATTTGATGTTGAATTTGGCTAATATAGAATGTAATTTTCTTTAAGATATATTTATGAGCCAAAAAAATAATAAGTAGATTACAAATTAAAGTTTTGATTTCTTTTTAAAAGAGAATAAGAATTAATATAAATTGATTTAATAAAATTCCTAGATAAAGTTATCTTGAGTATTAATTTAAATTAAAAATTTTCTTTTATTTTAAATATTAGTAATATACATAATTACAATTCCATCTCTAATATCATTCATTATGATTACAATGATACTTGTAGTGTTTATTTGAAATCTTTAATTAATCAATAATTAAGAGATATTTTTTAAACTAGTCAAATTGCGATAGATTAGTTCTTACAAATTCACTAATCATAAAACATAGGTCCTAAATTCCATTCAAATTTCACTCAGAAATGATTATTCATAACTTTATTATTTTTAATTGTGCATAAAAAATTGTTTGTTTACAAAATGTTATTTCACTTTATAATGAATTCCATTTATTAAAATAAATAAAGCTATAAACTTCTTTATAGAGATATATAACTAATTTATAGATAATATTATCCTTTGAATTCAAAGAACTAAAGATTTTAACAAATTCTAAGGATTTGAGAACTCGTTGTTGTCTGAAAAATATATTGAAAAGATTGTAATATTCCTTTAAAATTAAGACATCATCTAGAGATTTCTTTCAATGGGGAATCTAGGAGCATATGGTTAAGGTTTTTGAATGTTATTAGTGTGTTCCATAGTTTAATGACCATTTATGTTGAATTTTTATTTATTCAATTATTTTATATTATTGATCTTTCAATATTATTTATGTGCTCCATATATTCACTACCTTGTAGGGTTGAGGATAACTCGGGTGTTGTCAGACTCTTTTAGGCTAGCTTTATGATTATGTTTGATGATTAGTGACATTTATTTTTGAGAACATTGTTGGATATTATTCCATACTCAGATGATTATATAATGAGTTACTTTAGTACTAGTTATTTCATGTATGCATGATTGTTCTTCGATGATGATCATAGTGTATAGTGATTCCAGTTATTTCATGATGATAGTTAGATAGATTATTTGTATGTGTTTTCTATGGATACTTATCCCATACTTGCATGTGTATGGTGTACTTGTATGTTTTATTTGATGTATGATGTTTCTGATATGGTTGAGGGAGGGAGTATTAGTCACCTGCTAGTCGAGATCTACATGATGCACCACTTCTCACCATTGACTATTTAGTTTAGAATATATGAGTATGTAAATGCATGAATTTTTATTCAGATTGCAGGTACCGGGTATCGACTTCCCTGAATTGCTAGGATGAGCATACCCTATCATAGTATCTCAATGGTATAAGTGTGGAGATAATTCTTGAGTGTAAATCCTAACCTAAGCCAATTGTCCTAGAAAGTAGGACAAGTATCTGAGTTGTGTACCCTTCTGAATTTATCAAGTGATGTAAATTTGTGATTATAACCCTTGAGTTTGATCTAGTTTTCTATGCTTTATAATGGGTTTTCATTTGTAGTCTTATGGGTCTTTGGTGATTTTCTATTATAATTAAATCGATTAAAAAGAACAATTAATGATTTAATTTAATAGAAATTTTATGAAGGAAATTTGATATATAATTATATTTAATTAATTGAGAAATTAATTAAATAAAATAATTAAAATTAAAGATTTAGTTAAAGTCTAGTTTTGGGTGTAATAATATTTATTTAATTTAATAATAATATATTTAGGAGTTCATTTTTAAATAAATGCTATATATATATAATTTTTTATTTTTAAATTTTTTTTTAAATCGGTGAACGACCGAAGCCTTGATTAATTTTATAAAAAATAAAAAGTTTACAAAAGCTTAACTCCATTCAAGCAAGCATTGGTAGGAAAGAATGGAGAAGAAAACCTCCAGTTTAGCCTAGGACACATGTCCTATATTATTACAAATTTAAAAGGGGCATACCCCAGTGAACTTGATATTTATCACTAATTTTACAAATTTTAGGGATTACAACCCTTTGAAAATATACATCACATTTGAATGACATGCTAGCAAAGTAAGCAAATTAATACTTTGAAACTTTGTCGAAAAAGGACCTTCCCCCTCGAAAAAGGACCTTCCCCCTTGAACCATCCTTAATTGTATTGGGCTAGGAAAAAAACATGTTAGATAGCAAGCAAAACCACAAGAATGAAATTTGTAACCAGATCATATGTATATCGAATCCATACCTTAAGTATAAAAGTCAGATTAGTATTACCATTCTATAATAAGCTAACAATGAATGCATTTCAAATCAAATAATAAAACAAGGGTTAGCAAACTAGAAATTAAACAACAAAGCCCCTGATGACATTTTAAACCTAAAAAATAATGATAAGGATGACATCTAGAGGGTGTTAATCCAAATAATCACAATATAAAAGATAATATAAATATTAAATCCAACTAGAACTAGAATCATCTCGGCATACATTAATTTAAAAAACCTAGACCTACTAATTCCAAGACATGCTTTGTTTACAACTAAGGGAAGCCCCTTCATTACAACGCCAATAACGAAAAGCAATCTACTTGAAAATTTATACAATTACAGTCTAATTGTTGGTTCTAACATAAACATTACCCACAGAGTTGTGCATGTATGTTCAGATCTAATCCATAGTAAATTGAGTTTCCATACAACATCACCTCCTTACCGAGAAATGAAATATAGTCTTATTCTATCCAATATAAAACTAACTATCACACTCACTACTAAGACTGTAAGAGACCTTGGGGGGACTTAAAGAAAATGCATCATAAAGCATTGCCCCAACTCTAGGTAATCCAATGAGATGCTGAGGTGAATATAAGCAAGAAATACCTCCAGGTACTCTGCAACCACAACCTATTCTCTTTGACTACTATACCCCTCCTATAAGAAGAAATCTAATAGCTGCCTCCATCTTGGGCCATTGGGTATAAAATTTAAGGCTTTCCCGAATGATCAAAGAAGGCCTACGTTATGCCATGTCCAACTCAGAGGAACCTGGAGGGGAGGTCATACATCTCTCTAGGAGCGGTATCCTCAAATTGCTATCGATGCTTCTGACTACATTTTCCAACCCCTTATTCCATGTGGTTTGGAAAATATCATTGCAAAGTTGAATGATTAAGTCATGCTCAACCTTAGCTCTAGTTACGCAATCAATGAAGGTTCCAATAATGCTATAGTTCATGCACTAGTTATAGTTGTAGTCAAATATGCCTTCATCGATCACCCTCCCTGTTGCAATCCTTGTCATGTCATCTAAAGGATTGACAATCCTATTCCAATGTTCTGGTTTACCAAACCATGAAAAGCCATTGTCCTAACTTCTTTGGTGTGAAAAACCATCACATTGATGTCCATAGTCGCTGAGATGGAAGAAGCCAAACTATGAATATGAATAATCCCATTAAAAACTTTGCACAGATGAATCAAGAAGTAATTAACATGCCTCAACATGGAACTAACACCATTAGGTTAGATCACGTGGGAAGTAACAGCTGAGAGTTAATTATTAATCCAGCCATCCATCATGAATTGGTAATATAAGACACCCACACCTTGTTCCACGCCCTATCTCAAGTACTAAGGAAAATACTCCAATATTGATACAACCACAATCTTACAAATAAAATTGTTAATAATAGGGGCCAAATATAACTCTATAGAGCAATAAAAAACCAACCTAATAATTGTAGGATATTTATGCTAATAGAATGGGCTATACTCTGAAGTATTAGTCATCCAATTAAAGCACTAATCCTTAATAATGTGAATGTTAATTCCATCAACTCCTTTATTTTCTAGTTGATCTACTATCAGGTTACCTTCACGATAGATATGGCATATTTGATAATCCTTGAAGCAATCAAGAAGATTAAGAACATTATCTAATCTAGAGTTAATGACCCAATTGGGATTAGATCACTTCCTGATCGCGTTCAAAATGATCTGAGAGTCTCTTTCAATAACCACTTTGGCAATCCCAACCTCCATACACAAGTGTAGTCCTGCTTCCAATGCCTCAAGTTCTGTCAGGTTATTGGAGGTGGGACTACTGGTCATTGCCTTTTTAGCTAGCCAATGACTAGAATCATTATTGATAATACAGTCAATTCTCGCAATCCCATGATTACTATGAGAAGCACCATCAAAATTGAGATTGGCCCATCCCAGCGAGGGAGGAGACCATCTACAATTAAACCTATCTTCTTTGCTTTTCTTAAGATAGACCAAGGGGGGGTTTCTCAGGTTGACCCAGTTCTTCTTCATAAGTCCATCCCAAAATGAGAAGGAACCTTCTTCTTTCATACACTTTCTGAGATGTGAGTTAATGACTTCCATGATACACACCTCAATTTTTAAAATTAGCTCCTCAACCTTCAATTCAGTGTTCTAAAAAATGCATCAATTCCCTTCCATATCTTCCAAGAAACAATTGACGGGCAAATATTCCAAAGTTTGTTGTAAACGCTTGTAACCAAATTACAGGGCCAGCTAATGAGGAGGTCCCTATAGGATTTTGGGAAAGGCATAGACCAACCTAGTTTAGATCTGAGCCATTCCCAAGAATTTAACAAATAGGGATACCTATAGAGAAAGTGATTAGTGTCCTCATAACTTTGTTTACATAAAACGCAGCTAGAAGGACCCTGTATCCCAAATTTTCTTAACCTTTTAGTAGTTAAGATCCTATTTTGGAAGGCTATCTAAAGGAAGAATCTAGCCTTAGGAAGACAGGCCCCATCCCAACAGAGCTTGAGGGGAATATCAATACTATCTAAGCTATGAGAGTAGAGAATTGCATTATAGCCATCCTTAACTCTATAGTTACCATCATTGGCAGCAACCCAAATAAGCTTATCTAATTTATCTGACTGCTTGACTACCCTATCAGAGATAATCTTGACATAAGCTTCTACTTCAGTCTGTTCCACATCCAATTCTTCTACCGATTTCCACACCCATTTATCCACACCATTATCTGAAATCTTAGTTTTATATTTACCAACTTCCTTACCCCAGTGAGCGATTAAAACTTTCTTTAAATGTTTTGGAAAGGGTTTGGAAACTAGCGGGGGGTAACCATCCCAAGAGTCCTCCCAAAATAAGGCCTTATCACCTTTACCAACATCCCATGTGAGATAATTACCTATAAGATCATGAAAGCTTAGCATAAAGTTTCAACTTTCAGATCCCGTAGGAGGATTACTCATTCTAAAAATAGAAACTGGGTCTTCAGCATTGAGATATTTATTGTATAATATCTTAGCCCGTTTTTGGGCCCTTTCATTGTATAGTCGCCAAATCAGTTTTGCTCCCAAGGCTTCGTTCTGCCATTCTAGGTTTTTAATCCCAAGTCCACCCAATGCTTTAGGTTTACAAATATTTTCCCATGTAATTAAAGCCAATTTTTTCGTCTTCATCATAGTCCTTCCAAAGAAAATTCCTAATTTTAGATTCTAGTTTATTATGGAAACTCTTGAGAGGGGGAGGCAATATAGAGGATAAATTAGAATGGCCGAAAGAACCGAACCGATTTTAGTGACTCTACTTGCTTTAGAGAGCCACTTGTCTTTCCATCCCCCAATCCTTGCCTCCAATTTCTCAATTGTCTTATGCTAGACTTTGCGAGATTTGGAGCCTTTTTCAAGTGCAATTCCGAAATATTTACAAGGGAATTGTCCTTTTCGATAGCCCATCAACTCACAAATTCTATCTTCTATCTCTTCCTTTGTGTTTAGAAAGAAAATCTCAGACTTATCCTTATTCACTTTCTGACTTGAAGCCATCATATATGATTTTATGATGGACTTAAATTTTGAAGCTTTAGCCATAGTGCTTTTTTTAGGGAGAATTGTGTCATCAGCATATTGTTGATGAGTGAGATTTGGCACATTCCTACCGATGGTAATACTAGAAAGTAGCTGATTCTAATGAGCATTTGTTATGGCTCTCTCGAAAGCTTTAGCCATAATGATGAAAAGAGAAGGTGATAATGGATCACCTTGTTGAATACCCCTAGAGATTTCAAAGAAGCCTTTAGGTGTTTCATTGATTAGAATAAAAGTTTTGGGTGTAGATATGAATTTAAAAATGAGATTAATCCATTGATGGGAGAAACCAAAGGCTTCGAGAACCTTGCACAGGAATCTCCGATCTACCATATCATATGCTTTTTGAATATCAAGTTTCATAAACATACAAGGTTCTTTGCTTTTGTTGGTCGAATGAATCGTCTCTTGTATTGTAATAATACCATCGAGAATAGATCTCCCAGGAACAAAACATGTTTGCTCCTCAAAGCTTAGTTTGGGCAGAAAAGCTTTAAGCCTATTGGCTAAAATCTTAGAATAGATCTTATAAATTGTATTACATAAGGCAATAGGCCTAAAATCTCTCGCAGTTTTAGGATCATTGTTTTTAGGGATCAAAGTAATAAAGGAAAAATTTATTTCCGATAATAAAGCACCTCCATTTCTTGAGGCTTCAATGGCTTTCCATAAGTCGATCCCAATAATGTCCCAACACTTTTGGAAGAAAAAGACCTGAAAACCATCAAGTCCTAGCAATTTATCGGGGTCCATATTGAAAACTACTAATTTTACCTCCTCCAAGGTAATTGGTCTATTTAAAAGCTTATTATCCTCATCTGAGATCAATCTAGGAATGAATTTCAGCATCTTATCTTGAGCCACCTTATTAGATCCTTTGTAATTGTTTAGAATATTCTTAAAATGAGTTATGAAGATATTTGCAATCTCGCTTGGCTTCTCAACTTGATTACCCAAATGATTTTGGATGCTAGTAATTTTATTCTTGGATCTATTATATAATGTCGAGTTAGGAAAAAATTTGGTGTTGTTGTCTCCCTCTTCCAACCATTTTTCCCTAGATTTTTGTCGCCAAAAGGTTTCTTCTTTTGCTAGAATCAGCTCTTGTTTAGCCAATAACTCTTTCTCTAATTGATAACTTTCGTTGTTCATACCATTCTTAATAATATCCATATTAAGATTTTTAAGTTGGTTTTCAATTTCTATCTTTTGTTTGAAAATATTGTTGAAATGACATTTATTCCATTTTAGGATTCGCTCTTTTAGTAATTTTAGCTTAGAGACAAACACAAACATCTTTGAACCTTCTACTTTATCTTACTCCCACCAACTTTTAGTGTTTTCAATGAAGTCTGGATCTAGGAACCACATTTTTTCGCATTTAAAAGGGTTCCTGGTGGGTTTATGAGGTTCTAAGAGTTCCAGTCGAACTAGATAATGGTCTGACCCAACAATAGGCAAAATAGTCGATTGAAAATTATAATTACTATCAGCTAACTCACCTATGATAAAAAATCTATCTAATTTTTCTATGATATAAGCAAAGTCTCTTCTCCTGTTGTTCCACGTATAGGTCCCATTGCTGATAGGGACAACTATCATATCTTGTTTATTAACCCATGTTCTAAAGTCTAACGAAGATTGCGAAAGGTGATGGATACCACCTTTTTTTTATAGGTCTAAAATGGTATTGAAATCTCCACCTATTAAAAAGGCATTATCCTTAAAATTTAGGATGAACATACTAATCTCATTCCAAACTTGCCTTTTATCCAAGAGACTAATAGTACCATACACATTAATAAGAATGAATTGCAAATCAAACTTTAGACTCTTAACATTCGAGCTAATCCAATTAGAACTATGATAAAGACAGCTAAGAGAAACTTTCCTAGGATTCCAAAAGACACCTAAAGCACCCGATGCTCCCACACATTCTTGGAAAAAAGAACTCCATAAGCCTAACATTTTATCTAATTTAATTGATTCATCCTTATTAAGCTTAGTTTCTTGAATTATAATAATATCAGAATCAAAGGATTTGAGGTTTTGTTTTACTAACCTGTTTTTGCTAGGGGCATTTAATCCCCTAAGATTCCACGTTGTTATCTTCATGTCACTTTGGGAAGGCACTTCCCCTTCCCAACATTAAGAAGTTGATCAATCTTTTGCTGCTCTCTACTAAGACTTTCTGCTTCTCTCAGGTCCTTCAAAGATCTTCTACCTCTCTTTCCTTTAATCTTACCAAAGATAGGAGAACTTAAATTTTCTTGATTTCGTTGGATCCCAAGGAGCTCTGCAGGTTTCCCAATCTTTAAATCACTTGTCTTTTTATGAATATCATTCCCTTTTGTATTTTCAGATTCCAGCTCACTAATGATCTTATTAATGAAATCCTTATGTGTATCTTCTTCTATTCTATTCTTTATCCTATTATCTTCACAATCCCCACCATCTGCTGCTTTCCTGCCAATACTCTGATCTTGCCCTCTAGCTTTATCCTCTTCCTCTATTGTCAAAAAATCTCTTCTTAGGTCATCACAGGTATAGTTACTTCCTCCTAATTTTATGATTCTTTGGATCAATTCTACCTTTTGAGCCTCCAAATTATTGTTGATCTCTTCAAAATTAAAAACCTGAACTAAATCATCTATTAATTGCTCCAAATTCTCATCTCTTGGACTCAACTCAAATAGATCTGTCTCTGTATTTTCCTCTTTGTTTAAGAACTCTTGAACCATATCTATCATAGAGCCCTCGCACTTATAATCCTTTTCTCTATGAGATTTCTCTATTGGGGAGAATGGAGAGCTTCTAACCTCTAATGGAGTCTGCCAGAATTTGGATGCTTTATAATGGCTTTCTTTGATTGGAGCAAAATTTGGCTGATCCAATATCTGACACTGTCTTTCTATGGATGTTTCCATTGTGGGAATATCGATCTCTTTTAAATCAGATTATGCTTTGAATAACATAAGATTTTCAATATCTTCAATATAGGCATTTTTAGAGACCTCAAAATCTTTGTTATGTTGATCAACTTTTATCAAATTGGCTTCAACTATTGCGTCTTTAATATCAAACCTATTCTCATTTGGTGATAACACCAAATCATTAACCAGCTGCTACTTACATTTTCTATTTGCTAGAAAACCTTGATTCTTTGTTGATCTTTCAAGATGATCTTGTACCTCTATAATCCCCTGTTTTCTATTGGCTGATCCATCTTTGACAATTGGGGAATCCAACTGCGAGTTCTGAACAATTACAGATTTAAGTCTTATTTGTGGTTCAGGAAGGCTTTCCATAGGATCCTTGCTGCTTCTTAGGGAATCCATATTTACTTGGTAATGCTTATACTCCATATTAGATAGATCCAAGCTACATAGTTGGGCCCTCAATTTCCTTCTCTGTTCTATGAGCTTGGGGAATAACTGCTAAAAGTCTGAGGTGCTCAGAATAAATTCAAAATTTTTTTTCTTTCCCTTTTCCATCTTAATAATCTCTGTGATCCCTCCTTTGAAGAGGTGCAAGTAACACTCATATGAAGCTTTTTTTGTTACAATCTTTCTCAATCCTAGGGATGATTGATTGAATTTTGTCTTAATAAGCAATTTAACATTATTATCATCCTAATAAGAGGAGTCTATCCCAACAAGATCTCCCAGTCCAAACCCCAAAGATTTAAGAATTTCTATGTGATTTAGCTCTGGAGGCATGGACATAATATTAAACCAAAGCAGACACATGATATCAAGATTTTCTAATTTACAATTAGGATACCAAGCAATAAATTTAATAGCATGCCCATTAAAAAAATACACAGATGCTTTGATAAGTTGTTTTTTAACCCCTTCATCACTACAATGTAAGTACAGAGCAAATTCTGAGAAGAAATACATACTTACTTGAGATCCACTATTTTCTTCTAACCAGTTTGAGAGAAAAAACAAATCTTCTTTCGGACCACACCAGATTGCATAAATTCCACATTTTTTGGCAATCAATCCAGGCGTCTTCAATGTCTTTCCCAAGAATGGAAATGGAGGGAATTACATGTTTGGGGGAATCTGAACCCTTAGGGGTTAAAGAAGCCCTAAGAACTAATAAATCTGGACGATGGTGCGGTGGGATATATGAACCATGACGATCGGGGGTGTCATAGGATGTGTTGTCAGCTTTAATAGGGGTAAGTAAAGGAGATGGATGTGTCCTACCCAGATTTGTGAGATGCACAACTAGCTGAGCATGGATTGACTGTGCATATTTTGTAAGATGAAAAAATCTTATTTTCTTTTCTAGATTGTCCAGTGTAAAAAATGTAAGAGGGTGCTGGTGGAATGGTCGTCCCTAAACATGGTTTGAGGAGACTTCTTGTGTCGCTTTATAGGGCCTTGGCTTCTGCAAAGGAGCATTTTTTTGATTTGCGAATTGATGCTTAGACTTTTCAGAGCCTTCCGCTTCCTCTAATGTAGAAAATCGGTTAGAGGTTTTAATCTTGAAATATATTCTAGGGTTCTTCTGCACCCATCGAAATGCAATCTTGTTCTTCTTCTTTTTTCACGCGAATTCATTAGTTTGCCAATTTTTGTAATTGTGTTTTTGCTCTGTTGCTTTCACAAGTTCGCTCATCGCCATTTTCTTTTTTCTTTTTTAATAAATGCTAAATATTATTATTACTTAAGTTAATGAATATTTTTATCAAAAACATCTTGAGAATTAATTAAAGAGAGAAAAAAATTATTTAATAAAGATATTTTAATTAAATGGCAAAAAGGTTGTGCATGAACATTAAGATATAATTAAATAATAAAAGGTAATGGGCTTTTCACGTGATTGCACAATCAAAGCCCTAAATAGGGGGAAAACTCTTTATTAGCAATTTAGAGTTCATTTCTTGGGGACCAGGTTTTGGAGGAGCAATTTTCTAAGAAGGGTTTTAGAAGGAAAAAAAATACTTGTGTGCTCTGTGTGTTGTCATATTAGCATCAGATTCAAGTAGAATCTTGTGGGTTATTTGAGCAGTAGTTTTCCATTCTTCAATTTCTTGTCTTCTTCATGTCTAGATAAATCTATCTTTAGAGTTTTAGGTTTGGTTGAAACCCTTGTGTTGAGATTTACTATTTTTTTTGGTTCTTGACCACGTCTGTGAATGAATTAATTAAATTGAAACCCTTGTTTGATTGTTTTGGTAATTTGTAAGTTGGTGTTGGATTCAAGTAGGGCTTGGAAAAGAAATCAAAATTTAATAGACAATGTTTGATTGAATTATTCATATTTGTTTGATTAGATATGTATTAGAAATTTATTTATTTTTTAAAATATGGTAATAAAAATTACCACAGTAAAAATTTACTATGATAATTTTTATCACATATTTCGTATTGGAAACATGAAATTTTTTATGAATTGGGAGGGCTTGTTTTGGGTTTGTTTATATATATATAGAAATTGGTGGGCGGGGCCACCAATTCCCCACTTGCCCACAACATAGCATAGGTTGGTTGCACGACAGTTGTGGCTGCTGTCATAGCAGTAGGTACTGTCGTATGCTACTGCAGTAGTGGCATGTTGCGATAGCAATGCCCAGGCCAACGAGCCTTTAAACTCATTGTTATTATATTTTTTTAATAGATTTTTTTAAGTTAGTAAATTTTATAATTTAATTAAATATTAATTATAGTTTATTTTTATTTAAACTAATTCAAATTTAATTAATATAAATTAAAGGGTCTTATATTATTGAATTAGTTAATATTATTTCATTATTATAGTAATGATAATTATTAATAAATTGAGATTATTTATTAATAGATAATTATTATTATTATTTAAATTTAATATTAATTATTTAATTTTGTTAAGATGAATTTAAGTTATATGTTAGTTTTAAATGACGAGGGAATGGTTTTATGTGTTAAACCTATAATATTATTTTTGAAATTATTTATTTTAAGTCTAATATTAATTTAATTTAATTATTATTATTTTATAAAAGTGAGAAAATTGGTAAACTCGGGTTTTGCTTAATGATACAATTTTATATGAAAATGATTTATATTACTAGGGAAATGTTATGATTTGAAAACCTTAGTAGTTAGCATACTTTGAAAAGATGAAAACTAAAATGTGTATGTTTACTGAACTCTTATGTTTTGATAACATATTGAACTATGAAACAATGTTTAAACAACTTAATATGTATTGTTGAATCATCTAGGATTCTAGTGAACTTGGAAACCATAGTGAATCTAAGAAGTAGAGAAATGTAAACGTGAATCCTACTATTAAACCAACACGATGTGTTTTCAAAACCAAACAGAACAATGAAACTACACTATCAGTTGTATGTTTTTCTTGTGTGTTGGGTTTTGGGGTTGACTTAGTTCTTTGACCAAATCGGGATGTTTACCAGAGGCTTAGATGTTTGTTCTGTGATGTCATGACGATGTTTGTGTACGATCTTTTATACCCAACCTTGGTGATGTGTCACATGTTTCTATGATGAGTTTGATCTATTGGTGGTTATCACTTTCCAATTCTTGTGCAGAACTAAGGTGGATGATGTGTATTTTCTGAAATAACCTTTGAGTCTTTGATTAGTTATCTTGGGACTACTTCTGAGTTGCTTGTATAGGACTGAGATGATCACAAGTTATTGTTTTTAAGTGATGTAATGGTTTTGTTTATGTGTACTTGATTTTGGATCAGTCCTGTTAGAATGATCATATTGGTGAAACCTATGATTTTTTATCAATGATATTTTAGTACTTTCCAATTTCTTGTTTCAGAACTGTTGTGTGGCCTGTTTCAGTCCTGTGAAGATGATCATATGAGACCTTTTTCTTTTACTGAGCTTAGGGTAGGCTATCTATATGTGATGTTGAGAAGTCGCTTGTAATGGTGATCGGGGCCCTAAAGAGGCTACATGGGTAACCCATTGTAGGTTATTTTAATAAGTGATAACATTTCATTCAATAAGAGTAAAATCAATTAATAAGAGTCATTGTTTTTCCTTGCCCATGCCTCTAGTGCTAGTACAGGCTAGGATGGGAGTAGAAAGGGTGCTTGGCTGCGACCCTACTTCATTAGTATGCCTTGTCTGTATGAAAGGATACTAGTGCCGCATAGAGTCACTAGGGGGCCGAAGTCCAGTCAGGCTGTTGTTGACCTTAGATTGGTTTTGACAAGTGAGTGTCGACACACTTAAGTTATTTACTTAGTTCATGTCGAACTAGTAATACGTGCTAAGCACAACATGTATATATTAGACCATGCCAAGTCATAGTGAGTGTTGAGCCACTCATGTGTCGAGTCACTCAAGTGCTGAACATATAGGATATGTCGAGTGATATAGGAGTCAAGTAAACAATGGATGCCGAGCAATACAAGTGCCAAGTCACAACAGAGAGATTAGTGTATACTGAGCATCAGAGGCTTCAGATGTCGAGTAAGATAGTTTTGACATTTTTTTTGTTAAGGCACAAACAACTATGTAAACCATTTTTGAGCTGATTTAAGATCAAATTTTGATATTTTGGAGATAAGGACGAATCTCTAGTTAGATTCTCTATGCAATTACATGCAGCCAACCAGCAAATGAGATAAATTAAGTGGCAAAATGGATGAATCTCAGCAATAGATTCATACCTAACCCTAAGTCACCTAAGTTTTCATAAGGAGGACAAACCCTAAATTCCCCAGATTCTCTATGAGCGAGTGCATAAGAAATTGAAGGAGCAAAGAGAGAAGTTTCCATGCACAAACAGAGCATTCAACGTGGCTTAGAAGTTATGAAGTGAAACAACATTGCAGAATTAGTTAGAGCAGAATCAAGGAAAGGAAAAGGATACATCAAAGAGACATTTGATCAAGAAGGATGAAGAAGACATTGTTTAGAAGTGATTAGTTATCAAGCAATCAAGTGCTAACCCTAGGATTAAAGCTGAGACATTATAATAGGTGATTTTGATCAAAATATCTTAACAGAGTAGTCCTAATAAGCTCTATGAAATTCTTTAATAGGTTGCTTAGTTGTGAGTTAAAGTCCTTTAGCAAGGTACACTTCTAACAGGGTGTTGAAATCCTCTAACAAAGTGAGACCTAACAGTCTTTGTAAGGCTTTAATAGGGCAAACCTTTTACAGGGTATATCATGTTTCATGGTCAAAACATTGTAACCTTCATTGGATACACTTTATTACTACAGTATGAGGATTTGTGGGTGTCATCTCCACCCTAGTTTTACCTTCTCATGGGAGAGTTTTTGGGTAATCATATTTGGTGTCATATGTGTATTATTGCTTATGTGTTTACATGATTTGGATGTATATGCTTTACATGTTATTTCAGTTTATTCATTGAATGTATGAGATGGATGTGTGGTGAAAGTTTTAATGGGTCTAAGTTTAAACTACTGATTCACCCCCTTGCCCCTACCCCCTCTTAGAAGTTTACCTTTCCTATTGCAATTTCAACAATTGGTATCTGAGCTTAGTTCTTTGAAAGATAAGCTTTGCAACTTTGAGGAAAGATCTTGAAATAGAAGTCTACAAGTTGGAAAAGACTATTGAGAATCAGGGAATTGAAATACAACTCATTTTACATCAACCGGATGAAGCAAGAGAAGAACTAAAGAAATCTTTGAATAGAAGGAAGGAAACTGCTATTGTGGAGAATGACACACAATACAAAGAGATAGACACTAATAAGCTATTTGTAGATGGAGACTCCAATGAATTTAATGCAATAGTTGTAGATCTAATGGAAAAGAATAGAGCCCAAGATGAGGAAATTAAAAATCTCAAGTTAGAGCAATAATCACAAGCTATACTATTATGTGAGGTGATTGAACAAAAGAAGAAAGCCATAGAAGACAAAACCATGGTTGAAGAAGACAAAAGAATTCTGGCCAATAGACTGGAAGAGAAATCATCAAAACTAACCAAGATTTCCAACATGCAATTGGATACTCTAAGTCAAATGATGAAAGCCAACAATGAATTGAATGTCAAGGACATTGAGATAACTACATTGAAACTGTAGAATGAACAATTATAGAGTGACCTATAGAGAGAAAAGGAATTTGCTGAAAGTTTCAACAAGCCAAATGAAGCCATCAAATACTTTGAGCAACTATTAAGATCCCCTAGATCTAATAATGATACATCTGGACTAGGATACACAAGTACTAAAGAAGGAGAATCATCCAAAAGTGTAGAAGAAAGGAACAACAAAGGTAAGAACTCCAAACTCAATATTCATAATTGTGGTAAGAAAGGACATATTGCTAATGTGTACAAGAGCAAGTCTATAAATCATAATGTCAAGCCTAAGAGCACGATTCACTACCATAAGTGCAACAAGCAAGGTTATTAGGCACATGAATGCAAAACCAAGACCATGCATACAAAAAATTTGAAGGATATTGTTATAGTTGTCAGAAGTATGGACATGGAGCTTTTGAATGCAAATCCAAACCAATGTGGTCATCAAACAGGCAAGCAAAGGTAAGGAACAATGGCAACTCTTATAATTGGGATTATAATACAAGATATAGTTGTCATTATTGTCAAGAATATGGGCATGTTCCTGAGAATTGTATTAGGACACACTTCAGAGGTAACTACCAAAGGTGGTTGAGCCAAACCACATGTTTCAGCTATTTAAAGACCGGTCACATCAGTAGATATCGTCCAACTAGGTCAAAGACACCAAGTTGTGAATTTGATAAAGGCAAAGGAAAAGTAGATGCTGAACACATCAAAGATAAAATGAACAAGACATGGAAGAGAAATGATGATTACATTACATTAAATGGAGAAGGGATCGCTTCACCCAATGGGTTAGGTGATCACACCTCATCAAACAACCCATTTTCAAAGCTATTCCTGACATTGCTTATAAGCAAGACCCTTTTGGTGCATTGTCGATGATTTCATCGAATGTGATAATGGTACAAGATGTAAGAAAATGCTATAACTGTAAAATTGGCAGCATTGGTGATATGGAGATTAGGGAAGCATATAAAAAACTCTATGATAATGGTGTTTTGAAGGAAGAGTTCAAAATCGTTGAGAGGAAGGGATTAACAAGAGCCCTAGATTTTTCGAATGTATTCAAGACAGAGTGGATAAGCATAGTGCTTAGCCAAATTCATGATTGTTCATTATGACTAGAAAATGGACCTATCAAAATTACTAAGAGAATAATTCATAGGGTTACTAGTTACCCAACCCTAGATTGGCCTAAGACATTGAGAAGTGATTTGAAGGAGGTGATTGAGAGAAATATTGGAGTTGTCTGGAACAAGAGAGGCATGACAATTGACACAATCATTGATCCTCTGATAAACTTTGTTGTAAGGGTTATATCACACAAGTTCTATCAATCTAGTAGATTAAATAGTGTGCCCTGTATAGTTGTGGATGTGGGATACAAAATTGTAGAGAAAGATCACACATATGATCTAGCAGAGCTACAATTCCAACAATTGATGGAGAACTTTGGAGCAATTAGAAAGACAAAGAGTGCACAATGTAAATTCAGTTCTATATTGATTTGTATATTCTTTTATGTGCAAAACACATTCCCCTCATTTGGAACTATGGGATGGAAAACTAATAGATCAGTAGCAGTACAGATTGGTGAGTATATTGAGCAATTAGGAGAGAATTTTGAATCTTTGATGACAAGTTATTTTGAAGACTTCAAGAAGTCGATGAAGGAAAGATTAAGAATACCAGTATCCTTAGTTGAGAAACACTATGATGATATGTATTTTCTTGTGGATGTTAATTATACATCTGTACAAGTTGCTACATCAAGAGTAAGATGGTTGAGAACCTTAGGTTGTGAAATAAATGTGAATGAGGCCTATGCAGCTATAACAACTTTACTGGTAGAAGAGGTAGATAAAACTGCAAAGATATTTGGAAATTATGAGATGGTAAAGTTCAAAATTACCATAGAATTGAAGATTGCCTCTGCCATGAAGAAAAAGGAGAAGATAGAGAAGAAGCTGAAAGCTAAGTTTGGAGAGGGTGCTAAGGAGGAGGAAGAAGAAGAAGAAGAAGAGGATGAAAAGGAACAAGAAACTCAAGCACAAGCACCACTTGCATTAACTTAGGGTATGGGAGAAGACCAAGAAGAGGAGGAGACTGAAGGTGCCAAGGGAGAAGAAGCTGAGGAAGTACTTGCTCCTACTGAGCCAAAGAAGAGGAAGGCTAAGGCTCAACCAATGACTAAAGTTAATAAGGTAGCTATGTCAATTCAACCCAAGCTTACTGCACCTACTACAAGAGCTAGTACATGTGCAATAGCCCAAAAGGCCAAGGAAAAGACAAAATAAGTAGAACAAGGAGGTCAAGAGTAGAGGGACCAAGAAGAAAATATGTTGCATCTAATGAGGAGAAAACAGAGTCAGATGACAATAGCCAATTTAAGGTGGTGAGTCATAATCCTCTTCCAGATCTTGAAAATTTATGTGAAAATGTTAAAAATAGTACAGACCTATCAGGATTTACACATGTAGATTTTGATAATTTGGGTAAAGTAGAGAAAAATCAAGTGGAGGAGGCCATATAAGCCATGATGGAAAAATTCAAGAAAACTCTACTAGAGATTTCCAACTCAATGCCTAAGAGTCTATATGACAGAGTTGAGCAAAAATGGCACTATTGTCTAGACTTGGAGAAACAAATTAGAGAAACATCTCTAGCCCAAGTGATGCTTGAACTAACTAAGGCACAAATTGTTAAGGCTGTAAAGAAATATGTAGTTAGGTTCACACCTAAATACAGAGCCTTTAGCATCTTGCAAAACAATATTGAGGATGTTGTTAAGAAGTCCACACATATGTGGAAGCTCACTTATGGGTTGACTACAGTTTAGGAAGGAGAAAAAGCACCCATTAAAGTGAAACATGATGACAAAGATGACACTATAGGAGGAGGAACAAAAATGCAAGTAGATGACAAGGTAACATTTGAGCCATAGTAGCCAGAAGAACATAGTGTGCAAGACATACAATTGCTGAGTGTAAGTCCTCCACAGGTCACAAGTAAGACTACTGAAACAGTAATTGTTAAGTATTTTTTTGATCTATCAACTTAGAACATCAATCCCCTTACTGAAGATGGTTTGAAGAAGATATTAGATCAGTCTAAATTGCAAGCCAAACTTGTGATAATCTTGTTTTGGTCAATGTGGATGAGCTACAAAAGTCAGTGACTGATGTTGCAAGGGAAAAGGTGAATCCACACGAACCACCTTCTATCATCCCTCTAATCACTAATGTACAACCTTTGGTCCAAATGCTAGAAGATATATCTAACAAGGTTGATACAATTGCCAGGACTAATATAGTAGAGAAGAGCATAGTGGAAACACAAGTTGCTACTGTAGAACAACAAGAAACAGGTTAGATAGACTTATTTACACCCATAGCACAAGGACAAGGTGCAAGTCAAGTCATTGTGGATGAACAGGGCAATCATGAAGAGAGTGAGATGACACCACAACTGAAGGAGAAAACCACCATCTAAGCCTTAGTAACCTTACCAGTATTTGGGACTCCATCAAGTCATCTCTTCAGAAACCAAGCATAGATGCTACTTCATTGCAGATCTCAGTGTTGAGCCTGAGTTCATCAAAGGTAGAAGAAGTGATCCAATATGGAGATGTGAGCCTTGATGAAGAAATCATTTTTCCCAAGTATGATTATGACACCATGACTATAGAACAAATGGGCATATTGCAACAATCCCTAGCAAGGAAAAAGCATCAAGAAATGCTTAGAAGGGAGCACAGGCAAAAGCAGACACTAAAAGATATTAAAGATATCTTTTTAGATGCATTCAGTTTGCCAACTTCAGATGAGACCAAGCCACTAATGGAACAACTGAAATATATAGTAGAGAAGGTTAGTAATGAAGACCTAGATAGTAATGCAAAGTTACTTGAATGGTCAGAAAAGAAGTTCCAAAATAAATTGAATGAGAAAATATCAGGTGATATAGCACTAGCACAAGTTGCATTGGCAACTACGGTTGAGGATGTGAAGAAGGTACTTGAGAACATATTCTCATTGTACACTAAATTGTGCAATCCCTCACTCTTCACCCAAGAGACCAAAAGTCACATTCTGAGTCTAGAGAGCCAAATTACTGCATCAAGTGCAAAACTACCAATGAATCCAGCTTAGAGTGAGAAGCATTTTAGGACATTGGTTCAAACACAGAGTTAGTTAGCTATATTAACAATAGATGAGGCTGACATAAGGGTCAAACTGACTAGCATCAAGGCAACTCTCACCCCCCATATAGAAATTTTGCACAAGGAGCTAGGCTATGTTGAAACCTTAATAAAGAAAAACCCAAATCTTTGTACCTTAGATGGTCTAGTCCACCTTGTTGCTGAGATAGCAATCCAAATCGAGTCATTGGATGTAGCATGTGAGAATTAGGATGTAGCTCTTAAGATGATATTAGATATCCATAAATCCTGTCTGGACAAACACACAATAAGTGTATAGCCCAATGACACAAGTGTCAAAAAGGGGGAGACATATTTTTGGGGGAGAAATAGAGAAAAGAGGGAAAATGAAATAAGAGAATCGGGGAGATATTACATTTGGGAGTAATAAAGAATAATAATTTTGGGGAGATACAAGGAGAGTAAGAAATAAGAGGAACAAAGAAAAGCCAGAATCAGCTAACGGAGAGCAAACATCAAAATATATTAAAAGTATCATATGAAAGAGTATTAAAAAAATAACATGAAGTCAAAGTTTATTAGTAGAGACACATTTACTTAGCAGGAGCATAGAATTTTGGATACAAAATAGATATATTAACTCAGGGGGCATTATCAAATTTTGAGGTATCTAAGTAATTACAAATTTTTGACAATTTGAAGTTTTGTATATAAGCCAAATTAAGATATGCTATGCTCGTAAGATTTAAGATATTAATGTATACTCAAGCATTTTTGACACTCATGTCAAAGGGGGAGATTGTTGATCTCAGATTGGTTTTGACAAGTGAGTGTCGACACATTTAAGTTATTTACTGATGCAGAGGTAAAACACAACGGAAGCAAACACAATAGAAATAGGAACCGGCACCAGCAAGAGATAGATTATAAAATTCTTCTATTTAATTTATCAAATGAACAATACATACATTAGCTCTTCCTGCAGTTTTCTTCTCTTCGTAACTTTGTATCCAGAAACTTTTCTCTCCAACTTGACCTAAACCTAAACCTAAAACTCTATTTATACTTGCTAAGATAATCTACGAAACCTTCTAGATTATTACAAAATAGGAAAAACAACTTATAGAAAATTCTAGATCAGTATTGAATGGGGAAGAATGACCCCACAATGATCTGTACAAATCCCAAGAAAATTATCTTATCCTAATGATGAAATCAAGATAAATTTCTCAAGTCGGCCCATGCATAAAACTTGACCTAAATATATAAAACTTGACCTACTTGATCTAAATACATAAAACTTGACCTAAATACTTTATATAAAAATTTGATCTAAATACTTTATGTGGGTGCTCCTGCACCATACTCCCCAGGAAATTTTATCTCAAGCCCACTTGAAATGAGCTCTTGTAGAGTGGTACCTTGCTTCTTGATATCTTGTTTAGTCATCCACATAGCATCTACATCCAAATAACCTTTGAGTTTTACCAAATATTGATTGGACTCCTTTCTTTTTTGTTGCTTAATGACTTTGGTGTCAAGTATCCTGTCTAGTTGTGGTGTCTGCTTAAATGGTAGATGCTGAATGTCTTCTATATCAGCAATCTGTCTTGTATCAATTTCTTCAATGGGTGCTTTGAATGGTGTGAGGTCTGCTATGTTGAAGATGGGAGAAATGCCAATCTCAGGTGGCAATTGAATCTCATAAGCATTTGGTCCAAACTTCTTTAATATTTTACAAGGACCTAGTTTTCTCAACATAAGTTTGGTAGATTTACCTTTTGGTAGCCTCTCCTTCTTGAGATTTTCCCATACTAAATCATCCACTTAAAATTCTAAATGTCTCCCTTTCTGATCTGCATGCTTCTTATACTTGTCAGAGGTGTTTTGGAGTTTTTCTTTGACTTCATCATGGATTTCTTTTATGGCAATAGCAAATTCTTCTCCTTGGGCACTAACTTGTTGCTGCGAACTCATATCCCTTAACTCAAAAATCCCTCTAGGATGAATTCCATATACCACTTGAAATGGTGTCTTTCTTGTACTTCTATTTATGGAGTCATCATATGCAAACTCAGCTTGGGGTAGGATTACATCCCATTTTGTTGCATGTTGTCTTGTGAGTGTTCTTAACAAATTGCCCAATGTTCTATTAACTACCTCTGTTTAGCCATCAGTTTGAGGGTGGTAGGCTGATGAAAATGATAAATTGGTTGCAAGTTTCCTCCATAAAGTTCTCCAAAAGTGTCCTACGAACTTCACATCCCTTTCTGAAACTATATTGAGGGGTAGCCCATGAATCCTTATGACTTTCTTGAAAAAGAGATTTGCTATATGAGAAGCATCATTGGTTGAATTATAGGGTAAGAAGTGAGCCATTTTGCTGAACCTATCTACTACAACAAATACACTATCATACCCCTTTTGTGTCCACGGCAGCCCCATTACAAAATCTATCGTTATGCTTTCCCAAGGTCTAGATGGTATTGGCAAAGGTTGATAAAGCACCAGCATTTGTAGTCCTTCCTTTGGCCCTTTGACAAATCATACATGTTGCCACAAAGTTTCTCACATTAGTCTGAAGTTTACGCCAATAGTAGTACCTTCTAACCAATTCTAAGGTTTTATCCAAACCAAAATGTCCACCCATTGTTCCACTGTGCTTCTCTTTGATAATGTTTGTCCTCATAGAGCACCTGGGTACACATAGTTGTCCTACTTTGAAAATAGGTCTGTCTTGTATCAAGAAATCAAGAAAATCAGCATGGTATCTCTCACCAAACTCCATACATACCTTGTAGATGTCACCAAAATCTGGGTCTGCTACATACATGTCCTTGAGTGCTTCAATTCCCACACTTTCTAGCTGTATCTGGGAGACAATCAGATTCCTTCTACTAAGAGCATCAACAACCTTATTTGATATGCCCTTCTTATGCTTGATGGTGAAGGTATAGGCCTGTAAATACTCCATCCATTTCATGTGCCTATGACTTAATTTGTCTTGGCTATTTAGAAAACTAAGTGCTTGGTTATGGGTATACACAAAAAACTCCTTTGGCAATAAGTAATGTCTCCACCTTTTGAGAGCTTGAACCAATGCATACATTTCTAAGTCATATGAAGAGTATTTTTGCTTGGATTCATTGAGTTTTTCACTTGAGAAAGCCACCGATTTTCCTTCTTGACTAAGAACTGCCCCTATAGCAACCTTGCTAGCATCACATTCTACTTGGAAAACTTTGTTAAAATCAGGTAAAGAAAAAATTGGTTGCTCACTAACCTTTTTCTTAAGCAACTCAAAAGCTTCATTTGTTGATTGACTACATGCAAACTTGCACTTCCTTCCTCCTTTATTAGTTTCTAACATAGGAGCACATATATGACTGAAATTTCTTATGAATTTCCTATAAAATGTAGCAAAACCATGAAAGCTTCTAACATCTCCAACTGTTTTTGGGGGTGGCCAGGATAGTATAGCACTTACCTTTTCTTTATCCATCTTCAAGCAACCTTGGGAGATCACAAAACCTAGATATGTCAACTCATCTTGCATAAACAAAAAAATTTCCAAATTTATTACCAATTTCTCCTCATGAAGTCTTCTCAAAACCATGTCAATGTGCTCCAGGTGTTCTTCCTTTGTCTTGCTGAAAATTAATATGTCATCTAAATATACTATGACAAACTTGCCATTGAAGTCCTTGAGTATTTCATTCATAAGTCTCATAAAGGTACTAGGAGCATTAGAGAGTCCAAATGGCATTACCTTCCATTCATATAATCCATCATTGGTTTTGAATGTTGTCTTCCACTCATCTCCAACTCTTATCCTTATTTGATGGTACCCACTTTTTAAGTCAATCTTGGAGAAATACTTTGCACCTACCAAACAATCAAGCAAATCTTCAATTCTTGGCATTGGAAACCTATATTTGATTGTAATCTTATTAATGGCTCTAGAATCAATGCATAACCTCTAGGTTCCTTCCTTCTTAGGTGCCAAAATAGCAGGTACAACACATGGGGTTAAGCTTTTTGTAATCAAGCCAGAATCAAGTAACTCCTTTACTTATCTGGCAATCTCTTCATTTTGTTGTGGTGTCATCTTGTATGTAGCCTTATTGGGTAAAGTAGCTCCAAGAATGAAATAAATACAATGATTAATGTCTCGTATAGGTGGTAAAGATTTTGGCATACCTTCTGAAATCAAACCTTCATATTTATCCAAAATTTCTTTCACTTCATTAGGAATTGCCTTCTTTGTTTCAACTTCCTTTCTATCTTTTCTAATGAGTTCTTGTGGTTGTGGGTTAGGCATCAAAAGAAAACAAGACTTAGGTTCATCCTTCATGTCTCATAAGAATTTCTTTTTATTAACCATCATAATTTTGGCTTCCCTCTCCTTATTTTCTTCCACTTCCTCATGATCATAAAATGGAATCAATCTAATCACCTTTCCATCCTTCTTGATGGTGTATCTATTGAGTTTTCCATCATGTTGTGCCTATAAACCATTTACTTAGTTCATGCTAAACTAGTAGAACATGCTAAGCACAACATGTATATATTAGACCATGCCAAGTCATAGTGAGTACCGAGCCACTCATGTGCTAAGTCACTTAAGTATGAAATAGATAGTATATGCCGAGTGACATAGGAGCCAAGTAAACAGTGGATGTCGAGCAATATAGGTGTCGAGTCATAGCAAAGAGATTAGTGTATGTTGAGCATCAGTGACTTCAGATATCGAGTAAGACAGTTTTGACATATTTTTTTGTAAAGGCACACACAACTATGTAAACCATTTTTGAGCCAACTTAAGATTGAATTTCTATGTTTTGGAGATAAGGACAAATCTCTAGTTGGATTCCCTATGGAATTACATGTAACTGATTAGAAAATGAGAAGGATTAAGCAACAAAATCGATGAATCTCAGCCATAGATTCATACCTAACCCTAAGTCAACTAAGTCTTCATGAGGTGGACAAACCCTAAATTCTTTATGAGCAAGTGTGTAAGAAATTGAAGGAGCGAAGAGAGAAGTTTGCATGGGAAAATAGAGCATTCATGGTGGCTTAGAAGTTATGAAGTGAAACAACATTGCATGATTAGTTAAAGCAAAATAGAAGAAAGGAAAATGATACAACAAAGAGACATTTGATCGAGAAGGATCAAGAAGACATTGTTTAGAGGTGATCTTATTAAGGAATCAAGTGCTATCCGTAGGATCAAAGTTGAGACATTCTAATAGGTGATTTTAGTCAAAATCTCTTAACAAAGTAGTCCTAACAGGCTGTATGAAATCCTTTAACAATGTTCTTACTTAGTTGTGAGTTAAAGTCCTTTAGCAAGGCACACTTCTAACAGGGTGTTGAAATCCTCTAACAAGGCGAGACTTGACAATCTTTGTAAGCTTTTAATAGGGCAGAACTTTCATAGGGAAGATCATGTTTCATGGTCAAAACATTGTAACCTTCATTGGATACACTTTATTACTGTAGTACTAAAGATTTGTGGGAGTCATCCCCACCCCAGTTTTACCTTCTCATTGGAGGGTTTCTGGGTAATCATATCTGGTGTCATATGTGTATGATTGCTTATGTCTTTACACGATTTGGATGTATATGCTTTATATGTTATTTCAGTTTACTCATTGAATGTATGAGATGGATGAGTAGTGAAATTTTTTATGGGTCCAAGTTTAAACTACTGATTCACCCCCCCCTCGGGAAGTTTACCTTTCCTATTGCAATTCCAACAGCTATCTAGGTAACCTTAGAGTTGGCTTATGTGATGACACTTTCTCACTTCCATAGTAGATTTCCTACATGTCATTGTTGCGTCTAGATTTAGATGTTAGTTATGTCTTGGTACCTTGAGTTGGATTTCTTTTAGGTTTTCCTTGACATAGATGTTGATTTTGACTTTTGGGATTGTTATCCTATGTGGATCTCCTCAGCGCGGTGGGAGTGGACCCTTTTTAGGTTACCACGAGGTCGGGTGGTAATGCTTTTTACTTTTACCATTGAGATTTGTAAGTTCGATGTGGCTAAAGTTCCCTATTCTACATTTCCTTTCATTCTATTCTTGTGTACTATGATGGATGGTTATACCTATTGTATTGTATTTTATTTTTTGGATCTTATTAGTTGATGTCATCTATTTTATGATGTGTATTCTTTCAGCCTTTCATACCCTATGACCTGTACAATGGATGATTTTGCATTTTGATTATTTCCAAGTGGCACTCAAGATAATTTTATATTGTTTAAATAAAATTTGTACTTGTAATTATTCCTTAATGAGGATGTGTTATATTGGTTTTAATATTAATTAAACTTAAATGTGATTCAATGTCATGGGACCCTTAAGAATTGTAACTTGTTTCATGGTATATGTTTATGTGTATGTTATTGCTTCCACTATATTTATATCTATTGTTTTAAAGTTATTATCTTTATAAAAAAGTTTGACAAACTTTGTGAAACTTTAGGTTAATTTCTTTTGGGCTCCTTGGTGGGGTGTTATAGGCAAGTTCTAGATATCACATAAGGAAACATAAGCCTATACAAAAATTTCTTGAAAATTGTTGGTTAGAAGAAAAAAGTTTAATTGTTGTTTAATTGTTATGCCTTTCCTAGAGATCCTTGGCAAGAACTAAGAATATTCATTTTATAAATACAATGTGCTATGCTAGGCTTTTTTTTGACTTGTACTATAATTGGTAGCTCCTATGTGATTGTAGATTCACTACTAGATAAAATTTGTTGCTCTAATATTTTTAGGTGATATTTTAGGACATGAAGGTCAACTTAGAAACATATTGTATATGATAAAGAAAGGAAATCAGAGGGTCATTTATTTTGAAAGATTCAATTGCTTCTTCATACTAACCTATATTAGATTAGATTAATGTTTTTTAGGAAGTCTTATTTTCTATTTCTACCTAAGGAAAAAATATTAATAGAATAGATAATTTAAGAACACATGATACTATAATATGCTTTTATTGAAGAGAAAGTCAATATTTGTTATATAATTCTCCTATTTTCTCAATACAAATGTTGATGCTTTATTTAAATATATAAATGTACTAAAATTAATATAGAAATATATCACTTCCAAAATAGATTCTTAAATGTTCAAAAATAATTGATATAAATTGAAGTAACATTAATTACACCAACTTTAAGTAAAGTTCTAGCATAATAGCACATGTTAATTTCTAAGAAATCATGGAGACCATTTAGTAAATGATCAATAGTTAAGCAAGCAATCAATAATACAAATCACTAACTTTACCAAAAGTTCAAAGTATTAGAATAGTCGTTAATTTCTCAATAATCATAGACACTTTAAATATCATATTTCCCTATGTCACATGTCCAAATGACAAAAAATGGGAAAATTCATGGTTGTGATGTGGATAGATTAAAACCATTTACACCATTATATATGTAATTGATAAAAGAGATGGTGATGCTCTCTGAATTTAATGTCTTTCTCAACTCTATTACAATTGCAAGCATGGAATTTCCTTCTAGCTAGCTAAAACTAATTGGGTGATTTAGATTTTGCTCCTAAAAATAAGAGGAGTATGTAGTTTTTTTCACAATCTTGCAAGAAAGATATCCATGTTTTCCCATTCTCATTCATTTTATGAAGCTTCATATTATTGATTGTCTTGGTAGCCTTTTGTGTTACTTTTTAGTAGTCCCTAATTGTCATCAATTACCTAAGAATGACATGGTAAATATGACATCATATCTTTGTGGTTGTACTTACTATTTTACAGTAAGAGACTACAAAGTTTAACATGAGATCTTTAGCAATCAGTGCATGTAGGTTGCCTAATATCTGAATAGAAAATATACCACTCAATGTTGTTACAATTTAAAGAAACAATTTAAAGGAAACTTTGTGCCTCTTAGGTGTGCTTGAGCAAGCATCATCTTAGGTAGGTTGCGCTTCCATAAACTGGATGGGATTGCAAGAAAGAAGAATGCAAAAAATTGCCAGAATTATCACCATTAATAATGAAGAATAATAAGGAGACCAAGCCACACAAATACTTCTATGAAAAGTCTACAGGAAAATGAGATAGAGAAAATTGAAAAATCTATGCAAGGACTTCATACAGGGTGCAAAGCACGAGAAAAATGTTGCACTTTGCAATAGGAAATAAGATACGATGACTATTACAAGATGAGAAAATATGGTATAGTGGGACATACATTCCAAATTTTTTTAGAACACGTGTGGAACAAGGCCTTTGCATATATGCCCTTGAAGAAGGAAACCTAATTTTTTTTATTTTACTATGTTCTTGTAAAATGATCAGAAGTTTAGACACTCTCTTTTGATGTAAAAAGAAAAAACTTGGAATATTAGTATTCTACAATGTTCTTGTAAAAAGATCGGAAGTTAGTCATTTTGTTTGAGTTAGCTAATTGGTATGCTTTTGATTTTCTATCCAAATTCTCTTCAAGGTTGAAACCTTGGTCTTGTAATATTGGAAAGTCAAAATGATTACGTAATCATCTATTTTTAAGTATATTTGTGAAATCTATTTACATTCACCATGACCTATGCTGGTAAAATGTAAGTACTCATTTTATTTTACATATGGAGACACATCTTAAATGATCAAAGTATATGAAATAAGAAATACATATCTTATTTGAAATATTTATTGTCCATATTGCAAGCACATCTATGCAACCCATTTGGTCTCATAGTACTAATGATTTAGAAGATAATACTGTCAGAATGGATCATCCCAATGATGACAAAATTGGGTTGGGAAGTAAAGAGATAAGAGAGATACATTGAAGGAGATTGACAAAATTGACATTACCCTATACAGAGGAAGGACATATACAGATAGAGGGAGAAATTTCAAAGATATTATTTTCTTTTTGGTATTGTCATTGGTATTGGTTTTCCATCAATGCTAAAGAGGGAGATTTTCTAAGAGAGATTGTTTTGAAGTGAAGAACTTGTAATGGGACAATTATTATTTTGTCAATGATGTCAAACCTACTACCTGCTAGCGAGACAATTGCTTTTTGGTCTGAATGCTATCATATGGATGGTTGATAAAGAGGATTTGAAAAGAGGAGATAACAAGAGCACCTAGAGAAAGGTTGAGTATTTAGTGTATAAAAGGAGCACTAATGCCAAGTAAGACATTTATACTATAGTGTATTGTTTATCTACTTAAAGTCTGAATTGAAAGATTACTTAAGCAAAGATTGGAAGAACATCAAGTAAGAAAAGTGTCTACCAAGCCTTGCTGAGTAGTTAGTGCAAACCGAGTAGAAATCAGTAGAAGTTAAGTGAAAATAAATAGTTTTTGAGCAAAGATGAAAGATAGTGCAAACCAAGTGAATGTTAGTATATGTCGAGTAAAGTTTAGTTGGTGTCGAGCATTAGTAAACTTTAGTGTTTGCTGAGTGAACTAGTGTTGGCCGAGTGACAAAACAATATAGATATTGATTGATAGAAATTAGTGTTAAATCAAAGATTTGACAAATTTGAGCTAACTAATTTGATTTCTTGAATTATTTGAAGCATTTAGAAGATAACAATGATGAGCTGGTGGCACAAAATTCAAGGTAAACCATTTTGAGGCAAATTTAAGGAAGATTGTAGAGGAGGTTTCTAGAGGAACTAAAATGGAAAAGTGGGTAGATTCATTGAATCCTAATAAATCCTAAAATGGATGATTGTGGTTAAGCGACAAAAGATCTAAATTATCTATTTATAGAGATAGCTGTTTAGAAGCAAAGGGTTTCATGTGTGAGAACCTAAGGAAGACAAGGAGTCTATGGTATTGCTTCATCTAGTGATCGAACAAAAGAGATTGTAGTTGGCATACAAAGCAATAAGGCTTAAGGGGATGAATGTTGGAAGGGTGAACAAGTTATCAGAGCTAAAGTGTATGAATGCCAAGCAAAATGGAGGACTGAAACATAGGTCTATTATCTGCAAGTGAGTTGTAAGTTTTTATCATATTAAGTCCTATTTTTACTTTCTAATAATTGTACTAGTGTGGATAAAATCCTTTGGATTAAGGTTGACCTAAATATCATTTGTAAATCCTTTAATCAGGTCTCATTCTAATGGAATGGTCTAAAATCCTCTAACGAGGCTCACTCCTAACAAGGTGATTGAAATCCTTTAACCAGGTCACATTTAACAGTGTGTATTGATTGTAACCTTTAACAGGGTTGGCCTTTTAGAGGGCATCACTTCAGAAGAGTGAGAATTAGTAGCATGTTACTAGTGGTTTTTCCCAAATTGGGTTTCCACATAAAATTCTTGTGTCAAATTGTGTGAATGTGCTTATAGTATTTCATGTTTACATTTCTGCAAAGTTATTTTGACCTAGAACAATAACCTACTAAGTTTAAGTATGTGTGATCTAATGGATGCATGCATGTTAAGGTTTTATGGATATGGATTTGATTAGTACTAAAAAGTTTTATTTGTACATTTGGACTTTGGATAACTAATTCACCCCCCTCTCAATTATTCCAAAGAATTCCAACAATATGGACCAAGCTTGAAGGCTTGTTCAGTACAGTGAATGAGTTCAATGCACTTTAGATTGAGGCAAAGCTTACCTCTCTCATACCAGATTCTTTTCCTTCCATTGAGGACTTCATGATGAAGTTCAATAAATAGAGAAATTTATTGTAGGGTTGTGGGAAAACCAAGACTGACACTGAGTGCATCTATTTTATTCTTTCTAAGCTTGGTGGAAACTTCCAGATTTTTCCTTCTATTGGGTAATAGATTTACCATTGCATCCTTTGAGGTTTTTTGTGATCATTTGACTCGAGAGTAGGCTAAGCTCTTTTAGTTGGATTCTCTCACAAGCTCACAGACTTATGCATTGGTAGCTTAACCTTCTTCAGCCACAAAGGAGAAGACACAAAAATCTCATTCTACAAAGTCTTAGACTGATTCTAGTGCTCACAGTTCATTAGGGCCACCTCCTCCTAAGGGGGGTAAACCAAAGCCAAAAAGACCGAACTGTGCTTAATGTAATAGGCCTAATCATGATGAGTCACATTGCTATGAGAAAAAGTTAGATGGCTATGCCAAACAAGTTTTAGTTGACTGCTTTTCTTTAGAAAAATAACATTGATATTCCTTCTACTTCTTATAGATTGTCTTTATCATCATCATTTCAGTCAAATGGTAAAGATATGGGAAAGGTTCATGCACTATGTGTCACTGTTATCCCACCCTCTTTTAGATGGTTACTAGATTTAGGTACTTCACACCATATTACATCTTCTTAGGATTTGTTCTCTTCTTTTGAGGCTTCTCCTACTCTATACATTTTGATGGGGAACAACACTGTTATGACTATATGTGGGAAAGGTTCTATTGACATTGATGATGGTACATTTCATGATGTGTTTTGTGTTCCATCTTTGTCCTCTAACCTTCTCTCTATCTACTAGATTACACACAATGGGACAGGGAAGATAGTTGAGTTCACACAAGATTCAGTGCAGAGCAGATATAGTGAGACATGCAATATTATTACTAAAGGGGCTATTGATCATGCTTCCCGACTATATTCCTTGTCCCATTTTGGTCCACCATCTCCACTATTGGAGCCTCACTCTCCTTCATGAGAGACAACTGAGGTGAAGTCAAGTCGCTTGAACTTATGTGTTGTTGATGAGACCAATGTTGTGACTTCTACACATCCACCTCCTATTCAGATTCCATCTCTCACATATGATTATTATTTAACATTACCTACTATTGCAGCTATAGTCATTGAGCCACCTACTGCATTTTTTGAGGATATATGAGAGGACACACATCTCCTCTTAGATGACAGATTCAACATGACTATTATCCCACCTCCGTTGGAGATTCCATTTTAGGATTCTCATGCTTTCTCCTTTGAGCATTAGTTAGGTCTTCTAGTTGCACCTGACATACATGGGTTTTATCTTCCTTGTTCACTGCCTTTGATTCCTTCAAATTGGAGCTACATTGGTATGCTCATCGACATTGGAATTTTGCCATTCTAGGGGAGCTATGGAGTCTCAAGCTTCTATTTGGGGGTCACTTGTGCACTTATTTTGCAAATCATCGAAATAATAGGTGGAAAGAAAGAAATGTGCAAGCTATTGTCAATGTTTACCCAAATTTCAATAGTAATCCACATGTCGAGTCAGACCAATTTGAAATATTCTGTTAGAGTGAGCTACTCTTATACAAACATTTTTGTGTCATAGAAAATGACATTGGCTTGACGAAAGAAAGAAATATTACAAATTAGACCAACATGAGTGCAAATGGATATCATGTTTGACATGCCAATTGCATGTCAGAATCTGAGCCAAAGTTAGAAGAAGAAGTAGAAGAGGAGCAAGAAATGATGTAGATGAATGAGTGGTAGATGTTGTCGCAAATGGGAACCTCACATAATATTACTCTAGATGAACTTGATATGCTTGGCAGACATGATTTTGATAACAACAACAAATGGGATCAAATTGTCGTTCCCCGAGATCTGCATGAGATTGCAACATAGTTCATAAATACAAATAAAAAAATTGCACAAGGTGAGAATTTCCTATCAGATTACCATATACCAAGTTATCCATTATCAACAAGTCAACAGGCAACACTTGCAATAATTATGGAACATGACGAATGTCAACCTCACAAACCTCTTTACATGATTATTCAAGGAACAACTGGTATAGGAAAATATACTTGATTCACTACATAAGAAATGCATTGAACAATAATGGTCAACCAAAGAAAGGAAAACCACTAGTTCTGGCTCCTACAGGTGTTGCTGCATCCAACATACATGCATCTACTATACATATAGTGCTTAAGATACCTATTAAAAAAATGCAACCACTACAAGGGCAAGAATTAACTACATTGCAAGAGAAATTAAAGAAAATAAGATACATTCTTATTGATGAATTGAGCTTCATTGGCCCAAAGCTACTATTGAAAAAAAATAGTAGACTATGCCAAGCATTTCCTGAAAATCAAGATCTCTTCTTTGGTAACCTTTCCATCATCCTAGTCGGTGACCTTTCCCAACTACCCCTTGTGATGGACAAGCCTCTATATGCATCACATTCTATTGCAAGAACATTGTGGGAGCAATTAAAATCGTCATCACATTAGATACAATATTTCTCCAACAAGGCAATGACACAGAGTAGGCACAATTTCACCAACTTCTACAGAACATATGAAATGCAAAATCAACAAAAGAGGACTAGGAGCTCCTAGTCACACACACAAACCAACAAATTGCATCAGATGAAAAGGATGAATTTGACAAATAAATACACCTATTTGCTACAAATGATCTTGTCAAACTACACAATAAAATGATGTTGAAACTATTGAATTGTCCAATTGCAATAAGTACAACAATAAGTAGTACATGAAACATGGAATATGCAGCTATTGAAGAGTGACTTGAAAAGGAAATCCTATTGTGTAAAGGGCAATGCATAATGCTCACAACAAACATATGGACACAAGCAAGCCTTGTAAATGGAGCGTTGGGTGAAATAATTGAGATTGTTTATAGTGATAGTTCCAAACCCCTGCAACTTCCACTATATGTTGCAACAAAAATTGATAATTATAATGGTCCTCCATGGGATAAAAATGACCCAAAAGCAGTACTAATAATTCTGTTGAACCTAGGCACTTGAAGGCAAATACCCCTAAAAATGGCATGGACTTTAACCATTCACAAATCACAAGGGCTTACACTACACAAAACAACAATTGACCTTCGTAAAATAGAAAGGCAAGGACTCACGTTCACAACAATATCCAGAGTTAGATCACTAAAAGACCTTCGTATCCAACCAGTTTTCTCCCTTGAAAGATTCTCCAAAATGGAAAATAATCCATACATAATCATAAGGAAAGGAGAAGAAGCTCGATTACATCAAATTGCTCTCTCAATAATCAAGTTGTGCAATAGTTTCATAGAATCATGCTCTCATTATGAAATACATGTACAATCATGTTCTTTTGAATATTCTAAAATAATTATGTTTCCATTGATGAAATCCAATTCCTTGTACACATGATCCCAACTCAACATTTCAATGACTTTGCAATGTTCCAATGAATGTCTCAAATTATTTGGTAAGGTCTACCAATCACTTCATGTTTTATTACTTTTTTTACTCAATGTCATGTTTGAGCTACTCATTAATTCATATTTTGCCACAAATAGTGTAAGTCTAGAACAATTTTACCAAATTTTATTTTACAAATTGGATGATATAGATGTAGTAAGTATACTACGCTTCACAATATGCAAAATCTTACCTGGATTGGATATATACATTACTTTGGTTTATTTTCCTTTTTCGCTAATACCTGTTGTTGTCTCAAACCATAATCCATGATTAATTTGAACATTCCTTATTGTGTTTAGGCTAAAAGAAGGCATTGCCCCTAATGATGATTAGTAGAATCTTGGCAATTAGGATCCTCCATCTAACATAGCCATGTCCCCATGCGATTGCTTTAGCACTTTTCCTTCTGAAATTTGAGCAATTAGATTGCTCCCATGCAAATATTCAATTATGGAAAATTGACAAATCAAGATCTTCCTCTATTTTAATGAAGTAGCCAAAATCTAGGAATTAAAATTGAGTTTTGAAAGAAAAAACAACTTATTGAAAAAATACTTGATAGCTTGTTTGTTTCTCTCCTCTTTTTATTATTTTATTTTACCTTTCTTTCCTCCAAATTATGTATGAAAAAATATTACTAATTTAACTAAAAAAACATAATTAAAGACAAAATAAGTACTAAAAATTAAATATTCATTTTATGACTTTTAAATTGCTCTTAAAAATTGAACAATAGATACTAGTCAAAGTAAACAAAACACCTAAACCCTAAATTTCATTTCTATAAACTTAACCTTATAAATGCATGATCTATCAATTTGTTTTTGAAAAATATACTATACTATTTGTTTTTCATCACTATAAAATTTAATATGGAGATGCTCATCAATAAAAATAAGTAATTAAAATCCATAGCTATAGATGGCTACCCGTAACACTACCCTAAATGTAACTAATTACAGCGTAGCGTGCCCATCACGCAACATGTACCATTGCATCTTCCATGATTCTGAAGTCAATTTAGGCGCCCCTCTCGACACCCGTAGAAGAGTTTGGAAGACAAAACCATTTGTGACATATGCGTTTCACTTCGCTCTTCAGACGTTTTCTGTTTTCAGAGGGCAGCTCAACATGTCATCACAGATTCATCTGTGAAACGAAATTTGTTTGATTGGGCATCAGACAATCCTCAAAAATGAATATCCTTCGTCGTTCTTCTGCTTGCAAACAACTCCACAGATCTATCTCCCTCTGTTTCCTTGAGCCCCGCCAACACATTTCTTTCTCCTCGTGTTCTCAAATTTTGGCCGAGCAGCTGAAGAAGAGCGTAGGCGCGGCTGCAACGAGAGGAGAAGAGAAGGTAATTGGGAGGCACAGGATGAGAGGAGGAGGAGATTGCGTGAGAGGCATGGCGACATTGGTTGCCGGAAGGGGCAGAGGGATCCCCAAGGTGGACATTGGTGCCAGAGCGAGGAGCAATCAGAAGCGGAGGCTGTGGATGTATGCACTTTCTATGAGTGCTGTAGCGGGATTCATCATCGTCGTATTGGGCAGCTTTCAGGACCAGTTGGTGTTCTATGTGACCCCAACGGACGCCCTGGAAAAGTTCAGTAGAGATCCAACGAAGAACAAGTACCGGTTGGGAGGGTTGGTGTTGGAGGGCAGCGTGATGCAGCCCGCATCATCCACTGAGACAGAGTTTGTGGTGACTGATTTGATCACGGACATGCTGGTGCGCCACAAGGGCGCCCTGCCCGATCTCTTCAGAGAGGGCCACTCTGTAGTCGTCGAGGGCTTCATACGCCCATGCACTTTCGATCCCGCTTCCTCCTCCTCTACACGGCCCGTCACGGAAAAAGCTAGGGCATCGGGGCTTTACTTCTCTGCCATCGAAGTCCTTGCAAAGCACGACGAGAAATACATGCCCAAAGAGGTCGCTGCTGCCATTGAGAAAAACCGTGCTGCCATCGAAGCCGCCCATTCGTCTTCTCCAGAGCAACTGCAATCTTGATGCCTTTTTCAATTCAATAATTTTTTAAAGGTCTTAGACTGCTTTTCTGATTCAACAAATTGGCATACAATCAGAGGTATTCCAATTTTTTACTGCGGCATCGATCAATGAATAAACAAATTGTTTATTAGAGAAAATCTGTTATTGCTGTAATTGCCAATCGTTCAAAAACATTGGCTTTTTCCATTACCCTATTTTTGCATCTCTTTTATTTAAACTGTTCTGCCAAGTCTTAGTATTCGGGCTGAGATTCTTGGTGAATGGGATATAGCAGCCGTATTAATGATCATGATTGATCAAGGGAGCCCGTTTGATAGTATAAACGACTTCTTGGCGCCTGCTTAGCCAACTGTTTTTGCAGAATTATATAAGCTGCTTAGGGTTATTGTAATTCCGACGATCTAATGCTACTGTTGCAAAATAAAGGTGCTACTGATAGTTTCTACGCATCTTATTGGTGAGTGAAGGGCACTAAAAACGAAAAATAGGAATCAAGAAATTATGTTTTGGAATCCAGATGGATTAAGTTTTGGGGATTACATCAAAAGATAATAAAAATAGCATTATGTGTTTTGCACTTGGTTGAGAAACATAAAGATCTCTAATGGGTATACTTGTCAAGTTCGTTATGATTATTGCAGTTTTATGTTTTAATTCATATGTTACAATTCAATCTTTCAACTGAAATTACGCAAGATTAATCTTGGCCCTATTTATGGAATGTAGTTCACTGCATTGCTGCTAATGTTATCAACCAATTACAGCAACGAGTACTCTGCTCATTGTAGACATAACAATTTTTTTTTTCACTTAGAACAATGAACAAAACCTTATATCAAAATCCAGAGTTATGTGGGCATTTCTCCCTGTACCCCACTGCCCCAAGTACAGCTGAGTGGCAGGGAATGCCTCTTGTCACAAGGGAAAACCAGGGATGTATGCCAGATTCATGACATAATATCCAAGGGGGCCTTAGAGCCAGGGACATCTCTCGGATGACCAGATGCCCCTTTGTGGTCTTCAGTTTTCTTAACAACAAATAAATTGCTACTGTATCAAGCGAAGTGTATGATTACATACAATTATGGACAGAGTTCTACAGCTTTTGAATGTTTGCATACAGCTATAGAATGAAACTGTACAACTGTTGTTACTGTGTAAAACAATTGAATGAAAGGGCAATGACATACATTTCCTACTCTCAATAAAAAATTGTGTGACTGCATGCAATTAGGAAAGATGGTAAAGTTGTTGAATGACTGCAGACAAGTATGGAATAAAAGTTTACTCCTGCCAAGTAGCAACATATGGTTTTTAACTTTTTACCCATTTCATTTATAGGCAATTCTATAACTGCAAACAACAATGTGATGATATGTACTCCTGCTGAACGAAAACATACATTTTCTACGCTTTTCCATCAACACACAATTCTATGTCTGCAACATCTGTAGGACAAAAGACAATTATAAAATGAAATCATAAAGGTTTGGAATGAGACAAATTGTGATTGTTTACAATTTTAAAAAGTGTAATCGTCAAAGGGTTGTAGCTCAATTGGTTGGGCACAATTGGTGAGGATGATGGTACAGTTGAAATTGCCATCCACCAAGGTTCAAACCCCCGGAGATGCGTTTGGGCCAGGTTCGACCCCTGGGTGACTTTGACGGACTGGATCCCCCTGCACATGGCGGCTTAGTTGAAGGACGGCTTCTGGTTTAGATATATGCTACCTCATAATGTTGTAATCAGCTTGTAAAGGCAGAGATGCCGATATCTATGTAATCCGGTTGTTTCCATCAAAAAAAAAAAAAAGTGAAATCAATTACATGTCAAATGAAAAGCATAGGAAGAAATTTATGTTCATTGTTGTCATTACGAACTGAGTTATTGTTCTGTCACCTTCAAGCCTTGGTTGTGATCAAAACATTAGCAGTGAAATCAGAAATTCTAGTTGCTTGTTACTGTTCAAATCGAATCAATGAATACGTTTCATTGAATAATGATTTGATACATTTAAAACTTAAATGTATGTCTGAACTTTAGTTTTAATAAAAGTGCTAAACTGGTAAGTTTTTAGTTTCTCTGCGTGTAATTTGTGGGTAAACTTGTAAATCTTTTAGTTTCCGTGTAGGTAAATTTGTAACCTTTTTGTTTGTGTGCTTGTGTATGCATAATGTCTACATGGATTTATTCATGTTTTGTGTGTGGGGGTGTGCGCTAAGCTGCTGAATTGGATTTGGATATAGGTAAGGTGTGCTGGTACAACAAAGTTTTTTGGGGTTGGGTATGATATTCACTGGGCTGGGATTGCTATGCTGGTACATCAAACTTTTGGGGGGATGGATATGTTATAGGAATGACAGTACAAAAAACATATAAAAATCATTAATATATACATCTCCGCAGCCTAAAAACAGGAACTAAGTTCATAATGCCACATATCATACATATGTGAAACAAGACTACCATAAGTTTTACACACACGAAATACAGTATGTCATTTCATTATCAATTTGTGGAAATCAAATATCATGATGGATATTTATAGTTCAGCATCAAAATAAATTTGTAAATCAGTACCCTCAAATTACATATCATAAATATGTGAATTAAAAATATTTTAAACATGGTCACTCGGAGACCCATCTCTCATGACCTGGAATGCTTCTTGGAGATGAGGATACATCTCCTGTACCAGGGACATCTCAAAAAATTCCTTGATGCATTGGGTTCTTTTGGATGCCATCTCCAAAGTCTCCCAACCAGATATTGACATCTCCAGCCATAAAATGTAGGAGAGTACGTTAGAAGACAAAAGGAAGGTAAATTTAAACAAATAAAGGAAGTCTTCAGAATGTTTTATACTAATATTTTGAATGAAAAGAAATCCGTGCAAAGTTATAGTGATCGGATCTACTAATAGTGTAGACTTATTGAGAGGGTCATAAATAGTTGTTTGACTGATTTTCTATCATTGTAATAGCCTAAAGAGATATTGCCTTTCCTATTTTGTGTTTATTGTTACTATTCTTGTTTTCAATTTTCCATGTCATGATGTTTTCTGGAAATTTTAAATTATATTAAAAAAATATTGTCTCCAAGTATCTATCTCTTATTTTTGAAAATTAGCCACACTGGTATTGGTACCAGTCTATGGCATCTCCTAGTACACCTGTCCCATGTGAGCATGATATAGAAATACAAAAAATCTGAAATTATAACATATTATAAACATATGGTATATTCCAAATTCGCACTGGTTCTCGTGTTTGTTAGGGATTAACCCCACAGATACAATGCCGAACCCTAGCTGTTCCTGCACTGAACTCGTCCCAAATCCATACCTAGTTTGAAGTGAACTGGGGCCTTGGGGGGTTAGGGAGGAAAAACCGGTAAGCCATACAAGAGCAGCGTACAAGCCATATTTTTCATGCACATGCTCATTGACCATCATTGGTTGGAGAGGTAAGTAGGAGGAGAAGCCATGGAATGATGACACTGATCACATTCTTCTTGACTTCCTAACTGTCATGACATTGTACAAGTCACTGTTTATTAGTGGGAAAAAATCTGAGATACCATATTCCTCTGAAAAGTTTCCAATTCTAATTCTAGTGCTATCTACGTCCAGATCCCCCTCGAAAATCTCTTGGATCCTGACAAGATTTCGGAATGGGGTCCAGATTCTCTGTGGATCCCTCACTAAGGAATCCATAGAGAATCTGGATTCCATTCCGCAATCTCATTGGGATCTGGGAGGATCCTCAGGAATCCAGACGTCTGGGCAAGGAAAAAGAGGCCCACTTCGACTTTTATATATATATTTAATATTTTAAAAATTAAAGTGAAACTCAACCCTAAAATGACCCATTAAACCCTAATTTGACCAAGAAAGGTTGCCTAAAGTCATTTGATGGTCATTCATTCATCTCTCAAGTAGAGGATTTGGTCTTCATACGCTACAATGAGGGTGCAACAAAGAATTGGGATCTAGTCCCTCGGTGTTTTGATTTAGAGGCCACAGTTGCACAACTTGTCCATGTCTCTGTATATGATCAAGAGGCAACTGTTTCACATGACATGGCAAGTGCCACGGTTGTTGGTCCAAATGAAGTTGAAGAGGAGCCAAACATTCTCCTTGATTTTGATGAAGATGATGATGAAGAATATGTAATTGGATATCAATCGACTGTTTTAATTTTTAAATATGAAACATTGAAATATGGTGTGTGATTTAAGTTTCAGCATGTAATGACATTTTTAGATCTTTGCAAAGTATGAATATGATATAATCATATATTGATAACTATGGATTTATCATTTGATGAGAATCACACTTCTAAGTTCTTATTACTCTCATTTTATGTTTGAAGTTTTGAACTAATTATGAATGAGCAGTGACATGTTACATGTATGGAATCTATGAATATACATACATACATACATAAATACATACATACATATATATTCGTAAATGTCAATATACATATCTGCAGAGTTGGACTCTGGCCCAATTTTTTTCCGCGAAACCCTCAAATCTGAATCCGAACTTGAACCAAAACCTGGGTTAACTACTTGGGACAAAAAAATTGCTTTTTGTGTTGATTTCATTCTTTCATGAAACATGAGTATAAAAACAAAAATTAGATGGTCAAAAACAAAAGTAGGGGTTCTACTGTTTGGGCTTGGATTCACCATTGGAAATATAAGGCATGCAATTTTGGGCCTTGGATTTACATGGTCGAATCTGAATCCAAAATCAAATGCCAGAGTAAATCCATTATGGACAAGACCACAAACCTTGACCAGAAATTAACCAGATCAAGATTAACTTTTTGTCTGATTGAAGTGGTAATGGAGTGATAATGCAAAATGTTTATCTTACAGGAAGGGAGATTAGGAAATGAAAATGAAAGTTTTGAACTTGTTAGAACATTTAATTAAGCATTGCCCACGAGAGGACAAAAGGGGAGGGATGACCAACCCAGAGAAAGGCATTATGAGAATATGACATCTGATAGGACTTGTTTGTTGGCATCTGAATATTTTGATTGAAATTGTTTGAAAATTCTAGAATCTATTGCAGGATTTATGGGAGGCAGTGTGGTAAAACCACCCCATTTTCGGATGGGATGGTAGCAGTGGTGACCACCCCCTCTCCCTTTAGAGTTGAACGCCCACAGTTCAATGCTAATGGAGTGCATGAACAGAACATGGAGGCGAAGATACATGTGGGAGAAGAGTGTTTAGGAAGAGTTTCTAATGAGGAAGACACCATTCAGATGCACTAGTATTTTGGGGAGAGATGGTTTAGGGCAAAGTTGAAAATCTTGGACCTTGCAATTATTTGGCTGACCTAAACTTTTAAAAATCTCAGGGCTCTGCAAAAACAAGGGGAAAAACTTGGTAAATTTATCAAACATTCAAAAATACATAAATTTCAGAAAATATTCTCAAAAAAACATGTTTATTACTGAATTTATGGAGCATATTACTAATTTCCTTTATGTTTAGAACAATACTAAATTTCAATATGTTGAAACTAGAGCCCAGAACTGCATGAAGATAACTAGCAATAAGCAGAAGACAAAAGTAAAACAAAAAACACCAGAAATATCCTGGGAAAACCCTTCGAGAATGAAGGAAAAAAAACCCAGCCACACAACACAAAATATCTTTATTGATAATGAAATGTTCAAGTGTACAATGCTTATCGCATGATGCGAATATATAACAATAGAAGAGATTCTTCATATTCTAACCGAAGGTCTCTTGAGTTTCTCATAACTCCTATAATTAAATAAGACTCTTCGAATATTCATGCCTCAATGCATGTGAATGACACATGTCATTTACATTTATAATATTACAAATTAAACTTTAAGTGTCCTTTTCAGCTGAAGATGACAATAACGGTAATAACGTTCATATTTCTAGAGATCAAGATCTCTATTGCAGCTACTATCTTCAACACTCCCTCTTAGCCAGAGAGATCTTTAGCTGAACAATCACACAAGACTGCAACCAAAATGTTAATGATGAAATTTTATCCCATATCTCTTATTAGATTCATGAAAAACTATAACAATCAATCATATTCATGAAATCGCTCAACATGAAACCTTGTAACAATTAATCACATTCATGGAATCTCTCAATATGAAAACCTGTAACAATTAATCACATTCATGGAATCACTCAACATGACAACCTGTAACAATTAATCACATTCATGGAATCACTTAGCATGAAAAGATTTGTAAGACTCACAGCTAAGCCTTTATTCACGGACTCTCTCAACGTGAATTGTCATGGAATCTCTCAACATGACATCCAACTCCCATCACGGAATCTCTCAACGTGATGACATCATGGACTCTCTCAACATGATGTTCACAATCGCATAGTGAAAGAGTTATCATAATCTTACAATCTCATTTATTCACACAATAATAGAAATATGCATAAAACAAGACTTAGTTCCATTTAAGTCTTAAATTTTAAAATACCATAAGCATATATATGAGAGCAAAAAGGATTTCATAAAAACTCCCTCTTAACTATGAAGCCTCCCTCTGAAGCACAAGCTCCCTCTGAGCTTTGTATTTGAATGCAATAATATATAACAATACCTCCATCTCATGATTCTTGTTGCATCCTGCAATCAATAGAGATTAAATCAATCTATCATAAAAAACATATATAGAGATAAGATTTTGAAATAAACACTATAGAATACTTATCTCAAGCTCAACATCTCCCTATGGAACTATATTTCTTATCTTGTTACATCCAAATAAGATTGAAATAATCACTGGCATTGATCCATTTCTCCATTGCAGCACGTAACTTAACCGCTCCAAATTCTCTGGTAATCTGCTGCATCCCAAGCGTACTGGCCATGTACATTTTTCTTTGCACCGCAACCGCCAAGGAGCTTTCAAAAAATAAAATAGGCGTACTCGTCTTAAAAATACCCGCAACTCAAATTTGACAGACCCAACTGTGCACCCGAGCATGTCTTGCAGATGTCGCCTTACACGAGAGCAATTAATAACTATTTTAAACATGGAGAGATGAACGGCCACGTTAACATCGTAGTTGCCATGCCAGCACAAGCGCTATGAAAGAGTTGACAACAGCAGAATCGACAATTCCGTTGAATGTTATTTAACCTTTTTTAACAACCGTATATGATAGGTGCTGAAGAATAAAATCAGAAACGCTCGAGTGATATGAATAAACATATCCAGCCCTCCAATATACTAAGATACCCAAAATTCTTTTGCAGTTGAAGAATTCAAGACGAGACTGTGCTACCATCGGGCTACTGCTGATGAAAGTCTAGAATGCTGGTCCGGCTCCTCATGCGATCACTGATACCCCGATAGAAACATGCAGACGGGCCGTCGTGAAAGGGATGAAAAAAGTTATATAGATACTTTAAAACATTTAGATACAGGAGTAGTCATATATAACATGGAAGCCATTTTGGTTAAAAAGTAAATATTAAAAAATGTAAATTGCACTCAAGCTATAAAATCAGGAAGAGAGCAAGAATGTGACCCAGAATATGTTTCAATTAAATATCCATAAGCTTCAAATCTATAAAGAAAATGTTGATGCAAAACATACGGCAAATAAATGTAGAAATCATTCTTTGGTTGCGGTGAGAGATGGAGATGTATTTGTCTCTCACATTATGCATCGCTCGACCACTAACATTCTTAGAGATAAAGTCAGATGTGAAATAAAAGCTTGTTTGAATTGCAAAATCAAACATTCGGTTTCCACATAGAATTTTAAAAAATAAGTTTTGAAATTCGAAAAAGATTTTCTATGAACGTCCTAGGGTTCTACAAGAAGTGCAATAGTATACAGATTCTATCCATTAACAGAAAATACCCCCTCACAATATTGAAATCATATGAGCAATCAATAAATATTTAATTACCAATAGCGCTGCCCACAGCACCTCCTACTACAACACTTGTTGCGACTCTAGCAAGGCAGCTATCTCTCGCCATTGCAGATTCAGACCAAGCAAATTGAAAAGAAAAGGAAATATGGAGGCCCAGCTAACCCGTCATCACATAAGACGAGCTGATTAGACAAGCTCACTAGATCAATAACAAGCTGGCTGCCACAATAGACAAATAAATATGCAAACCGAATATAAATAAAGCCATTGTCAACAAGAAGAGAAATATCATAGACAGACAGCCACAATACAAGATAATGGTGACAAGATTATAAGGTGAGCAATGAGCATGCGAACGAAACACAGATTCAGAATAAACGGTTGAAGGGTGGACCACACAAACCCACAAATCTCAAATGAAGGTTTTCAATATCTCACAGCTTTCATAAATAATAATAAAAATTAATAAAGATTACTGCCACCTCCTGAGATAGCGGTTTAAAAAACGATAAACTCCAAATTTAATATCGCCATCAAGGAAAGACATACACATGATGCAATATCTCACTATATATTTAATGTGGGCAAATCGTGCCAGCTCAACACCATTATTCACAAAAACCTTGAAGCATAAATCAAACATATTGCAATAATCCATATGATCATAAATCATCTAATAATAATTACGGTTATCTAACCAAGCTCTGAGACCATGTTGAAACTAGTGCCCAGAAATGCATGAAGATAATCAGCAATAGCAGAAGACAAAACTAAAACAAAGAACACCAGAAATATCTTGGGAAAACCTTTCAAGAATGAAGGGAAAAAAACCCAGCCACATAACACAAAATATCTTTATTGATAATGAAATGTTCAAGTGTACAATGCTTATTGCATGATGCGAATATATAACAATAGAAGAGACTCTTCATATTCTAACCGAAGGTCTCTTGAGTTTCTCACAACTCCTATAATTAAATAAGACTCTTCGAATATTCATGCCTCAATGCATGTGAATGACACATGTCATTTACATTTATAATATTACAAATTAAACTTTAAGTGTCCTTTTCAGCTGAAGATGACAATAACGGTAATAACGTTCATATTTCCAGAGATAAAGATCTCTATCGCAGCTATTATCTTCAACACAATAAACACTATAAACTAAAAATAAATTCAATAAACTAGAGCAAAAGTTTTAAAATCTATCCTATGGGGTGTAGGCAGGCCTACAGTCATTTTCTAACTGTCATAGAAATTAAAATTCTGATCTATGATTAAAAAATTAATTGTTTCAGTTGTCCAAGCTTCTGGTAAAAACTGTGCAATTTTTATTTATTTTTCTTTCAGAACCTTGAGCAACTACTAATTCACAGACTCTGGAAAACTGGTACTTTTTTAAAAATCTCAAGTTTTGGACATTTGTTAGCTGTTAATGTGTAATGCATTGAAAAATTGCTTAGAAAACACTAGCTGCAATATGACACAAATATAAGGGTGGACTTGAATGATCGATTCATATAGTTTGCTGCGAGTGATTATACTTGAGTCTATTTTTGACCCACAATTGAAACTCATGTATAAAATTGAAACCAATGATTCTTTTGTTTTGATATCAGGGTTTTATCATGCCTATTATATTGTCAGTGACCAAACTCCAATTGGTGGCACCTGGTATTGTTGGCCAAACTCCGAATCCTTAGTGAAATAGAGTGGTTGAGTTTCTCATGAATCCTGATTTATGGCTATTAGCACAGTTAGATTTCCAGTAAAAAATGATTGTTTTTTAACTCTAGTGTGTGCTATTCCTAGGAGTACTCATTTGCCTTCTAAATGTGCCAATACTTAGAGTTTTTTAAAATTGTTTTAGAGGGGGTCTTTTTATTTGGAGGTGGAAATGAAGATTCTATTGGGAGTAAAGAGATAGGATTGTGGAAGTTTAGGTTTTACTTCATCTCTGTTGCTCTTCAGAATGTGTGGGAGGGGAATTTGCTGGGGACACTTCGAAGTGTGAAGAGGAACTCAAACTATACCCATAAAACTATAGCTGTTTTTATTTGAGGTTTTCAATGTTGTAGAATCAGATTTTGTGTTTGCCTGAATGTCTTATTTGTAAAATCAACAAATATATAGTTTGGGGTTTGAAGGTGGGGTTATATAACTTTCGGCTGACCACAGATAACCCGAGTGGTTGGGAGAGATGTTTACATGCCTCTTGCTGGTTACACCTTATCATTTGCTAGAGAACTCCAACTATAGCATTGTGATGGATTGAGGGGAAAGTAACAGTGGAGGTTGTGACATAAATTGGAGGTTAGTATGTACACTTCACTAATCCAGTTGTTTAAGGTTTTGATGTGGAATCTAGAGACACCTTGTTCATGCCTTCCTAAACAATTTGATATACCAATATATAAATCATACATGTAAAATTGTATTTAATTTTGACTGTCTTTTGCAATAGCTCCATTTCTTCCTGAACTGAACATTAAAAAACTTATCATTTAAAGTATGATTGGAAGAAGGGTCTATTGAGAGAACCTAAGGGCAGTGTAGGGAGGATTGAGGTTATGGACTATTTGCCAACTTGAACAGGTGACCTGGCTTGCATTCTCTGTGTTGAAGAGGATGTACTGGGTATGTGTTTCTATTATTTTTCAGTCAGGATTAAATTACCTTTTATCCAAGGATTTTGAACTTGTGAACTCTTTTCAAGAGGACAAATTCTCCACAACTGGATCAATTCAGACCATACGCTCACCCATGAAATGATCAACTCAGACCATGCACCCATGAATCATATTTAAATTTATGTGGCCTTTACAACCGAAATGCCCATTAATTTCTCCAAACAAGTTGCGAAGGAACAGAGCATTAAAGTGTAGAGCTAGTTAAGCTAATATGACCACCCTCTGTTGGGGAAAAGTGGAGGTAGGAGACACACAACCCATCAACAATGAGGAAATTTCTATTGAACCGAAATACACAAATTCAAACAAGTGATCCAAATGCCTGTACATTTACTAAAAGGTGCATGCATAAGTGAAAATACAAATAACAGAATTGTAAAAATATAAACAAGATAATAGTATTTACAAAGAGCAATGCTTAGTAGAAAATGAATCCTGTAAATCCACAGGAAAAAAAAATAAAAATTACTTGCACTTGAAAGGACCTCAGAGATCTTGGTGGTTAGCTATCATCAGATGCCCAAAGCATCAAGAGTAGCAAATATTGTCTCACACCATTGGTGTCTTTGAGTCTCTAATTATCCACATAAATCACAGCTGAAAAATCCTACTCAGCAAATTATATTGGACAAAACAGCAAAATAGCAAAAACAAACTTCGCACAAACATAGTAGGCAAAATGCACAAACAAAATGCGATATCACTTTCAACAAATCAACTTTGGGAACCTTAATCCATCTTTGATCCCATCAACACCTTGTCAAGGCAGTCAAATACTCAATCAGCAAATGAATACTTCTACATATCTTCACAAATCAATAGTGCTCTCAAAGATTATACCATACTATTAAACTTTGGCCACACAATTAGGCCTCAAGGCCTATTAGTCCTTGGTAACAACCACCATACCTTTACTGTAACAATCCTCTTATCAAATGACACAATAGCTTTCTCTTTTGTGCAACAAAAGCTTCCTTTGTCCTCAACATTCCAACGGTCCTGTTTACTGATCACAAAAACAGTAAACCTTACTATCAGTCATTGGTTACCATAACACAACCTTGTTTACTTTTCTTTCAGCAACATCAATATGTTTCAAGCATCAAAGGTAGACAGTACGAACACTAAGTCATCAATACATTTCATTAACTCCACAACCATGATCAATAAGCAATATTCAATGTCAATCAGACTTGCAACTGTGTCAGTGCTCTGTGACAGTTTAATTGTAATTGATACTCTAACTCCACAACTAGCTCTTTGTGCTTGATTAATCACGTTTTGGTTGAAAATCAAAATAAATAAACAAAATTTTTCACAAACTGTGACTGTCATAGAGAGTTCCCACTTCATTCTTGCAATCAGATTCTCCATACTTACCATAAGTCAATCCATCACACATTTCAGAGGGATATTACTATTTTCTTAAACCTGTTGATCATCATATTCCAACAAGAATCTTCCTGACATCAAAAAGTGTGAAGATATTGCAATATACATTCCAAACACACAGATTTTACTGTCAAAGCCTCCAAGGGCATCAATTTATTCGCACAAGACGGAACATTTTAATGTGAATTGACACCATTAGAAATCCTTGTCAGTGTTCTGTAAAATATTAAAGAGTCTTGAATTTTGGACAGTTAAAACATAAGATAATCACAAACCCTTGCTGAGACTAATGTTTATGAGGGTCTTAAACCAGTTTTAGAAAAATCTATTCTTTCTCTCCCTAGAATCCACGGCAACTGCTCCAAACAGGCATTGTAAAGTAGTTTCATCCTGCTACATATCCCAATAGTTTTTGGCACTCATTCAGTCCATTCCATAGAAGAATGCATGAGAACTCAGAAAAACCATGACTGATACAGTGATGTTCTAAGAAGAAGAAGAAGAATGTTAACTATAAACAACATCACTCAAATATTATTCAATCAAGTTATGTTGAGTGTTCTACCTAAAATTTCTCTTTCAATCATCCAAATTTCTCTTCATTTATCCCTTGATCATTACATCAAAGATAACATCCAAATTTAAGCTCTCAACTGTCAACTAAAGTTCTGCAGAAAGGTGACATATTCCAATAGTTTTTGACACTCATTCAGTCCATTCTATAGAAAAATGCATGAGAACTCAGAAAAACATGACTGATACAGTGATGTTTCAAGAATGTTAACTAGTATTTTATCAATATATAAGCTTCTCTTTGTTAAAGACTGCTAAGGTTAGTTTTTTTTAACGTTATAGCAGGGCAGCCTGAAAAAATACTTTCTGATTTGCTAGACAATTATCAGACTAAGGTTGAGGTTCCATGGAAGGGGGCGTCCTTCAAAATAGAGCGGGTGGTCACTGAGAGTTTTTAGGAATGTTTCAAGGGTAGTGGTACCATGTATTGTGGCTTAAATATTTAAACTCCTAAATTTGTGGAAGTTGGGAAGATTTTAAAAATTTAAAATATTTTGAAAAGTAAAAACTTTGTTTTTAGTGGGAAAGAATGAGCACAACTTGCCATGTGACATAACTTTTCCCTAAGCTGGTGAGGCTATTTCCAGCCCCACCTCTTTCTCACCTGCTCAATTTAAGAGGGCTAAAAATACCTCTCATCTATGTGCAAGAGACCTCAGCCCTCAAATCAAGTTCAGAAAAAATAAATACATGACATGCACAATTAACTTGGTCAAAAACAATTTAATCCTGGCCAAGGTAGACTGCTTCCTTCAAATCCATTATTTGAAAAGCATAGATATATGAAAAGAATATGCATAAAAAACCTATTCACATCATAATATTCTGGAAAACAAAGCGCCACTGAAGAGCATTACATTTTCCTGTACCGACTTTAGCTGAGAATGCATTCGGAATAAAGTCATAAGCTTTGTGACCAATAACATAGTATATCCTGTCATCCCGATAGCAGTTAGTATGGTAATTATAACACAAGCAGAAGACTAGATGATTTCAGCACTAGATTTGTTCACAATACTACAGATACACCAAAGAATGGGTGTCCACACCGCTAAATTATGAAAATATTTACATAAGAGCTTGTATTATTGAAAATGATTCTCAACATTTTGTGGGTTTTATTGAGAAACTACTGTAAAGAACTTTCCTCTGATGACTTTGTAATTGTTTCTAGCATCTCAGACCTACCATCAAGAGTATTTCCTTTTGTCCAGTGTCTTAGCATCTGTAATGCTGCCTTTGGCTGATCCATTGGGACCATATGACCTGCATCATGAACCTAGGACAGCAAAACAGAAATTCCATGAATTAAAAATAAGACAATTATATATGGAAAACAATTGTTAACCACAGAGTGCATTTCACCTTGAGGAAGCTAAGGGATCCGTGACTGGTTATTGAATCTGCTTCTTTGTCATCTACAAGGAAAGCTCCATGGAATTCATCCATCTTGAGTTACCTAAAAGCAAGTATTCAAAAGATTAACTTTACATTTTCACACTAACAAATTTCAACTGACTGAAATAGACATAGCATTTTATTTGGAGTATCATTACCAACCCAGTTGCAAGTAAGATCATATTTTCTGGCGTATACTAATAGCTTGACTCCATCCTACTTCCAGATTTCGCATCAAGTCTGTAACCATAGCTTCATAAGCAGCAGTGCTACTGGAGACAAATTTTCTATCACCAACTCCCAGAGCATCCCTAACAGCTCCCTGGTTCAAATAACTCTCCATATTTCCAAAATCGTAGTGGAGACTTCCATCGCACTTCTTCCTAACTTCATAATACTGCAAAATGCAAAGCAAAAACAGCCACAAACACATTTTCAAATTAAAAAGGGTCATTAAATAATTGCCAGGTTTATCATTTTATGTACTTTTCTCAAGGTTATGAGATAAAAGAGATAATTTCTCACATTGATATCCCCGGCTATTGACATAATGTAGTTGAAAGTTAATGTGCAAATCAAATATGATGCAAAACAAGTAACAGTCTCCTTGGTACCTGGCAATACATCATATTAGCTATGATGATAATATAATGATAGTCCACATTATGAACCTAAATTGAAAAACCTATCATGAGATGAAGCACAAACATCCTTTGAATACAATGTATAACCATCAGTCAGCTCCTAGTAGCAAAGATCACAGTCATGCAGATTTTGGCATTACATATATAGCTCTCACCATCTAGCCATGGATAAAAATAGAAAACAAAATTTACTTAAAAAGAAACTAGAGATCTGAATTGCACAATATTTCTCAAATTTCCATGAATCTAGTCAAAAAAATCTAAAACAAGCTGTCGGTACTGTTTCTGTGGTCATATCATCACAAAACTCAGTTTTCCTTTCAGTTATAAATTTATTAGTTAAAGATTTCAAAAGATACTACATCAAAAAACTTCTTTTGCAGTACTTTAGGACATTAATTCATCTATTTGTGATGAGATACTCACCACAAAGTTTAATGGACAGTTCACAAACTGGATAGATCTTATTGATTTTATTTTAATCATTTTCTGTGATCAAGCCCATCTCCAGTGCATAATCTGTGTATGCTTTATATTGGATTAATGGATTGGTAAGTCCATTGCCAATGGCAAACCCCTATAGAAATTTTCAAACGGTGAGGAATAAGGATGATCATCAGAGAACTACCTTACAAACAACTCTACTCAAAAGCTATGACATGAATATAAAACAGATGTTCACGTCCACAAATAGTCTTTTTGCTTTGCTGAGAAACATGATAATACTTAGTAATATATAAAAATAGGATCATGCCCCACTATACCTTCAAATTTATGGGAAGACCCTTGCTTGCTTTGTTTCCTTGATGAACCCTACTTGTAACATCTAGGATATACTGTCCAGCATATGATTCCCCAGTGATAAAAAAGTCATCCTTTGCATATTAGGGGTGTTCGAAAAATGCCTAAGAGGTGACAACAAAATCAAATTACTACAACAAAAGAGGCCAAATTTCATATTTGCTCACCCAAACATAACCTTTCAAGTTTGCATATTTCAAAATACTAGGACTCATATGTAGGTCAAATACCTATATTTGGTTCATCGAAATAGAGCCTTGGGTACTCTAAAATTACATTCAAATAAGCAAGATTTATAGGATGTTAATAAGAATAAAAAATAAAAAATAAACATCCTATAAATATCCTATTAATATTTCAGAGGTATTCATTTGCTGATTGAGTATTTGACTGCCTTGTTAAGGTGTTGATGGGATTAAGATGGATTAAGGTTCCTAAAGTTGATTTGTTGAAAGTGATTTCTGAGTTACCCCATGCCGGTCACTCAAGAGGTGGCAAAGATAATCACATGTTGTCACCTATCCGCCCGCACAATCGATTCGTAGCCGTTATGACTGATACCTCATTTTGTTTGTGCATTTCGCCTCCTATGTTTGTGGGAAGTCTGTTTTTGCTATTTTGCTGTTTTTCCCAATATAATTTGTTGAGTAAGATTTTTCAGCTGTGATTTATGTGGATAATTAGAGACTCAAAGAGACCAGTGGTGTGAGACAATATTTGCTACTCTTGATGCTTTGGGCATCTGATGATAGCTAACCACCAAGATCTTTGAGGTCCTTTCAAGTGCAAGTATTTTTTCCCTTGTGGATTTATAGGACTCATTTTCCACTAAGCATTGCTCTTTGTAAATACTATTATCTTGTTTATATTTTTACAATCTTTTATTTGTATTTTCACTTATGCGTGCACCTTTTGGTAAATGTACATGCAATTGGATCACTTGTTTGAATTTGTTTATTTCGGTTCAATAGAAATTTCCTCATTGTTGATGGGTTATGTGTCTCCTACCTCCACTTCTCTCTAACAGAGGGTGGTCATATTAGCTTAACTAGCTCTACACTTTAATGCTCTGTTACCTTGGCAACTTGTTTGGAGAAATTCATGGGCATTGCAGTTGTGAACGCCACGTGAATTTAAATATGATTCATGGGTGTATGGTTTGAGTTGATCCAGTTATGGAGAATTTGTACTCTTGAAAAAGAGGTCACAAGTTCAAATTCCTTGGATATAAGGTAATTTAATCTTGACTGAAAAATAATACAAATAAATACCCAGTACATCCTCTTCAACACAAGGAATGCAAGCCAGGTCACCTGTTCAAGTTGGCAAATAGTCCATAACCTCAATCCTCCCTACACTGCCCTTAAGTTCTCTCAATAGACCCTTCTTCCAATCATACTTTAAATGATAAGTTTTCTAATGTTCAGTCCAGGAAGAAATGGAGCTATTGCAAAAGACAGTCAAAATTAAATATAATTTTACAATTATGATTTATATATTGGTATACTGAATTGTTTAGGAAGGCATGAACAAGGTGTCTCTAGAGTCCACATCAAAATCTTAAACAACTGGATTAGTGAAGTGTACATACTAACCTCCAATTTTGTCACAACCATCACCATTACTGTCTTTCCCCTCAATCCATCACAATGCCATAGGTGGAGCTCTCTAGAAGATGATAAGGTGTAACCAACAAGAGGCATGTAAACCTCTGTCCGAACCATTTAGGTTATCCGTGGTCAGCTGAAAGGTATATAACCCCACCTTAAATCCCAAACTATATATTGGTTGATTTTAAAAATAAGACATTCAGGCAAACACAAAATCTGATTCTACAACATTGAAAACCTCAAATAAAAACAACTATAGTTTTATGGGTATAGTTTGAGTTCCTCTTCATGCTTCAAAGTGTCCCCAACAAATTCCCCTCCCACACATTCTGAAGAGCAACAGAGATGAAGTAACACCTAAACTTCCACAATCCTATCGCTTTACTCCCAATAGAATCTTCATTTCCACCTCCAAATAAAATGACCCCCCCGCCCCCCAAACAATTTAAAAACATTCTGTGAGTACTAACACATTTAGAAGGCAAATGAGTACTCCTAGGAATAACACACATTGGAGTTAAAAAAAATACTGCATTTTTTATTGGAAATCTAATTGTGCTGATAGCCATAAATCATGATTCATGAAAAACTCAACCGCTCTATTTCACTAAGGATTCAGAGTTTGGCCAACAGTACTGTTGTGAGGTTTTCACACCATCGCCTCAAAAATTTTGGGGACCCCCTTTTTTCTGGATTGCCTTGGCAAAATTTCTTGAAGTTGTTCAAAAATTGCCGATCTTAAGAAATTTTATGTCTTGGACACCTTCAAGCCAAGAGGGAGGAGGTTAGATTTGTTTTTCACCCAGTTTTAGCTTGATTTTCTGAAGCTTGTAATTGTATCCTTAAGCCGAACATAATTTCAAAGAACAACACTTGGCAAGATAAAATTATGAATTTTGTACTTAAACGATTTTTTTGAAAATTGGATATAATTGTATAAACTTGAGAGTAATTTTCAAAAATTAAAATTTTTGTTAGATTTGGTTTTTTTGGGAAAATCTTGATTTTTTTTTGGTAAAGAAAATTAAGTTTGTGATGGTGAAATCAAATAAGAAAATCAATTTTGGATTATAGAGAAATGATTTATTTTGGTTAAAAATTAAAATTGCATAGCAAAATCGATTTAGATTAAATTGCAAAAATTGGCATTAAATGGATTAAATTTGCTTTGAAGATTTTAAAGTCTTTAAAGAAATTAGTAATTTAAAATTGAAAAAAATCAATTTTGGCTTGCCAAATCCAATTTTTAATGATATATTAATTACTAAATCATCATTAAATGAAAATGTTTAGCATCTCCAAGGCTTTATTAATTTTATTTTTGCAATTTTGGTCTAACCGGCAATTTAATAATGCAAATCTCATTTTGGCAAAATTAATTTTTGGCTTATCATTTAATTGGAACCAAATTGTGCACTAATTAATGTTTTTTGTTTTTTCCCTCTCTTAGGTGCAAATCGACCAGCTAGGGAAGGCAAGTGAATTGGGTATAAGAAGGCTCTCCTACTCCATTGTCTCCTCATTCTTCCATCTTCCTCTTCCATGCTTGGAGTAGCTCTTCCTCCTTGTTTGATTTTTGGCAAAGGGCAGATTTGCATATGGGAGCAACTCTTCTTCCTTGGCATTTTTTTTATGGGGCAGTTCTTGGCAATTTTTATAAGGTAGATCTGATTTTCTTTGCCCTAGATGATTCTTGATTGATGTTTGATTTCCATAGAGAGCTGCGAATTTTGTGGAGTTGTGATTTTTGTGGAGCTGAAATTTGTGGAAGTCTGATTTTCTTGAGGCGCTGCAATTTTGCATCAGATTTGGATAGTATTATTTGGCAAAGAAAACAAGTGATAAAGTCTGATTTTTTTGGCACATGCATGGGCAATTTCAAGTGGACAAAATTCTAATTTCTTCAGCTAGGGCATCAATATTTGCAAGGGGTTTGAAATTCAAAAGAAGACCCGACCATTGGTAAAGGTAAATTCAATTCATTTAGAGTTGAAAGTGGTCCTTAAGCGAATTTCGCTCTTTTGTTCTTGTCTAGTTTTGTTTCTCTTGGTTATTCTTGTATTCATCATCCACCACTTCAGCATCCCATCCTAGGTTGAAGACTAGAGATTGATAAGGGTAGAATCCATGATAGGACTTGGCGAGGTAGAGATAAGTTTAGAATCCATCAATAGAAAGAAGGTTGGAGATCGATAAGGGTAGTCCATGTCACTTAGAACGAAGGGGCAGAAATAAGTGTTTAGGATGGTAGATGTTAGTGCAAGCAAAAACTCTAAGGGAACAAACACTAAGAAAAACAAAAAGGATATGATACCCAAAACAACTTTCTTCTCGAAAATGAGGCGAATAACCGATACCAATGTCGGTACAATAAATATGATACAAGTAAAGAATAGACTAAATGAATGACAATTCCCCATGGAAAAGATGTACAAAAGCAGAATTGGCTGTACGAAGGAAAGAAATGAGTCACTAGATCATCGAGGCTCATAGTGATAGACTTCAAATCAAAATATGGCGATCTCATGGTGCTTCTCAATTGGATCATGGGCTTAGCTCAAGGTATGCAATCTAAAAACTAGATGTACTTCTTTATTGATGAAATTGCAAATGGAAGGGAAAAATTTGATTGGGCTAGAATTATAAGTGAAAATCTAGAATTACAACTTAGGGTAGTGCAAAACTAAAAGCAATTCCACATGAGGTCCTAGCCCTTCTAGTTGATTACAAGCTAGCAAAGGTTGAAGTGCGAGCTTTGGTGAAGAATGATATCGGGTGAAGGGGCAAATTTGATTAAAGATTAAGATTCAAGAAGCCCCGCAATTTCAAGAAAGAGCAAATTAGTAGAAGAGATTTGAAAATATTTGAGGCTAGGCAAGGCTTGGCTATTCATGCAAGCTAGCTTGGTTGAATTCGAATGGGAAGGTTGGAAGACCATGAAGGCAAGGATAATGGGGGAGATTAAGTTCAATTTCGAGGTAGTGGCCAAGAGCAAGGATCTCAAGTTGCAAAGATGTTCGCATCCACGAAAGCCATCGAGGCCAAGACAAGATTACCCCAAGTGCATGAGGATCTCATCCTTTCAGGGTTAGGACATCAAGTACAAGCAAGTTCGAGTGGTGATGAGAAAGTTTCTAAGGACAAGCTCAAGCATCCAAGGCTTCACCTTATCTCAGGGATTGAATAGATTTATAAGATAAGGTTGATGAGGTGGCACTTTCATGTGCATACAATCAAATCATGCCAAGTGTCCTATGTTCTCATTGGTTGACAAATTATTGTAATTTTCTCATTGGCCCACAAAGTTGGTGCCCTCATGTAATTGGTTGAATAATGGTAACCCTAATTAGGGTATGTAAGATATAATCTTTGCCCTTGATTTTGCCTCTTGATCTCGACCATTCATTGTAATTTGGAGCCTCTATATAAGGCCATTTTTCTCTCATTTGTGAGGGAGTTATGTTGGAGAATTGTTACCAAAATACTATCAAAATTGTTCTCTATTCATTGTTGTGGTTTGCATGGTGGATAATCATGATCATTTTGGTGTATTGCATGGTTCTTCTCATCTCTCAAATTAAAAGTAGGATTTCATTTCATGTTGCTAGAGTAGAAGTAGATGGCTAATTGTATGGTGATATTAGTAGATGTTTGATAGGGATCTATAACTAGGCCACTAGCATCCTAGCAACTTTTTGGGGAAGCCTTGTGTGGTAAACTAGTTCTTTTTCCTTTGAATCATTGCATCTATGAGGGTGGAGCCACTGGTAAACTTTCATTAGATTTGATCCCCGTCCATTTGCTAATCTCTCCATTCATAGGAGTAGGACTAGAATAGCAAGTAGTTAGGAGTTTGAGTTTTGAAGAGGAAAGTTAGAAAGGCATAAGCCATAAGAACATTCACCCTCCCTCACCATCACCATCAACATCATCTGACATTCACACCGAATCACCATCACCATCATCCCACCAAAGTCCAAATCGTCCTCAAACAAACAACAGGCCACCTATGTGATTACCGGAAAATCACATTGATATATTGAGTTAGTATCCACAGGTGTAAGTAACATTCGAGGTATTCTCATGTCCCATGAGTATTAACTTCTCAAGAGAGGAATTGTGTGTTTGACACTACGTATCAAATATTCAATTGCTAATATGTTATGTGGTATAAAAAATTGATATCAACATTATCTGGCGCTAGGAGGGTTGAATTTAAATTCATTCCTAGGAAAATCAGAGCGTTATTGGTGGGCATACCCTCCATTGTTACTCCATCAACATTATCTGATGCTCGGAGGGCTTGAATGACTTTCATTCTTAGATCAACTTGGAAATTCAGAGCAGAGATTGATGAGGAATGAGCTTTCAAAACTAGATTTGTGATGAGAGATCTCCTTTAAAGTGAAAACCAAAAAAATCAAAAATCAGAAAATTCAAAAAAGGGAAAGGTTTCTCAATGGATAGTTAGGTGGACATTCTTGCCATTTGGTTTGATTTGAACAAAAGGTTACCTCCATTGTATTTGTCTCAACTTGTAGCATCAGGGAAGTGCAGGATACATGGTACTACAGATCATGATGAGATGAATTGTTTGGTGTTTCTCTTGAGAGTGGACTTGGCATTAAGAGGAAGATTTTCTTTTTCACAAGTACATGAGCTTGCAATCTTTGTCAATTCAGAGGAAGATTTTTGTGATTACAAAGAAGATATCAATAGGGAACCGAAAAACATATGTTGAAGAAGTTCTTGGTGCAGTGTACACAATCTCTCACATTCAGAATCTACTTGCCCATCTTGCCATGACACCATTAACTTGGTCAAGTTTCAATTGGGTTGGTATGAGGAAATATCAGTTGGGGGTGGTAAAGATTTCTTTCAGCTTTTAAGTTGGACACCAAAGAATGAAGAGGGTAAGATTTATCAAGATGATATGGTTGATTCTAATGTTCAAGATAACTAAGTAGATGAACCTTCACACATTATATCACGAGGTGGAGAGGTTGACAAGAAAATCAAGGAAACAATTGAATTTATCCAAGAGAGAGAAATGATGGTAGGCAAAGGTCAATAGGTGAAGACACATGGAGAACTACAAATGGAATGTCCAAAGGCGGATGAAAAGGAGATCTTTGGTGAGCCTTCATGCATAATTCAAGAGGTGACTCTTGAGGATGGGTTGCATGAAGTTTCAAATATCCTTAAAGAGGAAGATAATCAAGTGGATGAGTTGAACAAGGAATTACAAGACATCATAAGAGAATCAAGATATGAGGAAATTTTTTATAAACCAATACAAGATGCTATCTCCACCGTGTCCTTTGGGGGGATGCTTGACGATCCTATAGAAGAAATATAAAAGGAGTCATTGCCCGAAGCATTTCAAGGTGATCAAGTTGTTGCAAGTGGCATGATTCACCATCAACTTTGACCTCCAAAAATTTTGCCACTTGAAATGGAAGTTGATGGGCAACTCACAAAGATGTATGATGGTTCTCCTATTAGTCTTGAAGGTGCTATGTTTGGTGAGAGTATACATAAAGAATTGCAAGATGTTTCTAAAGAGAGTTCAAATGGAAATTACATGCTACAGGATGAAGCTCCTATTGGTATGGATATGCAAGGATTGTTAAGTGGTGATCGAGTTGCTCCCATGGAAAGGGAAAACAAAGAACAATTCGAGTTGATGCTACAATTGGATATTGTGTTCGAGAAACTTGGAGAGGTGTTTGATGGGGATAATATCAAGGAATCCTTGATTTTTGAGGATACACTTGAGGAGATTCACAAGAATGCATGGTTCATGTTTCACAAAGACAAGCCCCCTAGAAAGATGTTTCAAGACCTTGACTTCACGACTAATCCTGTCTTGATCACTTAGGGGGTTGGTGTTGATGCTATTGGGATGGTTCACCACCAACTTCGACTTCGTGAGGCTGTGGATAATTTGTAGGTTCCATTTGAATTTGAGTCATGCCAGGTTGTATCTTTCCTAGCTCCTAATGTTCAAAGTTGTAAAAGTTTTTATTTCAATTATGGAATTTTGGAGAGAAAACTTGTTTGTGGTTGGATCATGGTCCTAATGAATTTCCTCAATTGTTGATCTTGCATAATAATTTTCTTGAGGTTGAGTTTGAGGTGACCAATTTTTTTTCAAAGTATAAGGATGAGTTTGCTAGATTGAGAACTATCACCCAAACCTTGTTACTTTTGAACATCCTAAGAAAGCATGTTAGATCCAATGTATATATTAGATCAGTTAGTGTTGTCCCTTTAGAGTCTTATACATAGTTAGGGTAGGTTTGTCTTGGACCATTTGGTTCAGGAAAGTAGTTTAGTTTCCTTTCAGTTGGGTAGATTAAGTTTCCTTTTAGTTGGGTAGATTAAAGTTTTCCTTTCAGTTGGTTAGAGAAGATCTCTTTTAGTTGTTTAGTTTAGGTGTTGTGAGGGAGCTTGAGCTTGATTTGCATCAAGTCATTTAACTTGAAATTTTTTTAGCTTCCCTAGTTGGAAAGTAGTTTTGGTGTTGGTCCTTTGCAAGAGCAAAGGGGGGTCCATGTTATCACTCGTGGGTGAGGTGTGTAGATTTTACATTTTTTATGACAAATCAGAGTCTATCTTGTTCATTTCTCAAATACGTTTAACAAGGTTCAAAGATTTAAGGATGTGCTTAGTCGTTGGTCTATGGTAGGACTTGTACTAAATTTGCATTAGACTCAGTAGAGGTTCTTGAGTTATCTCTAGCATGGTTATAACATTCTACTCACATTTAATTGCTCTGAGTTCTTGATGTTTTGAAGTGAAATTGGACTTAGTAAAAATCATACACCTACTTCAACACCACTATGGTCTTCCATACCCTTCGCAAGCATCATTGCCTGCAAACCAAACAAAAGATTGAAAAGAAAAGAAAAAAAAGAGAAAATATCATGAGAAAAGAGAAAAGGCAGTATCAAAGTGAAAATAAAGATGAAATTTGGTTCGAGGGTGTGCAATCATCTCTATCGATGCTATAAAAATAATCACTAAAGGTAGAACCATGATTGTGGTGCCACAATGATAACTTTGTCGGGGCTATAAACGCCTGACTGGCAACGAGGCTCTATCTAGGTTGCTTTTGAAGTAAGGATATTATAATAAGCTAAGTTTAATGGATTTGAGAAATTATCAAGTTCTTGTCGAGCAGGGAATAAATCATTTGCACACACGTGAGTAACATATGGTCAGAGTGCTTAGGATCAACTTCAGAGTTCTTTCCCTTGTTGAGTGCTCGTCCTTAAGTAGATTTTCGAATAAGCCATCCTGAGATTTTTGTTCTAAGTTATGTTATTCTTGAAATGTTCAGGAACATTTCTTTGGGTTGATGTTAGATGTTGTGAGGTTTTCGCACCATCACCCCAAAAATTTTGGGGACCCCCTTTTTTCTAGATTGCCTTGGCAAAATTTTTTGAATTTGTCCAAAAATTGCCGATCTTAGAAAATTTTATGTCTTAAACACCTTAAGGCTAGGAGGGAGGAGGTTAGATTTGTTTTTCACCCAGTTTTAGATTGATTTTTTGGAGCTTGTAATTTTATCCTTAGGCCGAACATAATTTCAAAGAACACTTGGCAAGATAAAATTGTGAATTTTGTACTTAGACAATTTTTTTGAAAATTGGATATAATTGTATAAACTTGAGTAATTTTCAAAAAATGAATTTTTTTTAGATTTGTTTTTTTTTGGAAAATCTTGATTTTTTTTTTGGTAAAGAAAATTAAGTTTGTGATGGTGAAATCAAATAGGAAAATCGATTTTGGATTCTAGAGAAATGATTTATTTTGGTTAAAAAATAAAATTGCATAGAAAAATTGATTTAGATTAAATTGCAAAAGTTGGCATTAAATGGATTAAATTTGCCTTGAAGATTTTAAAGTCTTTAAAGAAATTAGTAATTTAAAATGGAAAAAAATCAATTTTGGCTTGCCAAATCCGATTTTTAATGATATATTAATTACTAAATCGTCATTAAATGAAAACATTTAGCATCTCCAAGGCTTTATTAGTTTTATTTTTGCAATTTTGGTCTAATCGACAATTTAATAATGCAAATCTCATTGTGGCAAACTTAATTTTTGGCTTATCATTTAATTGGGACCAGATTGTGCACTAATTAATGTTTTCTGTTTTTTTCCTCTCCTAGGTGCAAATCGGCCAGCGAGGGAAGGCAAGCGAATTGGGTATAAGAAGACTCTCCTTCCCCTTGTCTTCTCATTCTTCCATCTTCCTCTTCCATGCTTGGAGTAGCTCTTCCTCCTTGTTTGATTTTTGGCAAAGGGCATATTTGCATATGGAAGCAGCTCTTCTTCCTTGGCATTTTTGTTATAGGGTAGTTCTTGGCGATTTTTATAAGGCAGATCTGATTTTCCTTGCCCAAGATGATTCTTGATTGATGTCTGATTTCCATAGAGAGCTGCGAATTTTGTGGAGCCAAAATTTTTGGAAGTCTGATTTTCTTGAGGAGCTGCAATTTTGCATCAGATCTGGACAATATTATTTGGCAAAGAAAACAAGTGATAAAGTTTTATTTTTTTGGCACATGTGTGGGAAATTTCAAGTGGACAAAATTCTGATTTCTTCAGTTAGTGCATCAATATTTGCAAGGGGCTTGAAATTCTTAGGTCTGATATGAAATTCAAAAGAATACCCGACCATTGGTAAAGATAAATTCAATTCATTTAGAGTTGAAAGTGGTCCCTAAGCGGATTTTAGTCTTTTGTACTTGTCTAGTTTTGTTTCTCTTGGTTTTTCTTGCATTCATTATCCACCACTTCATCATCCCATCCTAGGTTGAAGATTGGAGATTGATAAGGGTAGAATCCACGATAGGACTTGGCGAGGCAGAAATAAGTGTAGAATCCATTGATAGAAAGAAGGTTGGAGATCAATAAGGGTAGTCCATATCACTTAGGACGAAGGGGCAGAAATAAGTGTATAGGATGGTAGATGTTAGTGCAAGCAAGAACCCCAAGGGAACAAACACTAAGAAAGATAGAGGATATGATGCCCAAAACAACTTTCTTCTCGAAAATGAGGCAAATAACTGATACCAATGTCGGTACAGTAAATATGATATAGGTAAGGGACAAACTAAAGGAAGGACAATTGCCCATGGCAAAGATATACAAAAGCAGAATTGGCTATACGAAGGAAAGAAAGGAGTTGCCAGATCATCGAGGCTCATAGTGGCAGAGTTCAAATCAGAATATGGCGATCTCATGGTGCTTCTCCGTCGAATCATGGGCTTAGCTCAAGGTATGCGATCCAAAAAATAGATGTACTTCTTTATCGATGAAATTGCAAATGGAAGGGGCAAATTTGATTGGGCTAGAATTATAAGTGAAAATCTAGAATTACAACTTAGGGCAGTGCAAAACTAGAAGCAATTCCACATGAGGTCCTAGCCCTTCTAGTTGATTGTAAGCGGGCAAAGGTTGAAGTGCGAGCTTTGGTGAAGAATGAAATTGGGTGAAGGGCGAATTTGATTGAAGATTAAGATTCAAGAAGCCTTGCAATTTCAAGAAAGAGCGGATTAGTAGAAGAGATTTGAAAATATTTGAGGCTAGGCAAGGCTTGGCTATTCGTGCAAGCTAGCTTGGTTGAATTCAAATGGGAAGGTTGGAAGACTAGGAAGGCAAGGATAATGGGGGAGATTAAGTTCGATTTCAAGGTAGTGGCCAAGAGCAAGGCTCTCAAGTTGCAAAGAAGTTCGCATCCAAGGAAGCCACCAAGGCCAAGACAAGATTACCCCAAGTGCATAAGGACCTCATCCTTTCAGGGTCAAGACATCAAGTACAAGCAAGTTCGAGTGGTGATGAGAAAGTTTCTAAGGACAAGCTCAAGCATCCAAGGCTTCACCTTATCTCAGGATTGAATAGATTTATAAGACAAGGTTGATCAGGTGGCACTTTCATATGCATGCAATCAAATCATGCCAAGTGTCCTATGTTTTCATTGGTTGACAAATTATTGTAATTTTCTCATTTGGTGCCCTCACATAATTGGTTGAATAATGGTAACCCTAATTAGGGTATGTAAGATATAATCTTCGCCCTTGATTTTGCCTCTTGATCTCGACCATTCATTGTTTATTGGAGCCTCTATATGAGGCCATTTTTCTCTCATTTGTGAGGGAGTTATGTTGGAGAATTGTTGCCAAAATACTATCAAAATTGTTCTCTATTCATTGTTGTGGCTTGCATGGTGGATAATCATGATCATTTTGGTGTATTGCATGGTTCTTCTCATCTCTCAAATTAAAAGTAGGATTTCATTTCATGTTGCTAGAGTAGAAGTAGATGGCTAATTGTATGGTGATATTAGTAGATGTTTGATAGGGATCTATAACTAGGCCACTAGCATCCTAGCGACTTGTTGGGGAAGCCTTGTGTGGTAAACTAGTTCTTTTTCCTTTGAATCATTGCATTTATGAGGGTGGAGCCACTGGTAAATTTTCATTAGATTCAATGCCCATCCATTTGCTAATCTTTCCATTCATAGGAGTAGGACTAGAATAGCAAGTAGTTAGGAGTTTGAGTTTTGAAGAGGAAAGTTAGAAAGACATAAGTCATAAGAACATTCACCCTCCATCACCATCACCATCAACATCATTTGGCATTCACACTGAATCACCATCACCATCATCCCACCAAAAGTCCAAATCGTCCTCAAACAAATAGCGTAAGGCCACCTACATGATTACCAAAAAATCACATTGATATACTGAGTTAGTATCCACAGGTGTAAGTAACATTGGAGTTATTCTCATGTCCCATGAGTATTAACTTTTCAAGAGATGAATTGTGTGTTTGATACTTTGTATCAAATATTCAATTGCTAATATGTTATGTGGTATAAAAAACTGACATCAACAAGTACCAGGTGCCATCAATTGGAGTTTAGTAATTGACAATATTATAGGCATGATAAAACCCTGATATCAAAACAAAAGAATCATTGGTTTCAGTTTTATACATGGGTTTCAATTGTGGGTCAAAAATAGACTCAAATATAATCACTCGCAACAAACTATATAAATCAATCATTCAAAAACACCCTTATATTTGTGTCATATTGCAGTTAGTGTTTTACAAGCGATTTCTCAATGCATTACACATTGACAGCTAACAAAAGTCCAAAACTTGAGATTTTTAAAAAAAGTATCTATTTTCCACAATCTGTGAATTAGTAGTTGCTCAAGCTTCTGAAAGAAAATAAAAATTACACAGTTTTTACCAGAAGCTTGAACAACTGAAACAATTATTTTTTAATCATAGATCATAATTTTAATTTCTATCACAATTAGAAAAGGACTGTAGACCTGCCTACACCCCATAGGATAGATTTTAAAACTTTTGATCTAGTTTATTGAATTTGTTTTTATTCTATAGTATGTATTGAATTTTAATATTGTTCTAAAAATAAAGGAAATTAGTAATATGCTCCATAAATTCAATAATAAATATGTTTTTGAGAATGTTTTCTAAAATTTATGTATTTTTTAATGTTTGATAAATTTTCCAAGTTTTTCTCCTTGTTTTTGTAGAGCCTTGAGATTTTGAAAAGTTTAGGTCAAGCAAATAATTGCAAGGTCCAAGTTTTTCAACTTTGCCCTGAACCATCTTTCCCCAAAATACTAGTCCAACTGAATGGTGTCTTCCTCATTAGAAACTCCCCCTAAACACTCTTCTCCCACATGTATCTTCCCCTCCATGTTTTGTTCATGCCCGTTCATTAGCATTGAACTATGGGCTTTCAACTCTAGAGGGAGAGGGGGTGGTCACCATTGCTACCATACCCATCTGAAAATGGGGTGATTATACCACATTGCCTCCCATAAATCCTGCAATAGATTCTAGAATTTTCAAACAATTTCAATCAAAATATTCAAATGCCGATTAACATGTCCTATCAAATGTCATATTCTCATAATGCCTTTCTCTAGGTTGGTCATCCCTCCCCTTTTGTCCTTTCAAGGGGTAGTGCTTAAATAAATGTTCTAACAAGTTGAAAAATTTCCTGTTCATTTCCTAATCTCTCATCCTATAAGATAAACATTTTTCATTATCACTACACTACCAATTCAATCAGACAAAAAGTTAATCCAGACCTGGTTAATTTTTGGTCAAGGTTTGTGGTGTGGTCCATAATGGATTCACTCTGGGCATGTGATTTTGGATTCAGACTCGACCATGTAAATCCATGGCCCAATATTGCATGCCCTATATGTACAATGGTGAATCCAGGCCCAAATAGTAGAACCCTGATTTGTTTTTGACCATCAAATTTTTGTTTTTATACTCATGTTTCATGAAAGAATGAAATCAACACCACAAGAAATTTTTTTGTCCCAAAGTAGCTTATTCTGGTTTTGGTTCAGGTTCGGATTTAGATTTGAGGGTTTGGGAAAAACAACTGGGCCAGATCCCAATTTTGTGGGTATGTATATTGACATTTACAAATATATTTATGTACGCATGCATGCATGTCATTGCTCATTCATCATTAGTTCAAAACTTCAAACATAAAATGAGAGTAATAAGAAATTAGAAGTGTGATTCTCATCAAATGATAAATCCATAATTTTCAATATATGATTATATCATATTCATAATTTGCAAAGGTTTAAAAATATCATTACATGCTGAAACTTAAATCGCACACCATATTTCAATGTTTCATATTTAAAAATTAAAACAATCGACTTAATATCCAATTCCATATTCATCATCATCATCAGAATAAAGGAGTGTTGATGCAAGTTTTTGTATCACTTACATAACATATTAGTAATTCAATATCCGATACAGAGTATCAAACATACAATTCCTCTCTTGAAAAGCTATTGCTCATGGGATATGAGAATAACTCCAATGTTCCTTACTCTTGTGGATAGTCACTTAGTTTTATCGATGTGATTCGCTGGTAATCACGTAGGTGGCCTTATGCTATTCATTCGAGGATGACTTGGACTTTGGTAGGATGAAGGTGATGGTGATTTAGTTTATGAAATATGCGGGGGCAGATAATGTTGATGGTAGTGATGATGGAGGATGTGTCTGCCAATGATGATGTTGAGGGGAAAGTGATGGTGGTGGAAGGTGAATGGATGTGTTCTAATACTTGACTTACTTCTCTAACTTCCTTCTCTAAGCTTCGACTACATAGCTACTCACTATTCTACTCCTACTCCCATGAATGGAAGGTTAGCAAATGGATGGGGATCGAATCTAATGAAGGCTAACTAGCGGCCCCACCTCCATAGATGTAATGCTTCTAAGGAAAATGAACTAGTTCACCACACAAGGGTTCCCAACCAACCGCTAGGATGCTAGTGGTCTAGTATTGATCCCTATCAAACATCTACCAATGCTACCATACAACTAGCCATCTACTTTACTCTTGCTTAAACAACATGAAATGCAACCAACTTTAACAACTTGAAAAGAAATCTAATTATGTGGAAGTAGAAAACATGCAATAACACCTAATGTTCTTAATCACCATGCAAGTCACAACAATGAAGAAGAGATCGATTTTGGTATTATCTTAGCAACAATTTCTCCAACCCTTTACAAATGAGAGCAAATGGCCTTATATAGGGGCCAAAAATACAACAGACGGTGGAGATCAAAACAAGATCAATGATTGAGATTCGATCCTTAAAACCCTAATTAGGGTTGCCACCACATTGGCCAATGAGAAGTTGCCACCTTGTCAATGGACCAATGAAAAAAATTTAAAAGTGGCAACCAATGAGAAGACACCAAAATGGTGGCCAATTAGAAATGGACACGTCCTATTCTAAAAGAAAGAGAAATTGCCACTTGGGCTTACATCAAATGATCTTCTAATATAACTCTTCCCTTTTATTTTATTTTCTTAGCTAAGGCAATGAACTTAGCTAGCCTTTCGTTAAATTCTTCCATAGGAGGACAAGGTGTGTGCTTTTCCCTAAGTTTCGCTGACTTCACCATGTTGCTTGTTGCTTGTAGTATCCTTTCATGGTCCTTCTCATATTTCTTCGCAAATCCAATAAAAGCATTGAGAGACGAAAGGGTGCCCAAATGCCTTTTCTTGATAGCAACCTTTCCTAACTCATCCAACCTCGATCCAAAATCTGTCTCATTGATATCCTCTTTACGAAGGGGGATTGTCCTTCCTTTAGTCTATCCTTCATCGATATCATGTCCACTGCACTGATATTGGTGTCAGTTATTCACTTCATTTTTTAGAAGAAGGGTGTTTTGAGCATCATATCCTCTTTGTCTTTCTTAGTGTTTGTTCACTTGGGATTCTTACTTGCACTAACATCCTCCATACTCGTCGCCCTATTATGGGATGGTAGAGTGGTGGATCAGAAGGCAAGTAGAACCAAGGGAAGCAATCTTTAGACTAGAATGAAAGAAGGATGTCAGCTTAAGGACCCCTTTCAACTCTTAATGATTAAAATTCACCTTAACCAATAATCGTACAACAACTTTTTAGAATTAGGACTAGACCTCAAGAACTTCAAATCCACTTGCAAATCAGAAATTTATCATGTAATTCACCTCCAAATAAAATTACCCAACCTAGGGCCAAAAATTGCAGCTTCTTGCAAAAATCAAAATTTTATCTTCCACAAATTTCGGCTCCCACAAATTTCAGCCCCCACAAAATTTGACTCCCACAAAATCCGCCCAGCAAGAAGAGTGCAGATCTGCTCTTGCAAAATCGCCAACACCTTGAGAAGGAGAAGTGAGAAGTGAGGAGGAAATGGGAGAGATGCCTCCTCTTACACCTAACTTTCTTACTCCCTCCAAGTTGGTCGACTTGGACCTTGGGAGAAAGAAAAACAAATAATTAATACAAAATTATGACCCACAATTAAATACTTAACCAAAATTAATTTTGCCATGATGAAAATTGCCTTTTAAAATTGCCAGTTAGTTCTAAATTGCAAAAAGAAATTAAATGGGGCCTTGGAGATGTTAAATATTTCTATTTAATGACGATTTAGTAATTAATACGTCATTAAAATTATATTTTAGCTAGCCAAAAGCCATTTTTCAATATTAAATTACTAATTTCATTAAAGACTAAAAAGTTTTCAAGGCAATTTTAATCCAATTAAAGCCAAAATTTGCAATTTTAATTTTAATCGATTTAGCTAAGCAATTTTAGCATTTTAACACAAATAAATCATTTCTCTTAGAGCCTAAAAATCAATTTTGCAATTTGATTTTATCATCACAAAATTAATCTCTCTTCACCAAAAAATTGAAGATTTTCCAAAAGACCAGATTTAACAAAATTTTCATTTTTTGAAAATTATCCAAATTTATACAATTATATCCAAATTTTCAAAAGAAAATGTGTAAGTACAAAATTCACAACTTTATCTTGCCAAGAGTTCTTTAAAATTTGTTCGGCCTAAGGATGAAATTGGTGGCTCTGGAAAATCAAGTTGAAACTAGGTGAAAATAAATCTAACCCTCTCCCCACTGGCCCTGAAGGTGTCCAAGGCATGGAATCTTCAAATTTGAAACCTTTGGACTGAAAAATTGCTAAGGCAATTGAAAAAAAGGGGGTCCCCAAATTTTTGGGGCGATGGTGTGAACAACAAGGAGAATGTTTGGCTCCTCTTCAACTTCATTTGAACCAACAATTGTGGCACTTGCCATGTCATGTGAAATAGTTGCCTCTTGATCATATACCAATTGCCTCTTGATCATATACAAAGAAATGGACAAGTTGTGCAACTATGGCCTCTAAATCAAAACACTAAGGGACTAGATCCCAATTCTTTATTGCACCCTCATTATAGCATATGAAGACCAAATCCTCTGCTTGAGAGATGAATGAATGAGCATCAAATGAATTTACGCAACCTTTCTTGGTCAAATTAGGGTTTAAATGGGTCATTTTAGGGTTGAATTTTACTTTAATTTTTAAAATATTAAATATATATTAAACAGTCAAAGTGGGCTTCTTTTTCCTTGCCCAATCGTTTGGATTCTTGAGGATCCTCCTAGATCCCAATGAGATTGTGGAATGGAATCTAGATTCCCTATGGATTTGTTAGTGAGGTATTCACAGAGAATCTGGACCCCATTCTGAAATCCTGTCGGGATCTAAGAGATTTTCGAGAGGGATTTGGATGTAGATAGCACTAGAATTAGAATTGGAAACTTTTTAGAGGGATATGGTATCTCAAATTTTTTTGAATTAATGAATAGTGACTTGTACAATGTTGTGACAGTTAGGAAGTCAAGAAGAATGTGATCGGCATCATCATTCCATGGCTTCTCCTCCTACTTACCTCTCCAACCAATGATGGTCAATGAGCATGTGCACGAAAAATATGGCTTGTATGCTGCTCTATCACTTATATGGCTTTTTGGTTTTTCCTCCCTGACCCCCAGGCCCTAGTTCAGTTTAAACTGGGTATGGATTTGGGATGAGTTCAGTGCAAGAACAACTAGGGTTTGACATTGTATCTGTGGGGTAAATCCTTGACAAACACGAGAACCAATGCAAATTCAGAATATACCATATGTTTATAATATGTTATAATTTCAGATTTTTTGTATTTCTATATCATGCTCACCAGGAGACAGGTGTACTTGGAGATGCCATAGATTAGGACCATTACTAGTGTTGCTAATTTAAAAAAATAAGAGATAGGTACTTGGAGACAATATGTTTTTAATATAATTAAAAATTTCTAGAAAACATCATGACATGGAAAATTGAAAACAAGAATAGTAACAAAAAACACTAAATAGAAAAGGCAATATCTCTTTAGGCTATTACAACAATAGAAAATCAGTCATACAACTATTTATTACCCTCTCAATAAGTCTACATTGTTAGTAGATCCGATCACTATAACTTTGCATGGATTTTTTTCTATTGAAAATATCAGCATAAAACATTCTGAAGGCTTCCTTTATTTGTTTAAATTTACCTTTTTCTTCTAACATACTCTCTCCTACATTTTCTGGTTGGAGACATCAATATCGCGTTGGGAGAGTTTGGAGATGGCAACCAAAAGAACCCAATGCATCAAGGAATTTTTTGAGATGTCCCTTTATTAGAGATGTATCCTCATCTCCAAGAAGCATTCCAGGTCATGGGAGATGGGTCTCTGAGTGACCATGTTTAAAATATTTTTAATTCACAAATTTATGATATGTAATTTGAGGGTACTGATTTAAAAATTTATTTTGATGCAGAACTATAAATATCCATCATGATATTTGAATTCCACAAATTGATAATGAAATGACATACTGTATTTCATGTGTGTAAAATTTATGGTAGTCTTGTTTCACATATGTATGATATGTGGCATTATGAACTTAGTTCCTATTTTTACACTGCAAAGATGCATATACTAATGATTTTTTTATATGTTTTTTGTACTGTCATTCCTATAACATGTCCATCCCCCCAAAAATTTGATTTACCGGCATACCAATCCCAGCCTGGTGAATATCATACCCAACCCCAAAAAACTTTTTTGTACCAGCACACCTTACCTATATCCAATTCTAATTCAACAGCTTAGCGCATACCCCCACACAAAACATGAATAAATCAATGCACACATTATGCATGCATAAGCACAGAAACAAAAAGATTACAAATTTACCTACGTAGAAACTAAAAGATTTACAAGTTTACCCACAAATTACATAGAGAAACTAAAAACTTATGAGTTTAGCACTTTAATTAAAACTAAAGTTCATACATACATTTAAGTTTTAAATGTATCAAATAATTATTCAATGAAACATATTCATTGATTCAATTTTAGCTGTAAAACACAACTAGAATTTTTGATTTCACAAATAATGTTTTGATCACAACCAAGGTTTGAAGGTGACAAAATCATAACTCAATTTGTAATGACAACAATGAACATAAATTTCTTCCTATACTTTTCATATGACATGTAATTGATTTCAATTTTAAAAACCTGAGTTGCTAGTTCAGATTCTAGTTCGGATGTGGGTTCGACATTCAGGTTTGACATTCAATCAAAACAAATTTGGGTTGGGTTCAAGTTCATTTTGTGTTTGTTCGTACAAGAATTTTAAAAAAAAAAATATATATATATATATATATATATATATGTAAAAATATGCAGCAGACCAGTTCATACACCACTATGCTAATCTAAAGCAATTTAGCAAATACAACCACCACATATATTAATGATTTGTTTGATTGGCATGACAAAATGTCAAAATATACCACCATAATACCATATGAATGTTTCAATTCAAAACTTTAGTCTTTAAAACAACAATGTCAACATTACTAATCAGTGAATCAGTAATAAGTAATCAGTCATAGACTCATATGTGATCAAATGACAAATATCAATGTATCATAAAAAATCATCAAAGAATTCATCATCATTAGGCAGTTGCTGATTAGAAGCACAATTAGTGCCACTAGCATTAGCAGTCTCAACCGTAGTCTCAGTTGTAGCCTCAAAATCGGCTCCATCACTACTATGTATCTTAGGAGCACCATCTTCAATCGCAAGTGCATCAAAGTGGACTTCCAACTCTGCGGCCTCTGGTTCGACATCCCATTGTTTTGCCTCCCCCTTTTTGTACGTATTATATTTGTGAGTTGTGAGCCTCAAGTTTGAATGCACAAACACCAAGTTATCTACTTTCTTGGAGTTTAGTCGGTTGTGTTTTATCGAGTGGATGAAGGAGTATGTGCTCCAATTCCTCTCAGATGATGATGAACTAGCAACCTATCAAGATTTGCAAATTTACCAACAATAAACTAGAAATTAGAGTTTTGAATATTTACCAACAAGAAATTAGTAATTAGAATGTTTAATATTAAAAAACTAACCTGTGATAAAATTTTGATGGCAATGGGCTACAAGTGTTGGTATTTTTGACCATGGAAGTACTACCATTTATGGGCATCAACATTGTTCTTGTCTTCAAGAGCCTCAATACCACAATCATCAGTGCTCGCAAAACTCATAATATCAGACCTCATTGCAGGTCGTAGGTGCTCAGGAAAGAGTCTTTGAAGGGCTGCCTTGTACCCTTGAGTAACTTCAGGATCTCTATATGGGAGAACTCTAGAGGTACTCCCTTTGAGGATCGATTGGCTATAGAACCTGGGGCTCAATGCAAAGGCAAGTAGATGCAAAGGGGTAGTCATTTTGTTCCATCTCTCTATAATGATTAACTGTAGCTCCTTGAAGAACTTTTCATTAGGGTCTTGCTCTTTTTCATTTATGATATTTCTAATGTCCTCAATCATGGAATCAATACCATCATATACCTCACCCAAGCAAGGCCTATCCATGTTAGTGTATCAGATCACGCTCAATATAGGCTCGGTGATCTTCAGAAGGTACTCAACACGATCCCCCCAAGATTCATTTAATATCAATCCCCTTATGGCAGTTGCTTTATCACTATTAGATTGCCTCCATTCGGTCCAATTATCACTAGTTACCATTCTAGTCAATGCGTCTTTAACCTTGATAAGGCACCTCAAAACAATGGTGTTGGAGGCAAAGCGGGTCTTAGCAACCTATTTTAAAATCAAAACAGTAATAGATTAAAAATTTGAAAACATAGAAAACTTACTAAAGTGGCTAGATTTCTAAAACATGTTTAAATTTTAAACAATTCAACTTACCTTCAAGAGCTCCAATTTCGATAATTGTCTGAATATGGCTTGCGTCATATGGTGGTTCATGACAAACATTTGGATCTCTTGTGCCTCTTCATACATTTTTTTATCCACTCGACCTTATTGCCAATTTTTTTTAGCATTAGGTTGAGTGAGTGCATTGCACAAGGTGTCCAAAAAATGTGTTCATACAGCTCCTCAACCAATAAGCCGGCAGCCCTACAATTCTTTGCATTGTTGATTATTAGTTGAACAACATTCTAAGGGCCAACTTGCTTGATAGCTTGGATGAGAATGTTTGCAATGAAAGGACCATCCTTTACCTCTCCTTCACAATCCACTGCTTTTAGAAACATTGCACCTCTTGTAGACATTGCAAGAACATTCACCAAAGGATGGTTCCTTGCATCTTTCCATCCATCTGATACTATTGTCAATCCTGTTTCGACCCATGCATCCTTGATGGGCAGCATGACATTCTCTACACAGGCCACCTCATCATCTAATAAAGTGGTGCATACCTTCTCATACCCAGGGCCCTTGAACCTGCTTGGAGCCACATTGATCGCCCTTACCATGTATTGCCAATATGGTGAGCGAACAACATCAAATGACAATCCATTTGCATAAACACATTTGGCTATAGCTTGATCAAAAATGTCTCTAGCTTCATTTTGGAAGGATGATTCCAAGGGTCCCACCACTCTATTACTTACAATTTGTTGTTGAGGAGGACGCAAGAATGGACAAACCTCTGCAGGTAGCTCATTAGGAGTGGTAGTTGAAGACATAGATGATGTTTTTCCTTGCTTCTGCTCTTGAATATATTTGTTTACGATGTGATTTGGAAGAAAGGTTTTAGGTAGCAATCCGTTTACTCTTGGCTTCCCAGTGCAAAATTTGATGCCTTTTTGAGGAATAAAGCACAAATGTGCTTTTAATCTACTGTAAGAGTTGCTAAATTCCTCCTTGTAGTGGCTACAAATCCACACATAACCTCCTCCACCTGCCAATGGTCGAATCATTTGAACACGTTTCCAAAGTGGGGAACACCTGTTGATTTTGAACTCGAGGTTATTGGTTATAGGTGCACTTGCAGCCATGATAGAAGCTACAAATAAATAAAACAAGTTACAACAATGAGAAGATGTAATAAACTTTGCTGGAAATGAAACAATAATTGAATATCAGGCTATTGGAATTTCGTCAACACTTACAGTGTAACCAAAGTCTTCAAACAAACACACTGCAATAACAAGATCTTTTACTGAATCTTAATCTAATACCAAGAATGTTTACTATAGCATTAGCAGTGATGATTCCACAATTCAGAATTAGAAGAAATAATATCAGACTTCAATTAATGGACTATAACCAGATTCAGAATTAAGAGCTCTTGAACTACAGTCTGGAAGAATGCAATATGGTTTAACATAACATTAGATATTTCATATATGCAAATATGCTGAGATAAGAATGCGGATAGATAGAAACTGTACCCGTGGTGTATGCCAAAACGTTCACTATTGTTGCAGGAACTCGTGTCACCTATTCTTTAGCGTCTTCTAGTCAATCGACTTCCCTTCTATTCATTTATACTTCCTACGAACTAGGGAACACTTGCTTGATGATGGAGAAGTTAGAACGATATCTCACTGCTGAAGACGTGAGACCACTCCACTATATGACTGTCGCGTGTAAGTTTGAAACCACTCCTGAAGATACGAGACCACTGCTGAAGACGTGAGACTACTGTTGAAGACGTTTACTGAAGACGTGAGACATAAACTGCCGCATGAAACACAAACTGCGTGAAACACAAACTTAGAATTGCTATGCGTAGAAATTGTGAAACAAACTGCCATGTCTACAAAATGGTATGCGTGTGTCGTGAACAAAAAACTGCTGCCGTCTACCACACTGAAAAGAAAAACACGCGATTTTAGGTTTTATGTTTCAATGTTTCATAATGTAAAACTCAAAAAAGATGATGTGGCTAGTAAAATTCATCCACATTCACTACGCATTCGTCCCAGGTTCTGTTGACGTCAAAGACATTTGCCTCAAATTCTAATGCATTCGCCCAGGGTTCGAAAAAGCAAATTCACAGGGAATTTCAATGCCAGCAGATGAATTTGCATCGAATTTGAATCGACTTTGAATCTAAGCGAATCAAATGTCGAATTCCTAAGGTTTTGAACAAATTCGGTAACTTAGTTTAACACTGTAAACAATCACAATTTGGATCATTCCAAACCCTTATGATTTCATTTTATAATTGTCTTTTGTCCTACAGATGTTGCAGACATAGAATTGTGTGTTGATGGAAAAACATAGAAAATGTATGTTTTCGTTCAGCGGGTGTACATATCATCACATAGTTGTTTGCAGTTATAGAATTGCCCATAAATGAAATGGGTAAAAAGTTAAAAACTATATGTTGCTTCTTGGTAGGAGTAAACTTTTATTCCATAGTTGTCTGCAGTCATTCAAAAACTTTACCATCTTTCCTAATTGTATGTAGTCACACAATTTTTCATTGAGAGTAAGAAATGTATGTCATTGGCCTTTCAATTGATTGTTTTACACAGTAACAACAGTTGTACATTTTCATTCTATATCTATATGCAAACATTTAATAGTTGTACAACTCTCTGCATAATAGTATGTAATCATACACTTCTCTTGATACAGTAGCAATTTATTTTTTGTTAGGAAAACTACAGACCACGGAGGGGAATCTAGCCATCTGTGAGATGTCCTTGGCTCTAAGGCCCTCTTGGATGTTATGTCATGAATCTGAGATACATCTTTTGTTTTCCCTTGTGACAAGAGGCATTCCATGCCACTCAGCTGTACTTAGGGCAGTGGGGTACAGGGAGAAATGCCCACATAACCCTAGATTTTGGAATAAGGTTTTGTTCATTGTTCTAAGTGAAATTTTTTTTGTTATGGCTACAGTGATCAGAAGACTCGTTGCTGTAATTGGTTGATAACATTAGTAGCAATGCAGTGCACTACGTTCCACAAAAAGGGACGAGATTAATCTTTTGTAATTTCAGTTCAAAGATTGAATTTCAGCATATGAATTAAAACATATAACTGCAATATTCATAACGAACTTGACACGTATACCCATTAGAGATCTTTATGCTTCTCAACCAAGTGAAAAACACATAATGCTATTTTTATTATCTTTTAATGTAATCCCCAAAACTTAATCCATCTGGATTCCAAAACAAAATTTCTTGACTCCTATTTTTTGCTTTTAGTGCCCTTCACTCACCAATAAGATACGTAGAAACTATCAATAGCACCTTTATTTTGCAATAGTAATATTAGATCGTCAGAATTACAATAACCCTAAACAACTTATATAATTCTACAAAACCCATTTGAAGTTGGCTAAGCAGGTGCCAAGAAGTCATTTACACTATCAAATGGGCTCCTTTGATCAATCCGATCCCGCTTCCTCTGCACGGCCCATCACAGAAAAAGCTAGGGCATCAGGGCTTTACTTCTCTGCCATCAAAGTCCTTGCAAAGGACGACGAGAAATACATGCCCAAAGAGGTTTCTGCTGCCATTGAGAAAAATCGTGTTGCCACCGAAGCCGCCCATTTGTCTTTTTCAGAGCAACTGCAATCTTGATGCTCTTTTCAATTAAATATATTTTTTAAGCTCTTAGACGACTTTTTTGATTTAACAAATTGGCATACAATATCAATTGATATAGTAAATGTTTGATATCCTCTACACATAATAAGTTTCATTTCAAAATGGAGTGGATTTGAATGAGCTATTTCTTATGATGGCCTATTAAGTTGGTTGAAAAACCAACTTACTATCCAATTACTATCAAAGGTTTTAACTATCAAATTACTAAAAGAGATTGATAAGAAGAATAAAATATTGAAATGTTGATTTCTTATTTTAGTTTGTGTGATAGTAATATGCTTCAAGATGTATACATTTCTTCCCACAGTTTTCATTCATGGCAGTTATAAATGCATTTTACATGCTTAAGATTTTAAATACATGCCTGCCAAGATAGTAACACATGCTTTGTCTATGCTTCCATATTCTGCATGCATGGCAATTACACATGCATTTGAATCCTTCCAAATTTTGGAAGCATGTTGACCTAGGCAGCTACAGCCACAATAGTTAACAAAATTATTCTATCCTTGACTAATAATATATGACATAAAATCCCTTTCCACTATGATTTCTTGGATGTGCATTCCCTACTCTAAAGCTCCCATGGTGGCACAAGTAGGAAGCATACCGACAAAGTTGTGAAATGTGGCTTTACACCCGCCAACTGCATTTTTCACAAAAATCAGTAGCCTATATAATAAACCAATTTATAATGTATCCTAGAAGTGTGGAATTGCATGAGATGGCATCTCTTGAGGCAATCTGTCAATGAGTTGACATGTACAATATATTCTTCCCCATTTTACATACTTATCCACTAGAGAATTTCCAACTATATGACAAAAGAAATCTCTTTTCATTATTCTTTAATGGATTTCAATGCATGTCAATGCCTTGTTTAAAAGCTCTTGTTTTGGCCTAGGCCAAGGGAGGATATGAACAAAGGTTGTAGAAGTTGGCTGGACACCCACAATAGCATTTTCTTGAAATTTTCTTAGGTCATTTCAAAAAATCCATTTTGTGAATATCCTATAATCATTGCAGTCAATGAAATTACGTATCTCAAAGGTATTTTTTTAAGAGTAAAAGTGTATTGTCTATTATACTACACTTTGCATACATCTCAATCAAGGTAGTTGCAAGTTGCAACTACAACATCTAACAGAATTTCTTTATCCTTCACGCTTCGTTGAATGTTCATAGTTTGTGCCAAACCTCCAGTCAACACTACAAATCTACATCATGTAGGCAAACAGGGTATGTGCAGGATCATGGTCAACCAAACTATGGCCTTAAGTGGCAGTGAAAAACTCACAAATTAGGGTTATGTCAACTTGACACATAATTTTAAAGTGGTTATGGACTTTATATCAAAAAGTTGTAAGAAAATAATTTGTAGAAAATTGAATGTAGTTTCTAAACTACTAGGCCTTATTAGGAGAAAAAAATAATTGATTGGTCAAAAGTTTGAATTTTAATGCAGTACTACGAAAATTTCAGGGCTAAAATAAAAAGTAGGTGTATGTCTGACCACCTTAATCAAAATCAAATGATAATAATTTTTTAATATAATTATAGATATGAAAAGTAGACTTATGCCCGGATGTGACGCATATTTTTCAGTATTTTTATTCCAAATAAATAATTAAATATGAATTTTCTACCAATACTTTTTCGAAAAAAAAAGAAGTCCCGTGTTTGACCACCTTAACTAATATAAAATTTTACCAAATTAATTTTTTTTTTTTTCTTATACTAGGCGAAGCATAGAATGTGACGCAACTTTTAGATTTAAAAAATAATATACCGTTTGAAAATTATAACTATTTTTCAATCAGTACGTCAATCAACACTTTACAATAATCTTCATTGATAATTAACTAATAAATACTTATCGATCTCAGAATTTGACAAAAATTATATTGATGGAATCTTGAGAGCGATATTAAAAGACTCTTTTTGTTTCATTCAATTTCGATCAAAATAACATTGTCAGATGGCTACCCGAAGTCTGAGTATCACTAAAACCCTCTTCAAACACATCTTTTGGGTTGACCGGGTAGGCTTGGTAAATACCAAGCCTAATCGGATATCCGATATACTTCGGCAAAATTTGGGTGGGAAATTTCAAATCCCAACCCATTTTGGAGAGAAAATTGCGTTTAAAAGTTATAGCTTATGATTTATAAATTATTTCACTTATATTACTATGTAAAGACGTATTTTAGCATATTATATATATAGATAATAACATAATGTAAAGATATAAGATATAATCTATTAATATATAATAATATATTATGTTAATCTTATTACAATCTATAAATATAATTTATATTATTATTATTTTTACTAAATATAATAACATTATATATATATATATAATATGTATTATATATTATTATATTAATATGTATAATAATATAATATATGTATAATAACGTAATATATTATATATAAATATATAATAATGTAATATTTTCATTAACTATAATAACGTAATACATATATATCTCTATTTGTGTTATTAATATATATAATAACGTTATATATATATATATATATATGTTATTAATATATATGTATATTATTAATATATATGAGTCAAAGGGGTTCATAGGTCAACCATTGACCCTCTTTGATGCATTAAATGATGACATATGTCCCAAGGGGTTTTAGGACCCCTAGCGACATATTACAATGGTTAATATGGGTCAAAGGGGGTCATAGGATGACATATGACGCTTTTTGACCCATTAAATGATGACATATGTCCCTAGGGGTCCTATGACCCCTAAGGACATATTAGAATTGTTCATATTGGTCAAAGGGGGTCATAGGGTGACCTATGACCCCGTTTGACTGATTAAATGATGACATATGTCCCTACGGGTCCTAAGACCCCTAGGGACATATTAGAATCATTCATATGGGTCAAAGGGGGTTATAGGGTGACCTATGACCCCCTTTGACCCATTAAATAATGACATATATTAGAATTGTTCATATAGGTCAAAGGGGGTCATAGGGTGACCTATGAACCCCTTTGAGCCATTAAATGATGACATATGACCCTAGGGGTCCTAGGACCCCTAGGGACATATTAGAATGGTTAATATGTGTCAAAGGGAGTCATAGGTTGACCTATGACCCCCTTTGACCCATTAAATAACGAGATATGTCCTTAGGGATCCTAGAACCCCTAGGGACATATCAGAATCATTCATATGGGTCAAAGGGGGTCATAGGGTGACCTATGACCCCCTTTGACCCATTAAATGATGGCATATGTCCCTAGGGGTCCTAGGACCCCTACGGACATATTAGAATCGTTCATATAGGACAAAGGGGGTCATAGGGTCCTTTGACCCATTCAATGACTACATATGTCCCTAGGGGTTAATATGGGTCAAAGGGGATCATAGGGTGACCTATGACCCCCTTTCACACATTAAATGATGACATATGTCCCTAGGGGTCTTAGGACCCCTAGGGACATATTAGAATGGTTAATATGTGTGAAAGGGGGTCATAGGTTGAGCTATGACCCCCCACGACACATTAAATGACGAGATATGTCCCTAGGGGTCCTAAGGCCCCTAGGGACATATTAGAATGGTATATATGGGTCAAAGGGGGTCATAGGTCACATTTGACCAATTAAATGATGAGATATGTTCTTAGGGACATATTAAAATTGTTAATATGTGTGAAAGGGTGTCATAGGTTGATCTATGAACCCCCACGACCCATTAAATGACGAGATATGTCCCTAAGATTTCTAAGACCCTTAGTGACATATTAGAATAGTTAATATAGGTCAAAGGGGTTCGTAAGTTGACCCATGACCCTCGATGACCTGTTAAATGATGAGCTCAGACCCTTAGGGACATATTAGAATGGTTGATATGGGTCAAAGGGGGTCATAGGTTGACCTATGACCCCCTTTGATCCATTAAATGATGACATATGTCCCCCTATGACCCTCATTGACCCATAAAATGACGACATATTTTTCTAGGGGTCTTAGGACCACTAAGGACATATTAGAATGGTTAATATGTGAGAAAGGGGGTCATAGGTTGACCTATGACACCCTTTGACCCATTAAATGATGACATATGTCCTTAGGGGTCCTAAGACCCTTAGGGACATATTAGAATGGTTAATATGGGTCAAAGGGGGTCATAGGTTGACCTATGACCCCCCATGACCCATTAAATGATGACATATGTCCCTAGGGGTCCTAGGACCCCTAGGGACATATTAGAATGGTTAATATGGGTCAAAGGGGGTCATAGGTTGACTTATGACCTCCTTTGACCAATTAAATGATGACATATGTCCCTAGGGATCCTAGGACCCCTAGGAACATATTAGAATGGTTAATATATGTGAAAAGGGGTCATAGGTTGACCTATGACCCCCCACGATACATTAAATGACGAGATATGTCCCTAGGGGTCCTTAGACCCCTAGGGACATATTAGAATCGTTCATATGGGTCAAAGGGTGTCATAGGGTGACCTATTACCCCATTTGACCCATTAAATAACGAAATATATCCATAGGGGTCTTAGGACCCCTAGGGACATATTATAATGGTTAATATGTTTGAAAGGGGGTCTTAAGGTGACCTATGACACCCTTTGACCCATGAAATGATGACATATGTCCCTAGGGGTCATAGGACCCTTAGGGATATATTAGAATGGTTAATATGGGTCAAAGAGGGTCATAGGTTGACCTATGAACCCCCACGACCCATTAAATGATGACATTTGTCTCTAGGGGTCCTAAGACCCCTAGAGACATATTAGAATGGTTAATATGGGTCAAAGGGGGTTAGAGGTTGACCTATGACCCCCTTTGACCCATTAAATAATGACATATGTCCCTAGGAGTCCTAAGACCCCTAAGGACATATTAGAATGCTTAATATGTGTGAAAGGGGGTCATAGGCTAACCTATGACCCCCCACTACCCATTAAATAATGAGATATGTTCATAGGGGTCCTAAGACCCCTAGGGACATATTAGAATCGTTCATGTGGTTCAAAGGGGGTCATAGGGTGACCTATGACTCCCTTTGACCCATTAAATAACGACATATGTCCCTAGGGGTCCTAGGACCCCTAGGCACATATTATAACGATTAATATGTGTGAAAAGGGGTCATAAGGTGACATATGACCCCCTTTGACCCATTAAATGATGACATATGTCCCTAGGGGTCCTAGGACCCGTAGAGACATAGTAGAATCATTCATATGGGTCAAAGGGGGTCATAGGGTGACCTATGATCTTTTTTGACTCATGAAATGACGACATATGTCCCTAGGGGTCCTAGGACCCCTAAGGACATATTAGAATGGTTAATATGGGTCAAAGGGAGTCATAGGGTGACCTATGACCCCCTTTGAACCATTAAATGACGACATATGTCCAGAAAATATTAAAATGGTTAATATAGGTCAAAGGGGGTTATAGGGTGACCTATGACCCCATTCGATCCATTAAATGACGAGATATGTCTCTAGAAGTTTCTAAGACGCTTAGGAAGACATTAGAATCGTTCATATGGGTCAAATGGGGTCATAGGGTGACCTATGAACTCCTTCGACCCATTAAATAATGACATATGTCCCTGGGGGTCCTAGGACCCCGAGGGATATATTAGAATGGTTAATATGGGTTTGACCCATTAAATGATGACATATGTCCCTAGGGGTCCTAGGACCCCTAGGGACATATTAGAATTGTTCATATGGGTCAAAGAGCCCTATGACCCCCTTTGGCCCATAAAATGATGACATATGTCCCTAAGGGTCCTAAGAGCCTTAGGGACATATTATAATGGTTGATATGGGTCAAAGGGGATCATAGGGTGACCTATGACCCCCTTTGACCCATTAAATGATGACATATGTCCCTAGGGGTCCTATGACCCTTAGGAATATATTAGAATGGTTAATATGGGTGAAAGGGGTTCATAGGTTGACCTATGATCCCCCACGACCCATTAAATGATGACATGTGTCCCTAGGGGTCCTGGGACCCTTAGGGACATATTAGAATGGTTAATATGTGTTAAAGGGGGTCATAGGTTGACCTATGACCCACTTTGATCCATTAAATAATGACATATGTCTCTAGGAGTCCTAGGACCCTTAGGGACATATTAGAATGGTTAATATGGGTCAAAGGGGGTCATACGGTGACCTATGACCCCCTTTGACCCATTAAATGATGAAGTATGTCCCTAGGGGTCCCCTAGGGACATATTAGAATAGTTCATATGGGTCAAAGGGGGTCATACGGTGACCTATGATCCCCTTAGACCCATTAAATGACGAAATATGTTCCTAGGGGTTCTAGGACCCCTAGGGACATATTATAATGGTTAGTATGTGTGAAAGGGGGTCATAGGGTCCCTATGACCCCCTTTGAGTCATGAAATGATGACATATGTCCCTAGGGGTCCTAAGATGGCGAGGGACATATTAGAATCGTTCATATAGGTCAAAGGGGGTCATAGGGTGACCTATGACCTCTTTCGACTCATTAAATGATGACATATGTCCCTAGGGGTCCTTGGACTCCTAGGGACATATTAGAATGGTTAAGATGGGTCAAAAGGGGTTATAGGGTGACCTATGACCCCCTTTGATCCATTAAATGACGACATATGTGCCTAGGGGTCCAGGACCCCTAGGGACATATTAGAATGGTTAATATGTGTGAAAACACATTAAATGATGACATATGTCCCTACGGGTCTTAGGACCCCTAAGGACATATTAGAATGGTTAATATGGGTCAAAGGGGGTCATAGGTTGACCTATGACCCCCCACGACCCATTACATGACAACATATGTCCCTAGGGGTCCTAGGACCCCTAGGGACATATTAGAATGGTTAATATGGGTCAAAGGGGGTCATAGGGTGACCTATGACCCCCTTTGATCCATTAAATAATGACATATGTCCCTAAAGGTCCTAGTACCCTTAAAGACAGATTAGAATAGTTAATATGGGTCAAAGGGGGTCATAGGGTGACCTATGACCCCCTTCGACCCATTTAATGATTACATATGTCCCTAGGGGTCCTAGGACTCCTAGGGACATATTTCATCATTTAATGGGTCGAAGGGGGTCATAGGGACATATTAGAATGGTTAATATCGGTCAAAGGGTGTCATAGGGTTACTTATGACCCCCTTTGACCCATTAAATGATGACATATGTCCGTAGGGGTCCTAGGACCCCTAGGGACATATTAGAATGGTTAATATAGGTCAAAAGGGGTCATAGGGTAACCTATGACCCTCTTTGACCCATTAAATGACGATATATGTCCCGAAGGGTCCTAAGACCCCTGGGGACATATGTCATCATTTAATGAGTCAAAGGAGGTCATAGGTCACCCTATGACCCCCTTTGAGGGACATATTAACCATATTAATATGTCCCTCAAAGTGGGTCAGAGGGTGACCTATGACCTCCTTTGACCAATTAAATGATGACATATGTCCCAAGGGGTCATAGGACCCCTAGGGACATATTAGAATCGTTGATATGGGTCAAAGGGGGTCATAGAGTGTGAGGCCTTGTCCGGACTCTTCGTAGCCTTAGATGTTACTTTATCCTTTTGATACTCATGACTCGAGATGTCGAGACATTATCTGATGCTTGGAACATATTATATTATTTCATGTTGTGTGATGTTATTTTCAGATATTTAATGTTTTATGTATATGTATGTCGATGAAATTAGTAAATGTAGGGTTGATACTTTGATTTAAGAGATTTTAAATGGTTAAGAATTAAGTAGGATGAAAGAAACCCTGATCGATGTATGTTTCAATTTATGTGAATTTCTGATACTTATATATATATATATATATATATATATATATATATATATACATGTGATTTTACAGGGCTAATGATGTGTGCAATGAGTGTGCAGGATATTTAGCCGAGAAAAGGATGGAGGAACAGAACTGATCTCTATGTGCTAATTTTGGAAACCTTGTTGTTTTTAATTCAAGTATTGTATTGTGAGATGTATGTATGTATTTTTTTGTGTTCAGTGAATGTTAATGTTCGTAACTATGTTCTTTTAGTGTCGCTTGACACTCGTGAATTGTTTGTGCTCTTTAGCGTGCTAGTTAGGGTTAGCTGTGTAACCTTTGGACCTAATTCGGTTTAAGTTAGTTTTAGTTTGCTAATTGAGTTCTTAATCGAGTTTAGTCACCCTTAATCTGGATTAGTGCTTAATATGCATTGTTAGAGTTGTTAGTTGGTCCTATTTAATTCCTAGCTTTTGTTTGGTTCTAAAACTTTTCCTAAGGCTTTAAAACATGAAATATTTATACCCAAGAGGTATGGGTATGAGTTGGGGGTCTTTTCCAACTCCTAAGCCCCTTTTATTGACTTTTGTGGTCACTCAAAAAGTCTCTTTTTGCCTTTGTGCGAAAATTAACTATGGCTACCATGAGTTGTCTCACTTCACCTCCACTTAGTGGTTAACCATAGTATGGGTTAAGTTAGGAGTTTCTAGAATTGTAAGTGGGTGGGAGAAGTTATTGATCATTTTGGTGGTTGAGTTTGAGGCTTATTTAGAGGCCCTTCTTGGAGTAGTTGAGGTTGTTACCCAATCCCTACATTTAAAGAGGAGTCTTGGAAGATTGAAGCAAGAAAGGGAAAAGCTCTACTCAAACTTGTTCATTTGCCATTACCTCTTTGTGCAAGTAGGAATTCTCATCTCTCTTGTTCAAATTTTCATGTTTGTTTCATGCTTATGCTACCTTGTTGATGTTTGAATGCTTGTATGATTGTGGGTATGTTGGGAAGATTTGAAAACCATGTTTTTTTTTAATGTTTTCTTTTCTTGTTTATGTTTGAATTTTGAGATTTTCTTGCATGGGTGTTTTGGCATTACTCACCCTTGTAGAGGGCAGAAGTGACCAATTTCAGGAAAGGTCCTTTTAGTTGGACTCCAACAGTGTAGAGTCTCTTCTCAGGACGAGAAGAGGGAGAGAGGGTAGGGTGTTATGGGCCCCTACCTGTCAGCACAAACCACGTATGAGTTTTGGCATGTAAGAATGGAAGAACAAAAGTTCTTGATTTATAGCTCCGATTGGGCACCTGGTTTGGTGTTGTGTCTGACATCTCTTGTTGGAAAAATCCACCTTTCCCTAGTTTTGATTCATTGTGAATCCTATTGTGAAAACCTTGTATGAATATGCATGTTTGAATTGTTTCTTGGTCATGCTTGTTGTCACCTGATCAGATTTTGTTCTCTCCATGGTTCTTAGAAATGTGTTGCAGAAATTGATATGGAACCCTTGATGAGGGTCATGAAGAAATTTAATTTAAGTGTTGTAATTCAGGATTTAAATCCTATGTAATTTGTATCTAAAAACCTTGTTGTAATGGCAACGACGTCGGGTTTTCTTCTTGGTTCTTTCTCGGCTGAGCCTTTGAATCAGGTTTACCAATAAAATTGGTGATTGAGTATAATTGTTTATCATGTGATTTAATCATAATTTAAAATTAGATGGATGCACATCAAAAATAGGATGGAAATGATGTTTGATTCAATTAGGCAAATTTCAAGTTTTCTTATATGTTGGAAACGAAAATTCTATTATGAATGAAAGATTAGTTTTTGTGATTAATGGAGTTAAATCAATTCTTGCATTATAGTTAATATGGATCATTCAAATCCTTGGAATATTTAATTTGAAATGGGTCCTATTAGATTTATTGAAAAAAAATATAACCCCTCTTAGTAAATCAATCAACTTCAAAAAGTATACTTAGAAAAATAAAGGCAAAAAAAAAATGTCTAAAGAGAGTAAAAAAACTCTCTACCTTTTGTATGGGCACCAATTTATTCTTTCTTTGGTGACAGAGAATCTTTTAAGATTCTTACATATTTTGAATATCACAAGAGAAATTATTACCATTCAATTATATATATATAATATTATCATAATATAAAATACTTATAATCTAATATCTTTTTATATCCTATCTCCATCTATAAAACTTTAGTAATAACTATCCTTAAATATCCTAAGACTTACCTATATAACTTTATGTCTTTATTATTGCCCCCTTTTCTTTCTGGGCGCAGCTCTTACATGGGCTTGAAAAACAAATTTTTAAATTAAAAAAGAAAGTTAATGCTATTATGAGGGAATGACATCACCCCCTCCCCTCTTCCCTTCAACTTGGGCGCTCACCTTTTTGCATGGATGGGATGTTTGTTTTAGAAAAAAAACAAATGTTTAGTTTAAGCATAGTCTTTTTCCCCCCTTGGATGCAAACTTGGCTTTTCCCCCCATGACAAGAAAGGGGAGGGACAAAACTGACACGGGTGCAGCTTTATGGGACATCGCACAGAGGTATTTATGGGGAGTTGGTTGTGTAAGAGTAGGTTAGAGTTTAGGGGGTGGTTAGTGTTATTTTTAGTTTAAGTTTTATTTATGTTAGTTTGTTTGTTCATTAAGATTTTTATTTTTAGTTTAAATTTAAAAAGATTTAGTTTGATGTTATTTAGATTAGTGTTGGTTGTGGTTAGTATTAAATTTTAGGATAATTAGCATTAGTCAGTAAGTAGTCAATTAAAGTTGTTTTAGATATTCATTTTTTTTGGTTTTGTAAGATAGTTTATGTTTATAGTTAGTTTAGTTTAGTTTAATTTGAGTTAGTAATCTTATAAGATTAAATTAGTTAAAGTTTTTTTAAAATTAGTTTAAGTTTATTGAAATTGTAGTTTAGTATGTTTAAATTAAGTTAATGTTAGATGTTAGTTTAGATTAAGTTAAGTTAGTTTTGATTATAGTATTAAGAGCTAGTTTAAATTTCATTTAAGTTTTTAAAAAATTTTTAAGTTAGTTTAATTTAAGTTAATGTAATTTCTTAATCTTTTTATGTTAGCCATAACTTATGTAAAGTCATTTGTTAAGTTTTAATATATATTTATGTTAGTAATATTCATTTTAGAATTAGTTATTAAAGTTAGTTGTTATTTTAATCTAGTTTGTTTAACTTTGTAAAGGTAGATTTAGTTATTTTTTTTAATACTAATGTTAATTTTAGTCTTTTTTTTTTATGAATATCTTTTTAGTTGTTTAAATTAACTAGAAGGTTATAACTTAATGAGTAGTTAAAAGATTAGTTAATTTTAATATCAATGATAAATTAGGCTTTTAATATTATTTAGTTTTACTTTAATAGATGGATAATTGATCATAACTTAATAGTTTATACAGGTCTATGGGTAGATGTAGTATTTTCCTTTAATGAGTTCTTGATTTGATATTTTCAAAATAATTTGGGACGAACCCATTTAGAATGTTATTTAAATAATTTTCATATATTGTTATAGAGGATATTTGAATCTATTGTTTTAATATTAATTTGAAACAATATATACGTCGATATCAATCTATTAACGAGAGCTTCAAAATCTTAATAATGTATTCATCCACTAGAGTTTTAAACTTAAGATGTATCGTAGTGATCCTTCACTTCTCTTGCAAAAAATCAGATTAAAACTTAGAGCATTTTAATTATAAATTTTAAAAAAAAATTGTGTGTTTTTGCCCTCGTAGTTTGGGCATGACATAGGGTGACCTATGACCCCATTTGACCCATGAAATGATGACATATGTCCCTAGGGGTCCTAGGACCCCTATAGACATATTAGAATGGTTAATATGAGTCAAAGGGGGTCATAGGGTGACCTATGACCCCCTTTGACCCATTAAATGATGACATATGTCCCTAGGGTTCCTAGGACCCTTAGGGACATATTAGAATGGTTAATATGGGTCAAAGGGGGTCATAGGGTGAGCTATGACCCCCTTTGACCTATTAAATGACAAAATATATCCTTAAAAGTCCTAGGACCCCTAGGGACATATTAGAATGGTATATATGGGTCAAAGGGGGTCATAGGGTGACCTATGACCCCCTTCAACCCATTAATTGATGACATATGTTCCTAGGGGTCCTAAGACCCCTAGGGACATATTAGAATGGTTAATAAGTGTAAAAGGGGGTCCTAGGTTGACCTACGACCCCCTTTGACCCATGAAATGATGACATATGTCCTTAGGGGTCCTAGGACCCTTAGTGACATATTAGAATGGTTAATATGGGTCAAAGGGGGTCATAGATTAACCTATGACCCCTCAACCCATTAAATGATGACATATATTTTTAGGGCTTTTGGGACCCCTAGGGACATATTGGAATGGTTAATATGGGTCAAAGGGGTCATAGGTCAACCTATGACCCCCTTTGACCCATTAAATGAAGACATATGTCCCTAGGGGTCCTAGGACCCTTAGGGACATATTAGAATGGTTAATATGTGTGAAAGGGGGTCATAGGTTGACCTATGACGCTCCATGACCCATTAAATGACAAGATATGTCCCAAAGGGTCCTAGGACCCTTAGGGAGATATTAGAATCTTTCCTATGGGTCAAAGGGCTTTGACCCATTATAAGACGACATATGTCCCTAGGGGTCCTAGGACCCCTAGAAACATATTAGAATGGTTAATATGTGTGAAAGGGGGTCATAGGGTGACCTATAACCCCCTTTGACCCATTAAATGATGACATATGTCCCTAGGGGTCCTAGGACCCCTAGGGACATATTAGAATCGTTCATATGGGTCAAAGGGGATCATAGGGTGACTTATGACCCCCTTTGATCCATGAAATGATGACACATGTCCCTAGGGGTCCTAGGACCCCTAAGAACATATGCGAATGGTTAATATGGGTCAAATGGGGTTATAGTGTGACCTATGACCCCCTTTTGACCCATTAAATGACGACATATGTCGCTAGACGTCCTAGGACCCCTAGGGACATGTTAGAATGGTTAATATGGGTCAAAGGGGGTCATAGGTCCCCTTTGACCCATTAAATGATGATTAGAATTATTCATATGGATAAAATGGTTTCATAGGGTGACCTATGACCCCTTTAGACCCATTAAATTACGACATATGTCCCTAGGGGTCTTAGGACCCCTAGTAACATATTATAATGGTTAATATGTGTGAAAGGGGGTCATAGGGTGACCTATGACCTTCTTTGACCCATTAAATGATGATATATGTCCCTAGGGTGCTTTGTACCCCTTGGCACATATTAGAATCATTCATATGGGTCAAAGGGGGTCATAGGGTGACCGATAACCCCCTTTGACCCATGAAAGGATAACATATGTCCCTAGGGTTCCTAGGACCCCTAAGAAATCTTAGAATAATTAATATGGGTCAAAGGGGGTCATAACATGACCTATGACCCCTTTTGACCCATTAAATGATGACATATGTCCCTAAGTGTCCTAGGACCCGTAGGGACATATTAGAATGGTTAATATGGGTCAAAGGGGTTCATAGGGTAAGCTATGACCTTTTTTAACCCATTAAATGATGACATATGTCCCTAGGGGTCCAAGGACTCCTAAGGACATATTAGAATGGTTAAGATGGGTTAAAGGGGGTCATAGGGTGACCTATGATGCTCTTTGACCCATCAAATGACGAGATATGCTCCTAGGGGTCCTAGGACCCCTAGGGACATATTAGAATCGTTTATATGGGTCAAAAGGGGTCATAGGGTGACCTATGACCCCCTTCGACACATTAAATGATGACATATGTTCTTAAGGGTCCTAAGACCTTTAGGGACATATGTCATCATTTAATGGGTCGAAGAGGGTCATAAGGACATATTAGAATGGTTAATATCGATCAAAGGGTGTCATAGGGTGACCTATGACCCCCTTCGACCCATTAAATAATGACATATGTCCGTAGGCGTCCTAGGACCTCTAAGGACATATTAGAATGGTTAATATGGGTCCCTTTGACCCATTAAATGATGATATATGTCCTTACGGGTCGTAGGACCCTTGGGGACATATTAATATTGTTAATATGGGTCAAAGGAGGTCATAGGGTGACCTATGACCTCCCTTGACCCATTAAATGATGACATATGTCCCTAAGGGTCCTAAGACCCCTAGGGACATATTAGAATCGTTTATTTGGGTCAAAGGGGGTCATAGGGTGACCTATGATCCCATTTGACCCATGAAATGATGACATATGTCCCCTATAGACATATTTGAATGGTTAATATGGGTCAAAGGGGTTCATCGGGTGACCTATGACCCCCTTTGACCCATATAATGATGACATATGTCCCTAGGGTTCCTAAGACTCCTAGGGACATATTATAATGTTTCATATGGGTCAAAGGGAATCATAGAGTGAGTTATGACCCCCTTTGACCCATTAAATGACGAAATATGTCCCTAGAGGTCTTAGGACCCATAGAGACATATTAGAATGGTATATATGGGTCAAAGAGGGTCGTAGGGTGAACTATGACCCCCTTCGACCCATTAATTGATGACATATGTCCCTAGGGGTCCTAGGACCCCTAGGGACATATTAGAATGGTTAATATGTGTGAAAAGTGGTCATAGGTTGACCTACGACCCCCTTTTACCCATGAAATGATGACATATGTCCTTAGGGATCCTAGAACCCTTAGGGACATATAATAATGGTTAATATCGGTAAAAGGGGGTCATAGGTTAACCTGTGACCCCCCACGACCCATTAAATGATGAAATATGTTCTTAAAGTTTTTGGGACCCCTAGAGACATATTGGAATGGTTAATATGGGTCAAAGGGGTTCAAAGGTCAACCTATGATCCCTTTTGACCCATTAAATGACTACATATGTCCCTAGGGGTCCTAGGACCCCTAGGAACATATTAGAATAGTTAATATGCATGAAAGGGGGTCATAGGTTGACCTATGACGCTCTGCGACCCATTAAATGATGAGATATGTTCCAAGGGGTCCTAGGTCCCCCAAGGAGATATTAGAATATTTCCTATGGGTCAAAGGGGGTAATATGGTAACCGATGACCCCTTTTTACCCATTAAATCATGACATATGTGCCTAGGGGTCCTAGGACCCCTAAAAAACTATTAGAATGGTTAATATGTGTGAAAGAGGGTTATAGGGTGACCTATGACCCCCTTTGACCCATTAAATGATGACATATGTCCCTAAGTATCTTAGGACGCCTAGGGACATATTAGAATCATTCATATGGGTCAAAGTGACCCCATTTGACCTATGAAATGACGACATATGTCCCTAGGGGTCCCAGGACCGCTAAAGACATATGAGAATAGTTAATATTAGTCAAAGGGGGTTATAGGGTGACCTATGACCCCCTTTGACTCATTAAATGACGACATATGTCTCTAGGGTCCTAGGAGCCCTATTGACATATTAGAATGGTTAATATGGGTGAAAGGGGGTCATAGGTTCCCTTCGACCCATTAAATGACGAGATATGTCTCTAGGGGTCCTAGGACCCTTAGGGAAATATTAGAATCATTTATATTTGTCAAATGGGTTGATAGGGTGATCTATGACCCCCTTAGACCTATTAAATGACGACATATGTCCCTAAGGGTTAGGACCCCTAGGAACATATTAGAATGGTTAATATGTGTGAAAGGGGGTGATAGGGTGACCTACGACCCCCTTTGACACATTGTTCTTTGTACCCCTTGGGACATATTAGAATCGTTCATATGGGTCAAAGGGGGTCATAGGGTGACATATGACCCCCTTTGACCCATGAAAGGATGATATATGTCCCTAGAGGTCCTAGGACCCCTAGGGACATATTAGAATGACTTATATGGGTCAAAGAGGGTCATAGCATGACCTATGACCCCTTTTGACCCATTAAATGATGACATATGTCCTTAAGGGTCCTAGGACCCCTAGGGACATATTAAAATGGTTAATATGGGTCAAAGGGGGTCATAGGGTAACCTATGACTGCTTTTAACCCATTAAATGATGACATATGTCCCTAGGGGTCCTAGGACCCCTAGGGACATATTAGAATGTTTAATATGGGTCAAAGGGGGTCATAGGGTGACCTATGACTCCCTTCGACCCATTAAATGATGAGATATGTCCCTAGGGGTCCTAGGAACCCTAGGGACATATTAGAATCGTTAATATGGGTCGAAAGGGGTTATAGGGACATATTAGAATGGTTAATATCAGTCAAAGGGTGTCATAGGGTGACCTATGACCCCCTTCGACCCATTAAATGATTACATAAGTTCGTAGGAGTCTTAGGACCCCTAAGGACATATTAAAAATGTTAATATGGGTCAAAGGGGGTCATAGGGTATCTTATGACCTCATTTGACCCATTAAATGACGATATATGTCCCTAGGGGTCCTAGGACCCCTAGAGACATATTGATATGGTTAATATGGGTCAAAGGGGGTCATAGGGTGACCTATGACCTCTTTTTACCCATTAAACGATGACATATGTCCCTAGGGGTCCTGGGACCCCTAGGGACATATTAGAATCGTTCATTTGGGTCAAAGGGGGTCATAGGTCACCCTATGACCCCATTTGACCCATTAAATGATGACATATGTCCCTAGGGGTCCTAGGACCCCTATAGAATAATTAGAATGGTTAATATGGGTTAAAGGGGGGTCATGGGTGACCATTACCCCCTTTGACCCATCAAATGATGACATATGTTCCTAGGGTTCCTAGGACCCCTAAGGATATATTAGAATGGTTAATATGAGTCAATGGGCGCATAGGGTGAGTTATGACCGTCTTTGACCCATTAAATGACGAAATATGTTGCTAGAGGTCCTAGGACCCCTAGGGACATATTAGAATGGTATATATGAGTCAAAGGGGGTCATAGGGTGACCTATGACCCCCTTCGACCCATTAATTGATGACATATGTCCCTAGGGGTCCTAGGACCCCTAAGGAGATATTAGAATCTTTCCTATGGGTCAAAGGGGGTCATAGGTTGACCCATTACATGACAACATACATCCCTAGGGGTCCTAGGACCCCTAGAAACATATTAGAATGGTTAATATGTGTGAAAGGGGGTCATAGGGTGACCTATGACCCCTTTTGATCCATTAAATGACAACATATGTCCCTAGGGGTCCTTGGACCCCTAGGGACATATTATTATCGTTCATATGGGTGAAAGGGGGTTATAGGTCACCCTATGACTCCCTTTGACCCATGAAATGATGACATATGTCCCCAGGGACATATGAAAATGGTTAATATGGGTCAAAGGGGGTCATAGGGTGACCTATGACCCCGTTTGACCCATTAAAAGATGATATATATCCCTAGGGGTCCTAGGACCCCGATGGACATATTAGAATGGTTAATATGGGTCAAATGGGGTCATAGGGTGCCCTATGACCCCTTTCGACCCATTAAATAACGAGATATGTCCCTAGGGGTCGTAAGACCCCTAGGGACATATTAGAATCGTTCATATGGGTCAAATGGGTTCATAGGGTGACCTATGACCCCCTTAGACCCATTAAATGATGACATATGTCCCTAGGGGTCCTAAGACCCCTAGAGACATATTATAATGGTTAATCTGTGTGAAAGGGGGTCATAGGGTTACCTATGATCGCTTTTGACCCATTAAATGATGACATATGTCCCTAGGATTCTTTGTACCCCTTAGGACATATTAGAATCGTTCATATGGGTCAAAGGGGGTCATAGGTCACCCTATGACCCCCTTTGACCCATGCAATGATGACATATGTCCCTAGGAGTCCTAGGATCCCTAGGGACATGTTAGAATGGTTAATATTGGTCAAAGGGGGTCATAGCATGACCTATGACCCCCTTTGACCCATTAAATGATGGCATATGTCCCTAAGGATCCTAGGTCCCCTAGGGACATATTAGAATGGTTAATATGGGTCAAAGGGGGTAATAGGGTGATCTATGACCCCCTTTAATCCATTAAATGATGACATATAGACCCCTAGGGACATATTAGAATGGTTAAAATAGGTAAAAGGGGGTCATAGGGTGACCTTTGATGCCCTTCGACACATTAAATGATGAGATATGTCCCTAGGGGTCTTAGGACCCCTAGAGACATATTAGAATTGTTCATATGATTCAAAGGGGGTCATAGGGTGACCTATGACCCCCTTAGACTCATTAAATGATGACATATGTCCCTAGGGGTCCTAGGACCCATAGGGACATATTATAATGGTTAATATGTGTGAAAGGGGGTCATAGGGTGACCTATGACCCCCTTTGACCCATTAAATGATGACATATGTCCCTAGGGGTCTTATGACCCCTAGGGACATATTAGAATTATTCATATGGGTCAAAGGGGGTCATAGGTTGACCTATGACCCCCTTTGACCCATGAAATGATGACATATGTTCCTAGGTGTCCTAGGACCCCTAGGGACATATTAGAATGGTTAATATGGGTCAAAGGGTGTCATAGGGTGACCTATGACCCCGTTTGACCTATTAAATGACTACATATTAGAATGGTTAATATGGGTCAAAGGGGGTTATAGGGTGACCTATGACCCCCTTCAACCCATTAAATGATGACATATGTCCCTAGGGGTCCTGGGACCCCTAGGGACATATTGGAATGGTTAATACGGGTCAAAGGGTGTCATAGGATGACCTATAACCCCCTTCAACCCATTAAATGATGACATATGTCCCTAGGGGTCCTAGGACACCCAGGGACATATTAGAATGGTTAATATGGGTCAAAGGGGGTCATAGGGTGACCTATGACCCTCTTTGACGTATGAAATGATGACATATGTCCCTAGGTGTCCTAGGACCCCTAGGGACATATTAGTATCATTAATATGGGTCAAAGGGGATCATAGGGTGACCTATGACCAGCTTTGACCCATTAAATGATGACATATGTCCCTATGGGTCCTAGGACTCGTAGGGACATATTAGAATGGTTAATATGGGTCAAAGGGGGTCATAGGCCACCCTATGACCCCCTTCGACCCATTAAATGACGATATATGTCCCTAGGGGTCCTTGGATCCCTAGGGACATATTAGAATCATTCATATGGATTTGATTTCAGATAAGAAAGAATCTAAGTGGAAATAGAGTCAAAGACAGAAAATAGAGAACAAATGTAACACTTTATCTAAAGGAGTTGATAGCCAATGTAGTAAGTTGGAAATGTGCTTTCCAAAACTAAAACCGAATGTTGGAACTCTAGAGAAACCTGGAAGGAAAACGTCTAAGAAAACTAGAGAAAGTGAAAGCTTACAAAATATTGCTGATGGTAAACATGAAACTCTTCTAGATTTTACCCTAAAAAGTTATGATGAATATTATTACTTAAAATATTAGAGGGCTAAATAGTATTCTTAAGTTATATATTGTTCAAATTATTTTTTGAGAGCATAAACCAGATATTTTAGTGCTCCAGGAGGTCAAAATGGATAAGGAGAAAGCTAAAAAGCTTAAATATTTTAATTATTATTGTATTATGGCAAGTAGCTTTGAAGGAGGCTCAAGAGGAACAATGATATTGTGGAAGCAGTCCTTGTTTATAGGTATATTGGTAAATGCTAATAAATTTTTTATGGTGGTTACGATTAAGAGTATTGCCTTGAACAATGACTAGTATATTGTGAATATGTAGGTGCCTAATAACAAGAATTCTAGAAAAAGGTTTTGGGCTACTTTATCTAACATTAAGAGTAATGGCTAATTAGGGTAGATGGATCTTTTTGGGGGATTTTAATGTTCCACTTTATGAGCATGATAAAAGGGGGAAAATGCTAGTCAACTAGATGGACGATTGAATTTTATGGATTTTATAAAGAAGGAAGGATTAATGGATTTAGATCTTCTTGGGATTAATTTCACTCGGAGTAATAAAAGTGTTGGTAATGATTGTATCCAAGCTCGCCTGGATAGAGTTCTATTATCACTAGATTGGAGAAAAGAATTTGTGTGTAATCTTAAGGTTATCCAGAAGATAGGTTCAGAGCATTTTCCTTTGTTATTTAGATAACAAGTGATTCAAGCTAGAAAGAACTTTCTATTTAGATTTGAGAAAATGTGGATGCAACACCCACAGTTTTAGGATTAGCTAGCTGAATGGTGGAACATAAATATTGAAGGAATAAATTTATTTCGAGTGGCTACTAAACTCAAAAATGTTAAAAAGAGAGTTAGAGAATGGAACAAAAGATTTTTTGGGAATATTTTTGATAGAAAATCAAAAATTAAAGAGGATCTACAAGCTATCCAAAAAAAAATATAGTTGGAAGGGTACTCGATGGATTTGGTAATGGAAGAAAATGAGAAGATGGTGGAGTATCATGACATTGTTACCAAAGAAGGGATTTATTGGAGGCAGAGATCCAGATCTATATGGCTTCAAGAAGGTGATAGAAATACAAATTTTTTTTCATTTGTCAACTTTGAAACATGCAACTAAAACTCAAATTTCTAGTCTTAAGAAAGGAACAATCAAATTAGCTGATGAAAAGGAAATTTAAGAGGAAATAGTTTCCTTTTTTTCATCTTTGATGTCCTCGGACCTTGGAATTGATTTGACTAATTAGGCTGAGCTGCTAGATGTTATTCCTTCATTGGTTTCTAAAGATCAAAATAGATTATTGTGTGCTATTGCTAAGGGAGAGGAAATTTATAAAGCTGTTTGCCTGTCAAGAGGGGATAAGTCATTAGGGCTTGATGGTTTTCCTATGTTGTTTTTCAAAAAGAATGAAAACTGGTTGGAAAAGATGTGTGTCATGTTGTTAAAGAATTCTTTGGGGCTAAAAGAATGTTGAAGGAAATTAATTCTACTTTCCTTTGTTTGATTCTAAGGAAGATTGGTGTTGATTCCCTGGATTAGTTCAGGCCTATCAGCCTTTGTAACACAATTTATAAAATCATTTCTAAAGTCCTTAGTTTGAGATTGTTGAATATGCTTCCTTCCATTATATCTGAAAAATAGAATAGTTTTATTATTGGTAGATAAATCCTTAACTATATTATTTCTGTGCATGAGAATATCCATTCTCTATCTTTCTCTAACAATCAAGGGTTTATTATGAAAGTTGATATTGCTAAAGCTTATGATAGAGTAGAATGGTCCTTTTTCCATAAGATCTTATTGTCTTATGGTTTTAGTGTCAATGTGGTCAATCTTATTATGTAGATGATCTCTACTACTATGGTTATTGTTTTGGTTAATAGGTGTTCCACTGCTTTCTTTAAATCGACTAGGGGATTGAGACAGGGAGATCCTTTATCGTCGATCATCTTCACTATTATGGCTGGTTGTCTAGGAAGATATATTGGGAAATTGGTTTTTATAGGGGAAATTAAAGGGTTGAGACCTTCTCTCATCCTCTTATTTTCTCTCATGAAAAATTTGTGGATGATATTATTTTTTAAGGTAAAGCTGAGGTTAGGGAGGCGAGGAATCTCAAAAAAGCCCTTAATCTCTATTTTTCTACTTTTGGTCAATTGATTAATTGGAACAAGAGCTCTTTGTATTTTATTTATATTCCTATTTCTCTATAGGGTAAGATTGCTAATATCCTTGGTTGTTCTATAGGATCTTTTCCTTGTATTTACCTAGGTCTCTCTTTGGGACCTAGTCCTTCATATTCTTTTTGGGAGGATCTTGTTAACAAATTCAATAAAAAACTGGCAAGATGGAAAGGTAATTTTCTGAGTCAAGCTGGTAAAGTCACTCTTCTTAAAGCTTTCCTCCAAAGTATCCCTACTTGTGCTTTGAGTCTCTTCAGGATTCTAGCAAAGTATGCTAATAATATTGATAAAAACCAAAGAAATTTCCTTTGGTTTGGATCTGAGGAGAAGAGGATAATGGCTTTAATTGCTTGGGAGAAAATTTGTAAGCCTAAATTGGATGGTGGGTTGGGTATTAGGTTTTTAAAGAGTATGAATAAAGCTTTACTTGCTAAGCAGGGATGGAGAGTTTATCATGACAATAAGGAGTGGAGTTCTATTTGGAAATATAAATACCTTTTTGCTACTCCTACTTTGCCTGATTTTCTATATTATCTATATGTCCAATCTTCTTCTGCTAATTGGGGTGCTATACAAGGAGCTAAACATATTTTAACCAAGGGGTGCATTCAGAAAGTGGGAAATGGGCATAAGATTAGTTTTGGGGATGATGTGTGGCTTCTAGATCATCCTTTGATTGAAGATTTTGAGGATAGAACACTTGCTTATAGATGCAAACAAATTTATGGTATTTTAGTGAAGAATTATTGGATTAATAGTGAATGGGAAAATCTTGCTGAAAGTAATATGGTTTTTACTAGTATCTAGTTAATTCTGAATGCTTTTTGCCTTTATCCTCATGTTGAAGATAATATGGTTTGGGGGATTGAACCAAGAGGTTGTTTCAAAGTTTCTTCCATTTATAGATCTGAGGAAAAGGGAAACAAACCTTTATGGGCTAAAGCATGGATTAAAGGTCTTACTCCTAAAATCAATATTTTTTTTTGGATATTGATTGAAAACAAAATATTAACTTTGGACAATCTGCAAAAAAGAGGGATTTATTTGGTCAACAAATGTTGTCTATGCAAAATGGAATCTAAAGATAGGAATCACCCATTCTTAAATTGTAGGTTCAAACAAAATTTTTGGAATTATATCCTTCTGTATTAGAATTTAGATTGGGTTCAATATAATAACATTGAACAATGTTTCCAAAGGATGTTGATATCAATTTTCTTTAGAAAATTTCTCTACCCCATCTCTAGTAGGGAATCTGGAAAGAAAGAAATAATAGAATCTTTAGAGATAAAGAAATTCCTGAGTGTGTTCTTGGTCACAATATTATCAAATCCATCAAGGAAAACTTTAAATCTCATAGAAAAATGAGTGATGAAATCCAAATTAATAACCCCATGAAGACTAAAGGCTATAAAACCAAAATTGATGATCAAAGACAAAATATTAAATGGGATTCTCCACCTATGGGATGGATTAAAGGTAATTTTGGCAATGCTCCAAAAGGAAATCCTGGCAAAGTTGGTTGTGAAGGTATTTTGAGGGACCATACTAGTAGAATTATTGATGCTATTTCCATTCTTATAGTGATATCTTCTAGTCATAAAGCAAAGGCTACAACTGCTTTTTATACTAGAGGATGATAGTGAATTCTAGTTATCAAAATATTTGATTGGAAGGAGATTCGCTCAACATCATTAATATGCTTAATAATAAGAGCCCAATTACTTGGAATATTGAGGGAAGTATGTTGGAATTATAAATCTTATGAATAAATTTGATAATGTTTTATTTTCTCATATATTTCAAGAGGGAAATTTAGTTGCTGATTGGATTGCCAACCAAGTTATCCATAGAGAAAGAAAGTTGAGGTGGCAAGCTGATCTATGCAAGGAAGTGGAGTTGATAGCTATAGGTAATTATGACAAGACACATGCTAGAGAAGGAAATATTTCCTAAGATTGGAAAATTTATTAAGGGGAGTGATGGGTTTACGTAGGATAGTATGAGTTTCCATAAGAAGTACTTTGGTACTATTATGATTTGTATTCAACATGTATGTAAGGTTAAAATTTCCTCGGTAATCATAAAATTTTTAGTCTTTCTCGTATTTTTCATTTCTCAGGAAAATTACAGGGGTAAAGAAGAACATGAGATGGGAGGGGAACCAAGAAAGCAAGAATTGAGCAATTGTAGGGAGTGGAAGGAAAATGCTTCTGTGTGGGAGATTCTATAGAAGGGGAAAGTTACAACTTACATTGAGAGACTCCATGGGTATAAACCACACATTACTGAGATCTTCTTCAAAAATTGGTTTGAAAAAAGGGTTATATTGCATGGGTTCATGGTGAACTTGACTGAAGACTTAATATCTAAGCTTACGGGGCTTCCCATGCAAGGGATAAAATTCAGTAAGGAGGCTAGTATCTCGAATTTGGCTTTTAAAAAATTCTTGAAGATGAAAGCTAAAGAGAAAAACTTGGAAAAAAATGGAGACTTCTACAACCTGAAACAAATTAAGGTCATTTGGAGGGACATGTTGTCATGTATTTGTGAGTATTTTATTCTTGATGGTAGAGCAAAGAGAGTTCATAAATTTCACTTTTTTTTCCTAAATCATTTTAGGCACAAAAATAGGATCTCATTTCCATTTTACATGAAGTATTCTCTGCTTTAACACCTCTATGTTCATAGGAAGAAAGATTTCCATTATGTGCTTCATGAAGGTTTAATTTTACTTATAGAAAATTTCTATTAAAGGAAGGTCATTAAACCCTCTCTAGTTTTGGAGAAGTAGAAAGTGTCTAGCAAAGACCCTCATTCTAAGAGAATTAATGTTAAAAGTGATGAGGGCACTAGTGATAGCAAGAAAAAGGGTTTCAAATGAGAGAGTAATAAGAAAAATGTGGAGGAAATCATAGAGTCTGAGAATTTAGACAATGATGACAAAATGGAAATGGGGGACCATAGTTCCAACCTGGATGGATATTCTGGGAGCAAAGGGGTGTCGACTAGTAAAGATAATGTAGAGGGTAGCAAGGATAGAATTATTGATTCTAATGTTGGGTCGAAAGCTCTAGGGAGAGGATGAAGAGAAATAGAGTTTTTACCCCATCCATCCGAAGAGGAATGACAGAGAGGAGAAAATGGAGAAGGATACTAGTAATGAAAATGAGGGGAAAGACCTTGTTGCTAAGGACAATAACTTGAGTAAAGAGGAAAAAGAGGAGAGGACAGAGAAACAAGATATCAACATTGATATCCAGATCAATACAATTACTATTGCTATTGATTTTGTGATTAGGGTTGATGAAGAAGGTAGGGAAGATTCTCATGAAGAAAAATTATCCTTCATACTGCTAAGATTAAAGTGGAGGCTTCCCTTCAATGTGATTCTTGGCTTTACAATGAGATCATGGTACTCAAGAAAAAAGTTGGGGTTATGTAGAAAGAGCTAGAATATGAACATACCATGAGAGCTTAGCTGGAAATACAAATTGGAAACATCCCTAAAAATATCAAGGGATATGAGAAGGAGCTCCATTACTTAATAAAGGAAAGTGGACAAAGAATGGAACATGTAACTTCTAGTTTGTGTGCAGCAGTAGCCAGTTTGGGCAAGAAGAGAAATGAGGAGATAATGTCTCCAGATAATGTTGGGATGGGAAGTCCAGGAGGACCTAGTAAGAGAACTAGGTAGACCATGAGGACAAAGGTCACTGAGGCTCTTGAGGCTCTTGCTTTAGCTTCATTTGAAATTATCTAGAGTATGATAGAAGCAAGTAAAGAGGTGGCAAATATCATCAAAGAGCTGTTGTATGTGCTAGTCACGGGTGCTGGTTTGTTGGTTGTTGGTCTATGTGTTTTTTCTAGTTTTGTATTTTATTTTCTAGCTTGTTTAAAACTCAAGGTTCCAAGTCCTTATAAAACCTTGGCATTTTTATTTGGTTTAAACTTGTGGTTTTAGGTCCCTATAAAACCTGGATTTTTGTGTTGGTTTTATTTTTTCTTTAGGTTTTAGGTCCTTGTAAAACCTAGTGGTGCTTAATGTTTATATCTAGTTTATTGTAAAGGGTTTTGGGTCCCTTCTTCACCTTAATCTAAAACTCATCCAAGTCTCATGGTACACTATCAAATAAACACCAGCCAACAAGAATGGAGTCTCAACCAGCTAAACCAAAATTTAGGAGAACCATGACTCTTTCTTCCCTCTTATGGTGAGATTATTAGTTAGTCTTATAACTCTATAGTATCAACATGCTAGATTACATGTCTCGAATAGCCTAAGAATGTGGCTCTTCTACTACAAAATCTTAAGCTTTTGGTTACAGAGTCTGGAGATAGAGATCTTGTGAGATGTCACCAGGTCAAGAAAATTATCTTTGAGATTACCATCCCTACTTTGGAAAATGACAAAATCCAACTCAAGCCTTTGATTATCTAGTATCTAACATATCAACCTACAAAAATCTCCTAGAGCAATTTGGCTCACTATAGAAAGGATAAAGCAATATTTGAAAACATATTCTTGACCAGTTTACAATGTGGCATTTATTGTTTATAATCTATACAGATATATAACTATTCTATCTTATCTTATATTCTCTCTATTACAATATCTAAATTTAAATTTTCTTTTGTATTCTTGTGTGACTCTTCTAAAGTACGACCACTCTTGTTCACCTATGGCCATTGTCCATTTTATTTCCTTGTTTTTCTTTTTGTATTGGCCAATCACTTGATGATCTTCCTTTTAAGTCATTGTTTTCTACTCTCTTTGAAGTCATCTTTGGACTTGTGGTCATTGTCCATTTAAAAGTCTTGATGGTTTCTACTTTATTTGACATGTCATCTTTGGTATTTGTAACCTTATTGCCAGAATGTTTTATATCATTCTTTATTAGGAGATGGAATGCTATTATTGTAATGTCCTAGTTAAAATAATCAAATCTAATCCTTATAGCCCTCTTAACACTTATATCTAAATGAAAACAACACAAGATGCTAAATTTATAAACACGTCAACAACTTAATTTAGTGATTGTTTATATAGAAGCTATACATCACATTTACACAACAGATGGCATATATAACTCCCAATGTTCTTCTTATTGTGCTACAAAAATAACAACTATAATATCACGATCCCTTTGTTATTACAATAATTACTTTATTACATTCAAATGTTTTAACAAAACTGATCTCTTTTGTTCAGATGCACAATAATAGAAAATTGGCCTAATGTAGCATGGAGGGAATCCATGCCCAATGAATCTAAATTGCAAATTCTGTGAGTTTTATCTTTGAAATAATTTAAGGTTTTCATCTCGTCATCTCCTCATTCAAACAGAGGCATTCAAAATGGTTTCCTGGAAAAGATTTATGTATAATGTAAATGAAGATGTCATAAATGATGTGTTTTTTCTTTTGTATCCATTAAAATAATAATATTTTAGCTACAGATTAAACCTAAAACTTTGAATTTGATTACAAATTTTGGCTAGGAAGTCACAAATTAAGCTTGCCACTTTGAATTTGATTACATATTTTGGCTAGGAAAAATTATGCTTCTGAGACCTATGGCAGGAAAAATAGATCATTGATGACATAATGACTTGTTGGGAAGTTGGGAAGAGGACAAAAGAAAAGGTGGGAATATTGGTAATCAAGGATCATAGAAGCCACATGACTCATGCTAAAATTTGGTGCATTGGGGGTTGAACAATTGGTATCTCAGTAAAGACAAGTCTAAAAGTTTGAGGAATACTATGGTAGAATTGGGAGAGGATTTTTGCAAGCATGAATGCTAATGATATTCCTATTGGGGAGTATTGAGATATGATGATATGTTACATTCATGACTGAGTTTTTCATTGATGTCAATATAGCTATTTTATGTGGTATCTAATAGAATAACAACAGAAAGATCAAGTTGGTACAGATGACAAGTTGAGTATTCTAACTATCCGAGGTTATGGGAGATAGTTCTGAGTATCTAGTATATGAAGTTAATGTTACAAGAAGAAATGATAAGTTTGGAAAAATTTATGTAAGTTTTGGTGATGTCTATTTTGAGATAGTTTACAGAGGCATGTTTTGGTAAAATTGTTATATCTCTTAGCAAAATTGTTATTCTAAGAATCAAGGTTGAAGATATGAAGAAGACATGTTGGTGATTACATGGCTAAGCTTGATCATCATAATATTTCATGTGTGGAAAGTTATTCAAGTTGCAAGGTAGAAGATTAATGGTATCACTAAGTGTAACATGTTTTTAATGTGTCCTATAATGATTAATTGAGAAGGTCTAATAGCTGACTCAAGGAATTGTTTTGAGGACTCAGTATAAAGGAAGTAAATTTTCCTTTATCAAGAATGACATTAATTATATTGATGCAAAGTAATTTTAAGTAGAGAGAGAGAGAGAAGAATGTGAAGTTGAGCAAAGTGGAGTAGAAGTGAAGGAAACTTCATTGTCGAGGTTTTGCTGAGTGATCTGAGGTTGGTGACCTAGTCTACAAGGTTTGAGAGTGATTGGTTCAGTTTATAGAACAAAGGAAAGAAGAAAATAATAGTAAATTGCATGTTTGAGCAGTGAGCTCTTCTTGTTGTTGAAATTGCATGTTTGGGCAGTTGGCTCTTCTTGCATACATTATACTACAACTCCTAATAGGGTTGGAATCTCCTAATAGGGATTCAAAGTATCCTGATAGGGACTCAATGTACTAAATGTTGTAATAGACTCTGAGGTCCATCTTCTAACAAGAAATATTCATATTAGTACATCATCTTGTGGCGCATCATTCCCATAGGGGTTTTCCCTCTAATTATCTGGTGTAACTGTTTATGTGCATCTTATTATGGTTGCTTTTTACTTTGGTTGAATGGTTATGTTTAAAGATGATAAATGTTTTAATTCTTTGAAGATAAAGTTTAACAACTTTGGGAGATCATGGTGAGCAAAGATAGTCCTCAGTCAGATAATGGAAATTTTGACACAAAAGATAGAGACTCTTGGTGAGTTATTCGAAGAAGACATGAAGATAAAGGAAGGTATTGATATGGTTATGGAAATAGAAAAAGGATGTATGGAAATTTTTTCTTGTTGGATATGTAATGAGTTTGGTCATTATGCATCTGCATGTCCTAAGAAAATAAGGAAAAATAGAAAGAGTTCACTTTCTGATGAAGATGAAGAATTTAAAGCAAGTATGGAAAGATTCTTGAATGATTGCGATAAAGATAATGAGCTTGAATTGGTTAAGGAAAAGGAAGTATTAGAAGAGATGGGTATGTGTAGGATCATGGTGTGCCAAAAAGTGGAAATGTGAAAAAAATGGAGTTTGAACACATCTAAAAGTGCTTCAAAATTTGCTCTGACTTTTTTCCACCTATCTAGGTACCAAGCTTGGAAGGAAAGGCCGAGCCTTATCGAATATCCAATCTAATATCGAATATCTGATTATATATCGGATATCTGATAATTATATGCCATTATTATTATAATATTATAATAAAATAAAAACATTATATTATAACAGTATAATACATTATAATATAATATTATTAAATATAATAATATAATAATATTATAATATAATATTGTTATTAAATATATCATATAATAATATAATAATAATAATAATACTATAATAATATAATAATAATATTATAATATTATAATTGTATAATATTATACTATAATAATAATATTATATTATAATAATATAATATAATATTTAATATTATAATATATAGTAATGTAATATTATATATATATATATATATAAAATATAATATAATAATAAACAAGTATAATATATTGTAAAATATAATAATATAATATAATATAATACATTATAATAATATAATAATATAATACAATATTTAATATTATAATATATATTAATGTAATATAATATATATATAATATAATATATATATATAATATAATATAAAAATATATAAAATATAAGTGAATATAATATTTCAAAGCTATATGTTATATGTTATATGTCTTATATATAAAATATAAGATATGCGGGCAATTAGATATTCGATATAATATCGGATATCCGATACTTGTAGCATTACATTAAAAAAAAAACCAGACCCACGGGCCCTTATTTCTCACATTTTGGGGGCCAGTATTAGTGCGCGACCAGATATCGGATATCGGATATTAAGGTATGCTTTTTAAAAAAAAAAAAAAAATTTTTAATCTAAATTTGATATATTTTAGCATGATTTTTTTTGTTTTAGTTGAATCTAGGGTTTTTTTGAAAAAAAAGGTTTTTAAAAATATATATTACGTTTTGCAATTCAATAGGAATGGCTGATCAGAATGATGACACTGAGGCAGGGAATAATATTCCTCGTAACCCCCCACCAAACGATCCTCTACCCCCTCAAATCCCTCCTCAAGTCGAGGATTTTATAAATGAAAATCTCAACGAGTTGAGAGGTTTGCATAGAACATATAATAATGTACCCACATTAGCTCCTATGTTATCCACGTTAAACACCATAGTGGATAACATTGAAACCCTTACAAACCAACAAAATGCCGCTCTTCATTGGCGTGATCAAATGCATGAGATATTTGATGATGGTTTGGATTATGATGAGGTTGCGGCTCTCAATATAAGAAAAGACAATTTGGCTAGCCTTTTTGTGAACCCGAAAACGGGTTTACCAGTTGACCCAAAAAAATCCAAACTATCGATTAAATGGTGCACAAATGACGTGATACATGCAAACTTTTGGGATCATTGGTGGATAGTCTTTGATATCCCTCCACATGGAAATTTAGACATACCATTTTATTTCTTTAGAAAATTATATGTTAAATTTGTGTTGAAACTTAAAGTGAACTATTAGAGCATGAAGCCCAACATGGGCTTAGGACTAGGAGCTCCTCAAGATAGACCCTCTTCCCAGTGGAAGAAAACTGGCACTTTTGTCCCCCCCACTGATATCTCCCCTCCTCCTTGAGTGCAACATCCAGATATTATGATAGAGGCTAGCTCTTAGACTATCAAAGCCATTCATAGGCTGAGTAGCCTAATGATATCTCAGGCTAGGTCAATCTTGCCTCCTCATGTTGATGATGCTGGTCCTAGTTCATCATCGGCTAGCTCATGACATGTTTGTGTGCCTCACACTTGCATTATGTGCAAGAATATTTGCTTGGGTCCCATAGGTGATCTTCTTGAGTATCATTTTGTATTAGACGAGGATACACCAGACACACTGTAGAGGCTATAGACCCTGATGCGAGAGAGGAGGGGAATGCAGAGGCATGGACTCCTTCGGCGTTGGTATGTGTATATATATTTTTGTTATGACATATGTGATTTAAAGTTATTTTAATTTTTAAACCATATTGACTTTTATATGTATGTGATCTTCATTCATGTTTAGTTGATGACCGACGAGGAGCTCAAACAGATTGATGATGCCACGCTCTCGACCATTTCATTTGGCCTTGAGACATCTACGGTACATTATTTTGTGTTCACATTTTTTTTTCTATTTGATATTTTAGCATATATGGTTGCTAATATTTCTTTTATCTTGCAGGTAGCACTTGTCCCGAAGAGACAAAGTGCAGAGGGTGAGCCAACACGCATTGAAAAAGGAAAGGTAATTAAGCGCTTTCTATTTAATTAAATATCGATGCATTCTTGTAAAATATTTGTGGTAATCCCATTTAATTACATTATTTATTGTATATAGGGCGTCGCTACTGGTGATGAGCCTGTACAGATTCTGCGTTGTAGACCATCAGGGATTCCATTCGCACTGAGAGCCCCATTGTATGTATAAGTATCATTTATTTTTTATTATCCTTATCTTCATGAATAAATTCAAAACTGATTTCCATGATATTAACAACTACTATTTTGTATCTCATAGGAGACTCCTAGTGCACATGAGGTCCGACGGGAGAGTTACGTAGATTTGATGACACGACCACTCACTCCTGAGGAGGAGCCTACAATAGTAAGTTGTAGTTTGAATTCATGATTAAATATGTTATAAATTTAGCATGCTATGAATTATAATGTTATAGTTTAAAATATAGATTCATCTGACAAAGGTATTTGAACATATACAACCCACAACCAGAGAGGTACCATCATTGCCGAGGGCATAAGAGAGGACTCCTGACCGGTGCAGGAGGTCGAAGAGAGAGGTATTTATTATGAAATTTTGATAGAATTAATCTCCATTACAAAAAAGATCATTATGCATTTGAGTAATTCAATGTTAGATACGTAGAATCATATAAATTTAGTAGTCTAACTTTGGGTTTTCCTTTTTTTGTTTATGTAGGAGGCATCTGATCCACCTAGTGCAGCGAAGAGGTTACATTTTGATCATCCACCAGCACCCTAGCATAGTATAGTTGGTGTAGGATGCATCATGAGACATTTTGAGATGGTATATGCCACATTGTATACAAAAACATTGATATTATACACATTCTGATGGCATGATTAGCCACATTTTGTATATGGATCTATGTATTTTGATATATATTTGAGTACTTTGTCTATGGATACATGATATTTGATATATATTTGTGTAAAATTTTGTCTATGGATACATGTATTTTGATTTATATTTTTGTCATTTATGTGCACAATGATATACATATTAATTTAGTATCTAGTATTGTTCAATTTATCCTGGATCATGTGTCATGCCCTAAATTTTACCATTAAAAACACAAATTTTTTTTTTTTTTTTTTTTTTTTGTAGCTTATGAAGTCGCATAAGAAATTATATATTGTAAAACAAGGTTATCATTGAATAGGAGTTCAAGACTCATGTGGATAGTGTCATCCGGTTGTAACATTTTAATCACAGGTGGTTTTCAAATAGATTGGATGACAGTCTAGTTCAAGTTAGCATCACAAGTCAAAAGAGAAAGTTCAAGATACAACACTCTTAAATTAGTGAGGTAATTCATATCCTAACAAGCCTTTGATACTAATATTCTATTAGGGTCTGTCAGTTGTATCATATGGACTAGTTCATGATTCTAGCATGTAAGGGAAGGGGATCATAATTACTTATTATCCTCATTACCAATGTACACACATTCATTAATCATTACAATATATATTAATGTGAGAATTACTATATGGTGTGGAAGTGTAGTATATCTTAATTGATTAAACACACGTATCTAGAGAATTTATATTTAGTACTCATCACATGAGCACCCTTAGTCAAATAAGAAAATATACACTTATCTACCACACTATATTGGATCTAACCATTGGAAATTAGAATAGATATGCCCCAAAGGTAGCTTCGAAGTCTACATGATGGAGAAGGGGCGACTTGTATTGATAGTATCCATCATTCAACACATACTATACACAACTTATGGAATAAACAATTTGTTTTATGTGCCAAATGTGTATCATGTGCTTGCATCCATATCTTACTAGTTATAGGTCCTCTCGAAGATTGGACCAATACTGAGTCATTTTCTCCCTCTTTACTCTATTTAGTCATCCTTATGCATTCTATCAACATTGCTTCCTCACCAAACTAGCACTCACTACAGTTTCCTAAACACAAAAATTACTATTTCAATACATAAATTAAACTCACTCTAACAAAAGACAATTACTAACTATCTAGCTCATCAACTACTAACTAATCTAGCTACATTGCCATGCTTTTACATTTACTATTTTAATTACTATAATTACTATACTATTACATTATTACATCTAATTATTCACCATAAGCTTACTTTCTCACTATCAATATTATTATTATCAAAGCATGTTAAGATTCAAAGTAGTTTCATAGTACAAATTAGTAAGCACATAAAATGAGGAACTCTTAGTAAGTCTAAGGGCCAATTCAAAGTACTTAACTCAATAATAATTCACAATCAGTATTTAAACACATCCTACTACATCATCATATTGAGTGTGTCAATTTAAATTTGTTAGATGAATTGTTTATGCAAGGATTAGGTGCAAGCATATAAATAAGTTTTGTATGTAACATACCTTGTCATTCTGACATATATGTATTCATCATTTCATGCAACTAACGTAGTAAAATGTGGTGTACATGAATCATATTCTCATTAGTTATATACATAGGGTACATGAGCTAACGAGCTACCTCTAATGACATGCCTATTGACCCTTATTACATACTAGCTAACTAATGCTTTATTCCTACACTACATTTTCAAATTGGTATATATATTCTATCAACTTTGATATTCTACTAATATCTTCAATTGAATCCACAACATTCATTATCTAACTAACATTCCCTCAAGCCAAATATAAAATTCACTTGACATTAAATCCAACATCTACACAGGTTTGTCATGCATTCAATTCTATCTAGTAACTCTTATCTATCAATGTGCTTTATTGACTAGATAAAACTAGATTTGAGTTATTATTTTAATCCACCATCCATCCTTATCCTTGATTCTCCAATCCCATCATCCTGACAACTTACTTCATATTAACCCTATTATATCTACATCCAACTATCCTAATTTATAGTCTTAACACTAATTTAATTAAACCCTCCGTACTTAACATCATGTTCAATTATATATGCATTCTCGTAATCTTATTTATTTAATTTAATTTAATTTCCTATATTGAGCTTTTCCATTACCATATGGTTTAATTGTTACATGTTTCTAGATGAGCCCCTTGATATAAACATTACCCTTAAACTAAGCTCAAATACACTAAGTGTCATTATCCTCTACTCAAGACTTGAAATGATTAAATAATTATCTGATAAAAAAAATAAAATCTAAAGGGTGAATCTCCTATCTATCTTAAATCCTCATCATTCCCTAACTCTTACCAAGGCCACATTTCTTCCTACACGTGGTCCCCACAAGGTCCCATGTGGGTCATGTGTAGAATTTTGACTAATCCAAGCCTTAGGACATCTTTTTCCCATCCCTCCAATCAGCAATCCTAATGTGAACAAGTCATATTAAATGTCAACTTGACATTCTCCTAGGTACACATCCCTTGGGATTGCTATCCCACTCCCCCTTAATTTCAAGTCGACTACTTATGCTTGGGAACACATGACTATTGCTACAAGAAATTTCAAGTCGACTACCTATGCTTGGGAACATGTGACCATTGTTGTAAGGAGGGGATGACTAATGCATAAGACAAGGATGTGACATAAACCCTTTCTCCTATGCACCCAAGTATATTAATGGGGATGAAACCCCTTTTCAAGGAGGCAAGCTCAAGGATAAAAGTTTTGACATGACATGTCAGAATGAATGTCAGATTTAACAATACGCCTTGGGGAGTGGAGAATTTTTTTTGCATTATGATGGCTTAGGAAATGTTGGGGGCTACTCTAGAAGGGCGGTCAAGATCAATTTTGGCTTTTATTTTATTTTTGAGTTAAATATTTAAATTTGTCATATTCTCTAACATGCACACTAATATGCCTTTATTTATTTAATTACTAATTTATTATTTGAGTGTTGGATGTGATGTCGAGGTCACAAGATTGTAATGTGTACCATTCTGTCACTTAGAAAATATATTAGTCTAGGACACTCATTCGTCTCTATATGCTATTATTATTATTTTTTTTATTGGATAGCAGTCTAGAATTTGGGAATATTCTTTAATATTTTATTGCTCTGTATTAAGGAAGGGATTTATTTTCCTTTACCATACATTTTCCAGAGAGGAAAATGCATGCCTACAACAATGTATCTCATAGATTTTATTATGTCTTCTCTTACAACAAACTTCATTTTGTTATATCATGAAATTAATTTGATGATTTCTTGGCTTAGAATTGAATTAATCTTGGTAATTAAAATCAATGTTATCCATGCATGTGATATGAACATAAAATTTTCCTTCCAAATTATTGAGTGCACAACAAGATTGTAAGCAATCTACTAAGTTTTAAATTTATACAATCAATGGTATCACATAACATCTATGGATTGTTATTATCAACTATTCATTTACAATACCACAAGGAGAAAACTTTCTTTCACATTTTCAAATGATAACAATGATGTCAAAGTGAATCTGTGACTTATACCAATTCTTTCATAACAATATAAACTCCAAATGAAACATGCATATACAACCTTATCAATTATTTCCTCTACACATACATTAGGTAACAATGATACAATCTCCTTCCATCACAATGGGGCAACATAAGGGACTTTTCAAAATCATAAGGAACATGAACATTGAAAGATATGGATAATGAGTAGCATGAACATTGTCCAACATGATCGTTGAGAACATGAACAAGTTGGTGAATCCTCCTTCACAAATGAGGGCACAATGCCAATTTTTCTCATCCAACATCAATCTGCAAGATGATCATTGCAAGCCATTTCCATTGCTCCCTTGGACACAAATTTGCATATGCAACACAAAAAAAAAACAAGGACCATGGGTGCTTTCCACCCAACCATAGGCCTTAAAGAGACCACCCCCACACTAGGGAACAAGGCTCAAACTGGTATACACATACAATCTTTCAAGGCATAAAAATTACATTTCAAACTTGAACAATTTCTCTGCAAGGCTATTTCACAATGGCGTCACAGATGGAACCATAAACATAGGGTGAAGGTGTGTTCTAAAATGGAGACTTGCCATACCAAACCATATCTGCAATAAACAATTTTCATGCCCTCTCGGGGCTATCATAATTCAAAAAATTTCATGCCCTCTCGAGGCTATCATAAATCAACAATTTAATGCCCTCTCAGGGCCTCCACATTTCCTCCTCCAAACCCACTACCATCAACTGTAACTCCTCAAACTTCCTTTCTACACCATACTTTCCTTATGACCCCCAACAAGATATGAATGGTTATGGCATACAATGGAGCCCATACTCCAAGGTTCTCAATAAATTTTTTGAACCCAACTTGAGCCCTTCACCCTGGACTTCTCTTCCCTTCCCACAAGGGTGAGTGTAAGTCCCACACCCATAACAACACTCAAGCACAAAACAAGAAAACAAAACCAAGTAGAAATAAAACAAGAAATTTTCAAGAGCACATCACATTTTCACAACACAATAACAACACCCATAATACAACAAGGAAATAGAGGAAATCCAAACCTCATACTCACAATACTCCACACAATACAACAAGATGCACAATGGTGTCATACTAATCTACATGGAATGAACACCATTCAAGCACTCACATGAATGCTACTCCACAATGTAATCCAATGCATACTCCATTGATAAACTCCACACTTACATATTTGCTTAACCATGCTAAAAGAAAGAAATGGAAAAGAAGCAAGTTTGAGATACCAACCTTGGTCCAAGCTAGGGTAAGGATAGTTTTAGTAGAGCTCCCCTAATCTCCCTCCAAAACTTAACTGTCTCTAAAATTAGAGAGTGGGTAGACACCCCACTAGTTTGGCCAAGACCCTCTAATAAAGCCTTCCCACTAACTTATTTTAGCAAAAACACTAAGCCACTACTTCTTACAAACTTGTCTCCTCTAACGGTTCATTGATAGCCTTCATGAGCTTTGAGTTATGACCCTCAAAATATTGACCTCAAAATGCACTTAGAGCACCTTGGAGACTCCTCGGTATGGGGTGGTTGTGGACGATGGATGGTCTCCGTGTCCAGAACAAGGGTGTCACTAAGGTTCACCTGCCCACTCGAAGCTAATGGCACTGACAATTCGATGCCAAGATTAGTGGTTTCAAAGTTACACTGTGGTGCACCTATGAACTGAGGCACACTACGAGTTTTGGCATTGAGCAAGATCGCTGCGTCGAATCCAAATGGAATGTGATCTCTCAAAAATGAGAAAGATTATTTTAGGTCTCAGCATCACTGTCCTGTAGCATTCCATAGTTCATCGATAGCCCTCACGAGGTCTGAGTTATGACCCTCGAAAGATCAACCTCAAAATGCACTTAGAGCACCTTGGAGACTGCTCGGTACGGGGTGGCTGCAAATGATGGATGGTCTCCATGGATGGAACAAGGGTGTGACTAGGGTTCACCCGACCATCCAAAGCTAATGGAATTGATGATTCAATGCCAAAATTAGTGGTTTCAAAGTTACGCTGTGGTGCACCTATGAACTGAGGCACACTACGAGTTTTGGCATTGAGTGAGATCGCTGTGCCGAATCCAAACGGAATGTGATCTATCAAAAATAAGATAGGTTATTTTAGGCCTCAGTATCACCATCCTGAAGCATTTGACAGTTCATCGATAGCCCTCACAAGCTTCAAGTTATGAACCTTGAAAAATTGACCTCGAAATGCACTTAGAGCACCTTGGAGACTCCTTAATACGGGGTGGCCGCAAATGATGGATGGTCTCCGTGGCCAGAAAAAGCATGTGACTAGGGTTCACCTACCCATCCAGAGCTAATGGCACTGACCATTCGATGTCAAGATCAGCGGTTTTAAAGTTACACTATGGCGCACCTATGAACTGAGGCACACTACGAGTTTTGGCATCGAGCGAGATTGCTGTGCCAAATCCAAACAGAATGTGAACTCTCAAAAATGAGATAGGTTATTTTAGGCCTTAGTATCATTGTCCTGTAGCATTTGACAGTTCATCGATAGCCCTCATGAGCTTCGAGTTATGACCCTCGAAAGATTGACCTTGAAATGCACTTAGAGCACCTTGGAGACTCCTCGGTACGAGGTGGCCACAAATGATGGATGGTCTCTATGGCTGGAACAAGAGTGTGACTAGGGTTCACCCACCCATTCGAAGCTAATGGTGCTGATGATTCGATGCCAAAATTAGCGATTTCAAAGTTACGTTGTGGTGCACCTATGAACTGAGGCACACTACGAGTTTTGGCATCGAGCGAGATCGCTGTGCCAAATCCAAACGGAATGTGATCTCTCAAAAATGAGATAGGTTATTTTAGGCCTCAGTATCACCGTCCTGTAGCATTTTACAATTCATCGATAGCCCTCACGAGCTTCAAGTTATGACCCTCGATAGATTGACCTCGAAATGCACTTAGAGCACCTTGGAGACTCCTCAGTACGGGGTGGCCGCAAATGATGGATGGTCTCCGTGGTCAAAACAAGAGTGTGACTAGGGTTCACCCGCCCATTTGGAACTAATGGCACTGACAATTTGATGCCAAGATCAACAGTTTCAAAGTTATGCTATGGTGCAGCTATGAATTGAGGCACACTGCGAGTTTTGGCATCGAGCGAGATTGTTGTGCCGAATCCAAACGAAATGTGATCTCTCAAAAATGAGATAGGTTATTTTAGGCATTAGTATCACCATCTTGTAGCATTTGATAGTTCATCGATAGCCCTCATGAGCTTCGAGTTATGACCCTCGAAAGATCAACCTCAAAATGCACTTAGAGCACCTTGGAGACTCCTCGGTACGGGGTGGTCGCAAATGATGGATGGTCTCTGTGGTCAAAACAAGGGTGTGAATAGGGTTTACCCACCCATTCGGAGCTAATGGCACTAACGATTTGATGCCAAGATCAGCGGTTTCAAAGTTACGCTGTGGTGCACCGATGAACTGAGGCACACTGTGAGTTTTGGCATCGAGCGAGATCACTGTGCCGAATCCAAACAAAATGTAATCTCTAAAAAATGAGATAGGTTATTTTAGGAATCAGTATCACCATCCTATAGAATTTGACAATTCATCGATATCCCTCACGAGCTTCAAGTTATGACCCTGGAAAGATCAACCTCAAAATGCACTTAGAGCACCTTGGAGACTCCTCGGTACGGGGTGGCTACAAATGATGGATGGTCTTCATGGTTGGAACAAGGGTGTGACTAGAGTTTATCTGACCATCCAAAGCTAATGGCATTGATGATTTGATGCCAAGATCAACGGTTTCAAAGTTACGTTGTGGTGCACCTATGAACTGAGGCACACTGTGAGTTTTGGCATTGAGCAAGATTACTGTGCCGAATCAAAATGGAATGTGATCTCTCAAAAATGAGATAGGTTATTTTAGGGCTTAGTATCACTATCTTGTAGCATTTGATAGTTCATGAATAGCCCTCACGAGCTTCGAGTTATGACCCTCGAAAGATCGACCTCGAAATGCACTTAGAGCACCTTGGAGACTCCTTGGTACGGGGTGGCCGCAAATGATGGATGGTCTTCGTGGCCAAAAAAAGGGTGTGACTAGGGCTCACCTACCCATCCAAAGCTAATGACACTGATGATTCGATGCCAAGATCAGCGGTTTCAAAGTTATGCTGTGGTGCACCTATGAACTGAGGCACATTGCGAGTTTTGGCATCGAGCGAGATCGCTGTGCCGAATCCATACAGAATGTGATATCTCAAAAATGAGATAGGTTATTTTAGGCCTCAACATCACCATCCTGTAGCATTCAATAGTTTATCGATAGCCCTCACGAGCTCCAAGTTATGACCCTCAGAAGATCAACCTCAAAATGCACTTAGAGAACCTTGGGGACTCCTCGGTAGGGGGTGGCCACAGAAAATAGAGGGTCTCCATGGTTGGAAAAAGGGTGTCAATAGGGTTCACCCACCCACCTAGAGCTAATGGAATTGACAATTCAAACAGTTCTAGCCGTTAGGAGTTAGATTTTGAAAATTTGTCAAGAAAATTGCAAAAGTTGCTAAGCAACTTTTTGCAATTTTTGTGCTAAGACAAGTTTTATTGCAAATTTGATTGCAAATAGACTCTACAAACTCCTAGGGACCCTAATTATGTTCTAAACATCTAGACTTACCTAAAAAACACAGAATTTACCAAAAATTCACTTTATTGGACCAATTGATGGCCAAGGCTTATAGTTGCACCATGGGGTATTGTGTCCATTACAAATGTGGATGGTCACAGGGAGATCATTAGATCTATCCCTAGACCTTATTACATCAAAAAAATAAAAATGATTTGGTGCTTTGCACTAGTGTTCCCTATATTTCATAAAATTTAAACTATAGAGTTTCCTTCCAAAATGCTCATGTAGCCATTACATTCAAAATTTTAAGTGACTTATTGAATGTTTCAACTTATGAAATGACTTGAGATTATTATGAGACTTTATTAGGACCTATGTAATGACTCACTTACCCTATGCAAACCTAGACATTACTAAAGTTCAAATCTCATGGTCCTTTACAACTTTTCAATATGAAAGTCTTTCAAAACATTATACAATATTATGACTCTTTATGCTTTCAAATGCAATGATTGGTTTCAAAATGGAAGAAATCAAGTATTCTAATTGTTCATCTGTACTTTCTAAATTTTTCTTGTTTGATTAGTTTGATAAAAATAGTTTTAATAATCATAATGTTAGCTTTATGTCAAATAAGGAAAAAAACCAAATTTGTAATAAGATATTCGCAAGCAATTATCTTTCATATAGTTATAAATGCTCTTAAAATTGTCCTTATAGCCTTGTATCACATGCAAATGTGATTTGCAAGAACTTGTTCAATATCTTCCTCTTATAATTTCTTACAAAGAACCTACCAAAATACAAATTAGAATGTGCAACTAATTTAACCTATCTTTTTCATTATTACAAAAACCATATATAAAAAAAGTTCACATTTTACATCATAATACATCATAAATCTTAGGAATTCTCCCCAATACCACCCCCCAACTCTTTATGATGTACCTACATTCCAATATCATAAAAAAATTAGTAACTTATTGTATTAAACAAGATAATCATTAGTTCATTGAATCATTATGAAGAAAATAACATAAGAAGTAAATATACCTAGTCGAGTGTTCCAATAGGGTCCTCTCTCTATTTTAGGGTCTCCAATAGGGCTTCATGATCAACATTAGCAATAGTAAAAATTTCTTTTACTTTTGGTCTTCTTTGATGCTTCAAAAACTTGACATTTGTTGCTATAATAAGATGCGAATATATGAGAATTATTTTGTGCTTTCGATAGTCTTCAAATGTAGGAATTTTGTTCCTTCTAAGCATGTATTTTTGTAGCCATGTTCTAGCGACAACCACTGAACTAGTAGGATATGTGAATCCATCATCATCTGTGATTGGTTGTGCAAGTTTTTGTTTACCTCTTACACAATGTGCTAACCAATAATCATATTTCTCATCATTCCCTTGTGGTGCAACCAATCCAAAGACATGTCCTGGCTGAAATAGATCTGATAGATGGTTATGCTCAAGTGAACTTTCCATGTCATCATTTCTGATAGAGTATATGATAGACAATGGAGTAAGATAATGTGGAGCCCATGTGTCCACCCACTCACTTGACTCATAGTGATCCCAATCACACTGAAAACAACTAGAACAAAGAAAGCTAGCTATCGTGGCCAAATGGTCCATGTACTAGAATCAGAGCTCTGGAATGAATGCATTTTTGATGAGTCTCTCACTGTAGCACAATCTAATCTACCGGCTACGGACCCTTCCTCAACCAACCAAAAGAACCTGCGTACCAGTGAATCAAGAATCCCCCCCTGTGATAATGCTAAACTACACCAATCAAAAATGCTACGAGCATCAACAAGCTCTGCTGCTGAAATCTTCAGTTGCTCCTTGATTAGAGCTCTCTTCACACATGTCCCTACTCCATCATGTTCCCCTTTTCGATGGCCGAACTCAAAAAAACTCCAAGTATGAGGTACCCCTCTCTCTACATGCATCCTACACAACAAATAAAACATGTGAGCATTCTTGAATTGACCTGTACAATTATCTGACCAAATGATATGTCTGTCCATAACACTTGCATGCTCATGTAAAAAATCAAAATAATTCTTGAAACAATGTTGCACAAACTCGTGAGAGCGAGATCTATCATCACTCATATAAAAATGATACTCTCTTATTATCTTTCGATTATCTTCCACACTATCAGGGGTATGGCTATATGTTATGTGAACAAAAATAAAAATCTAAATAGAGTTGTAATACTGAGATTGTGTCTCATTTTGAGGTTGCAATGTGTAGTTCTCAGCAAAATCAACAACTGATATTATAGTGCCAATGGGAAAAGTCTCCTTGCACATTCTAAATTGTTCATCCAACAACTAAGACCTGTGACTATGTCTTGCATACTTGTAAAAAAGGTTTGCCTTGAAATCTGAAATGAAACTAGCCAAACTGATATCTTTTACAATTAATTCACATCTAGAGCTCTCACCTCCACTCTTCAATGTGTATTTCACCATTTTATATACCTTTTTTTTCACTATTTTCATTCCAAGATCTTGTTCGCACCCCTCATGGAAACATGTGTCAAACTTGGATAAGCCACCACATTCTGAACACTTCTCATTTAAGCAAGCATTTCTATAAAAGAAACAACCATCAACTCTATGACATAAAAGTTGATCTAGCAAGTCTCTTGATGATTTTGGAAGCTCACTAGCACCACAATCCTCCAACATTTTTTTACTATGCAAAGTAGAACGGATGGAGCGTAATAGTTCATATTGCATAGAAAACTCAACATGATATTTGCGACATGTATTTTGAATTTTGAGTGGCACATAATAAAATGGCTTCAAAGATTCAAAACCCCTTTTTGATATATGAAGACTTGGATGAATCTCTCTAAATTGTTTGAACAACATAGTTTGACTTACCTCCAAATAGTGTTTAGGATGTGGCATGCGGTCTCTGATGCCAATTCTCAACTTTAACACATCTTTAGCATTGGGTGATACTCGTGAGTTAGAGTGCCAAAATTGTGTAATTTCTTCCTTCACATCATCGATTAGCTTATTATCAAAATGTGGAATTCTCCCACCAAATGCCCATGTTTCATTTTGAAGAGGATCATCAATTTTCTCTCGTCAACTAAGTGCTCTTCTCAAAGTAGTACGATTTAGATTCAAATCAATACAAGTTTGTCTCATATATCTACTCTTTCTCAAATGATGACTTACCAAAGAGGTTGTAATAACCCTTCGAGCAGCTCTGTTATCCTTCTCCCTACTATTTTTCCCAATGCTATTGAGAGCACTGAAAAGATTCTTCACAATAATGACATTTCTTTCCAACTTTTTATTGACACAAATCTTCAATTTGGAAAGCATAGGTCTCATCTTTTGCATATTTAATAAGTGCATGAAAAGCTAACATTGCTCTACCACTGTCTTGTTGCCGAAAAACATTTGATATAGTCTTGAAGCCCATAACCGAATGTTCTTTCTGATTTTTTCCCTTCCAAACTAGTAATAATCATTTCATAAATTTGAATTATCCATTTTGATGTTTTAGAACCTTCATGTCAATTATAATTAGGAGATATGTAACATTCTTGTGCATTAGGTTCCTGTACATTGTCATGTTCGACATGGTCAATTATGCAATTTGGATTATGACTTGGTAGCATTTCATCTTCAAAATTTTCATTCTCTAAATTTTCAATTTTGGCATTATCATTTTCAATAGGTACATTTTCATTCCCCAAATGTATATATTCATTATCTGACTCTATGATTTCACCTTCAACTAATTCATCGTCAACTTGACTAATATTTAACATACCTTATCTTTTTCTTCGGTGTTCCATTTTGTCTCTTTCCCTATATGCTGCAATGTCTTCATTGGATATCTTCCTTTTGCGATTATCCTTTCGACTATTGCTGCTCCCCATTGAGATGACAAATTTGAACACCTAAGGTTATATTTTTAAATTTTTATCGATTGGTTGGGCCCCAAAATGCACTTTTTTGAAAAACTCGTGAAAAAATATTGAAAAAGTGATGTTGTCGAGTCTGCAGGGACAGGGTTATGTTGGAAACTGGTGCCGGGAGAAATTGGATATCCGATTCAAAATTGGATATCCAATTTTCTCCAATGACATTTGGAGGGAAAATAACCTTTGCTATAATAGTATTAATATTAGAATAATTGGTTTATTAGTATTAATATATACTATCAATATTATTATTATACATATAATAGTATTCTTATTATTACTATAGATATAATAGTATTAATATTTAGTGTTTATTTATATTATTATTATTATGCTACAATAGTATTTATATATATATATTAATACTATGCCATAACAGTATTAATATATATATTATTATTATAGCTATAATAGTATTATTATTATTACTATAGATATAATAGTATTAATATTTAGTTTTTATTTATATTATTATTATTATTATGCTATAATAGTATTAATAGTATATAAATATGTCATCATTTAATGGGTAAAAGGGGGTCATAGGTTAACCTATGACCCCCTTTGACCCATATTAACGATTCTAATATGTCCCTAGGGGTCCTAGGACACCTAGAGACATATCTCATCATTTAATGGCTCGTGGGGGATCATAGGTAAACCTATGACCCCCTTACACACATATTAACCATTCTAATATGTCTTTGGGGGTCCTAAGACCCCTAGGGACATATATCGCCATTTAATGGGTCAAAGGGGGTCATAGGTCAACCTATGACCACTTTGACCAATATTAACCATTCTAATATGTCCCTAGGGGTCTTCGAACCCCTAAAGACATATATCTTCATTTAACGGGTCATGGGGTCTCATAGGTCACTCTATGACCCCCTTTGACCCATATAAACCATTCTAATATGTCCCTAGGAGTCCTAGGAACCCTAGAGACAATCTCGTCAGTTAATGTGTTTTGGGGGGTCATAGGTCAACCTATGACCCCCTTTCACACATATTAACCATTATAATATGTCCCTAGGGGTTCTAGGACCCCTAGAGACATATGTCATCATTTAATGGGTCTAAGGGGGTCATAGGTCACCCTATGACCCCCTTTGACCCATATTAACCATTCTAATATGTCCCTAGGGGTCCTAGGACCCATAGGGACATATCTCATCATTTAATGGGTCGAAAGGGGTCATCGGTCACCCTATGACCCCCTATGACCCATATTAACCATTCTAATATGTCATCATTTACGGGGTTGAAAGGGGTCATAGGTCACCCTATGACCCCCTTTGATCCACATTAACCATTCTAATATGTCCCTAGGGGTCCTAGGATCCCTAGGGTCATATGTCATCATTTAATGGGTCAAAAGGGGTCATAGGTCACCTTATGACCCCCTTTGACCCATATTAAACATTCTAATATGTCCCTAGGGGTCTTAGGACCCTTAGGGACAAATGTATATGTCTTTAGGGGTCCTAGGACCCCTAGGGACATATGTCATCATTTCATGCATCAAAGGGGGTCATAAGATGACCTATGACCCCCTTTGACGCATTCGAACACTTCTAATATGTCTCTAGTGGTCTTAGGACCCCTAGGGACATATGTCATCATTTAATGGGTCAAAGGGGGTCATAGGTCACCCTATGACCTCCTTTTCACACATATTAACCATTATAATATGTCCCTAGGGGTCCGGGACATATGTTGTCATTTAATGGGTTTAAAGGGGTCATAGGTCACCCTATGACCCCCTTTGACACATATGAATGATTCTAATATGTCCCTAGGGGTTCTAGGACCCCTAGCAACATATCTCATCATTTAATGGGTTAAAGGGGGTCAGAGGTCACCCTATGACACCCTTTGACCCATATTAACCATTCTAATATGTCCTTATAAGTCCAAAGACCCCTAGGGAGATATGTAATCATTTAATGGGTCAAAGGGGGTCATAGGTCACCCTATGATCCCCTTTGATCCATATTAACAATTCTAATATGTCCCTAGGGGTCCTAGGAACCCTAGGGACATATGTCATCATTTCATGGGTCAAAGGGGGTCATAAGTCACCCTATGACACCCTTTGATCCATATGAATGATTCTAATATGTCTCTAAGAATCTTAAGACCGCTAGGGACATATGTTGTCATTTAATGAGTCAAAGGGGATCATAGGTTACACTATGACCCCCTTTTACACATATTAACCATTATAATATGTCCCTAGGGGTCCTAAGACCCCTAGGGACATATGTCATCATTTAATGGGTCAAAGGGGGTAAGAGGTCACCCTATGACCTCCTTTGACCCATATGAATGATTCTAATATGTCCCTAAGGGTCCAAGGTCTCCTAGGGAGATATCTCGTCATTTAATGGGTCGTGGGGGGTCATAGGTCAACTTATAAACCCCTTTCACACATTAATTCTAATGTGTCCCTAGGGGTCCTAGGAACCCTAGGGACATATGTCATCATTTAATGAGTCAAAGGGGGTCATAGGTCAACCTATGACCCCCTTTGAGCCATATTAACCATTCTAATATGTCCCTAGGGGTCTTAGGACCCCTAGGGACATATGTCATCATTTAATGGGTTGTGGAGGGTCATAAGTCAACCTATGACCCCCTTTGACCCATATTAACCATTCTAATATGTCACTAAGGGTCCTAAGACCCACAGACATATGTCATCATTTCATGGGTCAAAGGGGGTCATAGGTCAACCTATGACCCCCTTTCACACATATTAAACATTCTAATAAGGGGGTCATCGGTACCCCTATGACCCCCTTTGACCCATATATACCATTCTAATATGTCCTTAGGGGTCTTAGGACCCCTTGGGACATATGCCGTCATTTCATGGGTCAAAGGGGGTCATCGGTCACCCTATGACCCCTTTCACTCATATGAACGATTCTAATATGTCCCTAGGGGTCCTACGATCCCTAAGGACATATGTCATCATTTAGTGGGTCAAAGGTGACCTATGACCCCCTTTGACCCATATGAACAATTCTAATATGTCCCTAGGGGTCGTACGACCCCCAAGGACATATCTCATCAGTTAATAGGTCGAATGGGCTCATAGGTCACCCTATGACCCACTTTGACCCATATTAACCATTCTAATATGTCCCTAGGGGATGTAGGACCCCTAGGGACATATGTCATCATTTAATGGGTGTAAGGGGGTCATAGGTCACCCTATGATCCCCTTAGATCCATTAAATGATGACATATGTCCCTAGGGGTCCTAGGACCCCTAGGGACATGTCTCATCATTTAATGGGTCGAAGTGGGTCAGAGGTCACCCTATGACCCCCATTGAGCCATATTAAACATTCTAATATGTCCCTTGGGGTCCTAGGACCCCGAGGGACATATGTCTTCATTTAATGGGTTGATGGGGGTCATAGGTCACCCTATGACCCCCTTTGACCCATATTAACCATTCTAATATGTTCCTAAGGGTCCTAGGACCCCTAGAGACATATGCCATCATTTAATGGATCAGAGGGGGTCATAGGTGACGCTATGACCTCTTTTGACCCATATTAACCATTCTAATATGTACCTAAGGTTCCTAGGACTCGTACGGACATATGTCATCATTTCATGGGTGAAAGGGGGTCATAGGTCACCCTATGACCCTCTTTGACCTAGATGAACAATTCTAATATGTCCCTAAGGGTTCTAGGATGCCTAGGGACATGTGTCATCATTTAATGGGTCAAAGGGGGTCATAGGTCACCCTATGACCTCCTTTCACATATATTAACTGTTATAATATGTCCCTAGGGGTCCTAGGACCCCTATGGACATATGTCGTCATTTAATGTGTCTAAGGGAGTCATAGGGTGACCCATATGAACAATTCTAATATATCCCCAGGGGTCCTAGGATCGCAAGGGACATATCTCATCATTTAATGGGTCGAAGAGGGTCATAGGTCACCCTATGACCCCATTTGACCCATATTAACCATTCTAATATGTCCCTATAGGTCGTAGGACCCCTAGGGACATATGTCATCATTTAATCGATTAAAGGAGGTCATAGGTCACTTTAATACCCCGTTTGACCCATATTAACTATTCTCATATGTCTTTAGGGGTCCTGAGACCCCTAGGGACATATGTCGTCATTTCATTGGTCAAAGGGCATCATAGGTCACTCTATGACCCCTTTTGACCCATATGAACGATTCTAATATGTCCCTAAGGGTCCTAGGACCCCTAGGGACATATGTCATCACTTAATGGCCTATGACCCCATTTCACACATATTAACCATTATAATATGTTTTTAGGAGTCTTAGGACCCGTAGAAACATATGTCATCATTTAATGGGTCAAAAGGGTTCACAGGTCATCCTATGACCCCCTTTGACCTATAGGAAAGATTTTAATATCTCTCTAGGGGTCCTAGGACCCCTTGGGACATATCTCGTCATTTAATGAGTCGTGGGGACCTATGACCCCCTTTCACACACATTAAACATTCTAATATGTCCCTAGGGGTCCTAGGACCCCTAGGACATATGTTATCATTTAATGGGTCAAAGGGGGTCATAGGTCAACCTATGACCCCCTTTGACCCATATTAACCATTCTAATATGTCCTTAGGGGTCCTAGGGCCCCTAGGGATATATGTTATCATTTAATGGGTCATGGGGGGTCATAGGTCAACCTATGACCCTCTTTGACCCATATTAACCACTCTAATATGTCCCTAAGGGTCCTAAGACCCCTAGGGACATATGTCATCTTCTTTGACCCATATTAACCACTCTAATATGTCCCTAAAGGTCCTAAGACCCCTAGAGACATATGTCATCATTTCATGGGTCAAAGGGGGTCATAGGTCATCTTATGACCCCCTTTTACACATATTAATCATTCTAATATGTCCCTAGGGGTCCTAGAACCCCTAGGGACATATGTCATCAATTAATGGGTCGAATGGGGTCATAGGTCACCCTATGACCCCATTTGACCCATATATACTATTATAATATGTCTTTAGGGGTCCTAGGACCCCTAGGGACATATGTCATCATTTAATGGGTCAATGGAGGTCATAGGTCACCCTATGACCCCCTTTGACCCATATTATCCATTCTAATATGTCCCTAGGGTTCTTAGGACCCCTAGAGACATATGCTGTCATTTGATGGGTCGTGGGGGTTCATAGGTCACCCTATGACCCATTTTCACACATATTAACCATTATAATATGCCCCTAGGGGTTCTAAGGCCCCTAGGGACATATGTCCTCATTTAATGGGTCAAAGGGGGTCATAGGTCAACTTATGACTCCCTTTTATCGATAGTAACCATTCTAATATGTCCCTAGGGCTATGACCCCCTTTGACCCATATTAACCATTCTAATATGTCCTTAGGGGTCCTCAGACTCCTAAGGACATATGTCATCATTTAACGGGTCGTGGGGGGTCATAGGTCAACCTATGAACCCCTTTGACCCATATTAACCATTCTAATAGTTTCTTATGGGTCCTAGGACCTGTAGGGACTTATCTTGTCATTTAATGGGTCGTGGGGGTTCATAAATCAACCTATGACCCCCTTTCACACATATTAACCCTTCTAATATGTCCCTAGAGGTCGTATGACTCTTAGGGACATATCTCATCATTTAATGGGTGAAAGGGGGTCATAGGGTGACCTATGACCCCCTTTGACCCATATATACCATTCTAATATGTCCCTAGGGGTCCTAGGACCCCTAGGGACATATCTTATCATTTAATGGGTCGTGGGGTTTCATAGGTTAACCTATGACCCGCTTTCACACATATTAACCATTCTAATATGCCCCTAGGGGTCCTAGGACCCCTAGGGACATATTTCATCATTTAATGGGTCAAACCTTTGACCTTTATTAACCTTTCTAATATGTTCATGGGTCAAAGGGGATTGTAGGTCACCCTATGACCCCCTTTGGCCTATATGAATGATTATGATATGTCCTTAGGGGTCCTAGGACCTCTAAGGACATATGTCATCATTTAGTGGGTCAAAAGAGTTAATAGGTCACTCTATGACCCCTTTTGACCTATATGAACGATTCTAATATGTCTCTAGGGGTCTTAGGATCCTTAGGGACATATCTCATTATTTAATGGGTCAAAAGGGGTCATAGGTCAACCTATGACCCCCTTTGACACATATTAACCATTCTAATATGTCTCTAGAGGTCCTAGGACTGCTAGGGACAGATGTCATCATTTAATGGGTCAAAGGGGTTCATAGGTCACCCTATGACCCCCTGTGACCTATATGAATAATTCTAATATGTCCCTTGGGGTCCTAGGACCCCTAGAGACATATGTCATCATTTAATGGGTCAAAGGGTGACCTATGACCCCCTTTGACTCATATGAACAATTCTAATATGTCCCTAGGGGTCGTAGGACCCTTAAAGACATATGTCATTATTTAATTGGTCAAAGGGGGTCATAGGTCACCCTATGACCCCCTTTGACCAATATGAACGATTCTAAAATGTCCTTAGGGGTCCTAGGACTCCTAGGGACATATGTCATCATTTAATGGGTCAAAGGGGTCATAGGTCTCCCTATGACCCCCTTTGACCCATATTAACCATTGTAATATGTCACTAGGGGTCCTAGGACCCTTAGGGATATATGTCATCATTTAATGCATCAAAGGGGGTCAATGGTTGACCTATTACCACCTTTGACTCATATATATTAATAATATACATATATATTAATAACATATATATATATATATGTATTTATGTATTACGTTATTATAGTTAATGAAAATATTACGTTATTATGTATATATTAATAACGTACATATTAATATAATAATATATAATACATATTATATTTAATAAAAATATTATGTTATTATATATTAATAACATACATATTAATATAATAATATATAATACATATTATATTTAATGAAAATATTACGTTATTATATATATATTAATAACATACATATTAATATAATAATATATAATACATATATTATTATTATATATATATATATATATATATATATATATATATATATATATATATAATGTTATTATATTTGGTAAAAATAATAATAATATAAATTAAATTTATAGATTGTAATAAGATTAACATAATATATTATTATATATTAATAGATTATATCTTATATATTTACATTACGTTATATATATATACTAAAATACGTCTTTACATTGTAATATAAGTGAAATAATATATAAATCGTAAGCTATAACTTTTAAATGCAATTTTGCCTCCAAAATGGGTTGGGATTTGAAATTTTCTACCCAAATTTATCCGAAGCATATCAGATATCCGATTAAGCTTGGTATTTACCAAGCCTACCCGGTCAACCCAAAAGACATGTTTGAAGAGGGCTTTAGTGATACTCAGACTTCAGGTAGCCATCTGACAATGTTATTTTGATTGAAATTGAATGAAACGAAAAGAATTTTTTAATATCGCTCTCGAGAATCCATCAATATAATTTCTGTCAAATTCTGAGATCGATAAGTATTTATTAGTTAATTATCAATGAAGATTATTGTAAAGTGCTGATTGACATATTGATTGACAAATAACTATAATTTTCATACAGTATAACATTTTTTAAATCTAAAAGTTGCATCACATTCTATGCTTCTCTTAGTATAGGAAAAAAATAAATAAATAAAATTTGGTAAAATTTTCTATTAGTTAAGGTGGTTAGACATGGGACTTTTTTTTTTTTCGAAATTTTTTTTGTAGAAAATTCATATTTATTTATTTATTTGGAATAAAAATATCAAAAAATATGTGTCACATCGGGGCATGAGTCTACTTTTCATATCTATAATTATATTAAAAAAATATTATCATTTGATTTTGATTAAGGTGGTCAAACATACACCTACTTTTTATTTTTGCCTTGAAAGTTTTGTAGTACTGCATTAAAATTCAAACTTTTGACCAATCAATTACTTTTTTCTCCTAAAAAGGCCTAGTAGTTTAGAAACTACATTCAATTTTCTACAACTTATTTTCTTACAACTTTTTGATATAAAGTCCATAATCACTTTAAAATTATGTGTCAAGTTGACATAACCCTGATTTGTTGGTTTTTCACTGCCACTTAAGGCCATAGTTTGGTTGACCACGATCCCGCACATACCCAGATAGCTTTGGTATCTATTTTTGATTCAAAGGCTAACCATGAAAATGTGGAATTTATCATTAGCAATGATTTGTAGAATGAGAATCCGATTGGAGAACAAGAAAGAGTTGAGTTGAAGACCCCTGAATAGAATGGCATTGTAGACAGAAGGAACACGTTAGTTATAGAAGCTACAAGAGCTATGTTGGCTGAGAATGGGGTATCTAAGAAATTTTGGAGAAAAGTTGTGAATACATTAGTCTACATTATGAACAGAGTGCATGTTAGGAAAGACACAAACAAAGCCCCTTATGAATTGTGGTTTGGTCACTCACCTACAAATAAGTATTTCAAAATTTTTGGGAGTAAGTTGTTAGATTTAGGATCTCTGCAAATGTAATAACATTGTTGTAATTTTTATGTGTTTCAATTGCATATTTTCAAGATATATAAATATATCTTCAAGAGGCATGTCTTGTGAAGAGACATGTCTCTATGGTTATATATATTAATTAATCATTAATTAAAACATTATTAATTATAGCATATCTATATTATATAGAAATATATATAAATATATATATATATATATATATATATATATTAGAGTATGTATAATTAATGATTAACAATAACCATAGAAAGGATTAACTCTAAGTCAGTTCAATCTGACAGAAGCTACAATTTAACACTCCCTCTTAGCTCAGGAGGATTGTTATAGAATACATTATCACAATAATCTTAGAATGTCATATTAAATACCTTAATATATATATCGCACTAGATACATTATCCTTTGATAACATAAATCTCAACAAGAAGTCTATATCGTAGGTGAGATCTTTTATAGTAGACATCGCTACACGAAATGTGTTAGAACAAACATGCCAACAATATCTAATTCTAACAATGATATGTATATCAATTATTTTCTACCATAGTTATGACTTAGATACAATCAAAGCTATCTCAACACTCCCTCTTTATTTTGGAAGATTGATATATAACATACTATGTTCTTAAGTATAAGGAGATATAATCTCACTATGATATCCCTAAAATGGAATATCAATATGAATTCATCAACTCAAATATGTAAAATTAACATATGAAATTTACTTCAATGCACTAAGAGGCTAGAATCCTCAATACTCCCTCTTAAGCAAAAGGAAACTGAAATAAGTTTAACTTACACAATAAGGTGTAATTATCATTATGTTTTAAACTAAGAGAGAGAAAGAAGAAAGAAAACATAATGGATTTTCATGGTGTCCAGCTATTGCCCAAAAGACCCATGAAGGTTATCAATGTGTCTGGCAAAATCTGGCCCGAAGAACAAGGATAACCCAAACTTTCACAACAATGGGTTTTCATGGTGTCTGCCTATCGCCCAAAAGACTTATGAAGGTTATCAATGTGTCTGACAAAATATGGCCTGAAAGATAACACCAAATTCAACCATTGTTTGAAAATAGATCAACTAAAATAAAGTCGTCACTTTATAATAGGATCAGAACACACGAAAGGTTGTCACCTTTCATAAGAAAAATCGTCACTTTTCACAATACAAGCTTGCAAGCAAAAATAATTTTATATTCATTAATATATAGTTTAATAAATGCATTTACAACAAGGTCATATTAATTTTACCTCTGAAGTACACAATTTCAACTTTGCAAGAGGCTCAACACTTTTCTCATCTGTACTAATATAACTCATCCTTGTGATAAATGCACCAGTTATCACAAGGTCACATGACATTAAGTCATGGAGCATTTTCTACAAGAGTAGATTTATCACTGTATGCATATAATCATCAACCATATGATGTTAGTCAATAAGTGCATAAGAAACAATAATCATTAATCATGTCAAGTTTACCTCTGAAGTGATATGATCTACTCCCTTTGAATAAAATTTGATAGAATCAGGTTCTTATTTGCTCCCTCTTAATCTAAAGCAATGTCAGATTTCCTCTTCATAATAGAAATGTTCACTTCCAGAGCCTGCACGATAATCCTCGTAGCAAACGTACCAACTTTCCTTTTCTACAAGAACATCTTTTTATGACAATCCATAAATGTCAAATCATTAAATCTCCTCTCTAAAGATGGTTTCAAGTGGGAATTTGAACATTGTTTATTAAATTTACCCCCCACAATGTGAAATTCCAACCTTTATATCATCGAACAATTTAAGTACTCAGTACTTAGTGTATGATTATGCAAGTAATTTAAGGATCTTTTCATTTTCTTGTGATGTTCACAAGGTGTGGCCCATTAAAATCATTTTGTTACTCATAAAAACTTTTTAACTTCCTTTATTAATCTTTTCAACCTTTAGGTGATAAGTCAATACTTCCTCATGATGTACATAGAAGTAGGCCCATCTAAGCTCTAGCATTGCCTTCAAAGAAGTGTCATACTCCCTCTTAACATAGAAGAATCTCATAATCTTAATCATCAAAGATGTTTTCTTCAAGAGCCTTAGTTTATCCATCTTAATCATCAGGGTTTTTGGAACTGCTATCATTAGATTTAGTCTGCACAATATTTGGTAGCATATGTAAAGTACCAACCTTCTTTTCCTATAAGAATATCCTCAACCATAAAGGAAAAGATCAAAGAAAATAACCCTTATAGTATGTATAGAATTACAAATAAATGAATTGATAAATGTAAAAGATACAAGTACTTATCTGCCCATGAGGGTCATGGAATATCTCTTTTTTTTAAGGATGGTTCAAGTGGGAATGAAACATTGCCTATTATTCCCCCCCTCAATGTAAAATTTCCACTCTTATATCATTGAACACTTTTACATCACATCAAATTTGACGACTTCTTTCTAAGTTCCAACTTGCTCTTTTCATCCATGGAAGCTCCAAACATTCATTAATCTTAATAGTAGAAGCTAACACACGCTTGTCCACAATATGCCAATATCTTATTGAGTATGATTGTGCCACTTGAATGACTCTACAACTCATACGTCAAGTATAATTTATCAAAGAGAGACTCGTAGATAGTTTAATTTAAAGTCACAACTTTCTTATGATGTACACAAGGGGTAGGCCCATTCACATAGTTTCAAGAACTATATTCCTCTTGACTATTACAATTTATCGATCACTAAAGATTCGATCACAACATTGGTTTACTCCCTTTGAATCAATATGATTAATATCACTGACAGTTGACGAAACCATATCCTCTATCTGCTTCCTCTCTTTCAAGGTTGCGTGAAATGTTAGTCTCCTTCTGAATCTGAATCTCCCTCTTCTTGCAATAGCAATCTCAAAGGAAAAGATCAAGGCACATAACTCTTGGTTGTATGCATACAAATAAGAAGGAGAGACTATGATAATACTCAAGGATAATAAATAGTTTTGTATAATTATATAAGATCATTCAATAAAATATAGATAAATATCTTATATGCTTTGAACATATATACTCAATCCCCAATATATATTTTAATCTATCATATTATTTGATTATTAGATAACTAACAATGAGTATGAAATTTAAAAAAAAATCATAATGATAATATCATTCCCATAACATATTGATAATATGTAATTTAAATATTTCTTTGAAGGTATATATATATATATATATATATATATTCAATTTTCCATAATATATATAATCACCATATATATTATTCCTTTTAAAACAATATCATTTAAATGGGTACCATTACTAACTTTAATCTTTACATTATAAAAATATATTCATTTATATATAATTCTATCATGACATGTATATTAATATCCTATAATCTCTAACAAGAAAAGGAATATTATGAAATAAATAAATATTACTAGTAAAACATACCTTTTAAATATTATTAGTAAACATACCCTTATTCTTGAGACCTTTATCTTCTTATGTACACATTTGTTCATATCTACGTGTACTGTAGTGAATGACAACCTTATTTAAATCTCTTCTAGTTACCGATGCCCATCTTATCACGGGTCCCTTTGTATAGTATGTCTTACCATATTGTAAAGGCGTCAGGGTGATGAGAACTTTCTTCTGACCCATTCCCATGATGACGTGGCTTGTCCATCAAATCATTCATTTAATATATGTTTGATCGCCCCTTATGCATTGGGTGCTGTCTATAGTGCCATAAGGATGCACCACGCTACAAATTATTTGTAATGTTTGTCTTCGTGGGTCTGTTTTTAACTCCCACGATCCATGCAATTTCTTTAACTTTGTTATGTCCTAGTGGGTCCTTCATGATTATGTGGTACATGAATTTTGGACGAGACTTATATTCCTTACGAATCTATATCAGGTCCAGATCCCTGACGCATGTATCTCCCTAATTCATCTCTTAATTCACGTGGGGTGTTCAAGTACATATCAAAGTTGATTACAATGATGTCAACGAACCCATCAATGCAACTCCAATCTCTCGATCATGTAAAGGTTTATCCCATTTGAAACTTAGCATCCTTCCCGGTGGGTTGAGTGATGAAAAAATATAAATGGTTTGGCTGGAGTGTTCAACAGTGTCCTTGACTTGTCACAAATATTGGACAAATGGATTAATATGGCCTTCCTTATGTCTACAGTAGCCTCAATATAATCTCATGTTTGGTGAGAGGTTGATGTTTCTTCACCCTCAATCTTAAAGCTCCATCACGATGTTGCTTGTTAAGTAAGATTCAAAGGTAATCGAAGTTATGTCTACCACTTTGTTATCAACTCATAGATGGAACAACTGGAATAGAGGTTTGATCCTTGTGTGACGCGCGTTCTTAGTAGTGCTCATCTATGCTGACATATACTTTCCTCTTTATTATTGCCTTTGTAAATTAAACTTTTCCCTTGTGTGTATGTGTATAAGATGCCTGGAAATGTTCAAGATTTTTCTTCTTGCTGTGTTGGTTTTGTCGATACCCACTCTTGCATGTAATATCTGTTGCGTATTTGTTTCCCAACTTTTTGAAAACAAATTTTCGAAGGCACACAAGATGAATTAATTCTCTTTTTCTGCGTAGGAAAAATGAATTTTAGAAGTAGTGGTCTTTGACCAACGGTCATCCTTCCCCTTAGAGGTTATTAAAATACTTATTATGCTTCTTTTTACAAACACCTTCCACCTTTGTTTATTGTGTTGTTCAAATGTTAGGTGACGAGCTCCGATCTGAATAGACAAGATATTATTGTTTGCCAAATACTTATTTCTGTAATCTTCTTGTTCTCTCGGTATTAAACCACGACAATCCTATCTTGCAATCTCACACATTACCATTTTGTCATCTAAATGTGTTGCTTCATTGTTTTCATACACTTGCAGTTTGGCTCTGATACCATGTTAGATTTAGGATCTCTGCAAATGTAATAACATTGTTGTAATTTTTATGTGTTTCAATTGCAGATTTCCAAGATATATAAATATATCTTCAAGAGGCATGTCTTGTGAAGAGACATGTCTCTATGGCTATATATATTAATTAATCATTAATTAAAACATTATTAATTATAGCATATCTATATTATATAGAAATATATTATATATAATATATAGCATACTATATATATATATATAAGAGTATGTATAATTAATGATTAACAATAACCATAGAAAGGATTAACTCTAAGTCAGTTCAATCTGACAGAAGCTACAATTTAACATAAATGTTATATCAAAAGAGATGATAATATTGGTAAGTTTGATGCTAGAAGTGATGAAGGTATATTTCTTTTTTATTAATTGAAAAGAAAGGCTTATAGATGTTATAATTAGAGAATTAAGACTATTATGGAAAGTGCAAATGTGAGAATTGATGAGAAATTAAGGATACAAGAGAGAATAGTTGATTACAATTTAGATGATGATGTTGTTACTAAGCCAAGGAATGATTAGGTATTTCTTGAGACTAACAATGATTTGCAGAATGAAGGAGAGAAAAGGTAGGAACAAAGCTTGAAACCTACATTAGAGTCAAGAGTTGAGATAGAAACTCCTACTTCAGGAAAGAATATCATAAAGAATCACCCATTTGAGCAGATCATCTGAAGAAAAGATAAAGGTTTCATGACAAGAAGTAGAGTCAATGAAGAACTATGTTTGATATCTCAAGTTGAGCCTAAGAATGCAGATGAAGCATGTAAAGATGATCATTGGAAACAAGCTATGAAAGAGGAATTGGATTAGATAGTAAAGAATGAGACATGGGAATTGGTTCCTAGACTAGTAGACAAGAATTTAATAGGAACCAAATGGGTATTCAAAAACATGATGAATGAACAAGGTGAAGTTGTAAGAAACAAGGAGAGATTGGTATGTAAAGATTACTCACAACAAGAAGGAATAGATTATGAAGAGACCTATGCTTCAATGGCTAGAATATAAGCAGTAAGATTATTCTTAGCCTATGTAGCACAAAAGAAATTCAAAGTGTATCAGATGGATGTCAAGTCAGCATTTCTTAATAGAGAACTTGAAGAAGAAGTGTACATTGAGAAGCCTGAAGGTTATCTTTTGATAGATGACAAGGACATAGTATGCAGATTGAGGAAAGCATTGTATGGCTTGAAGCAAGCACCCAGAACCCGATATGCAAGGTTGGACAAGCATTTGACAAAGCTTGGATATAGCAAAGGTATGGAAAATAGTAATCTCTATTGGAAGAAATTGACGATGGTTTGATGATTTTGGTAATATTTGTTGATGATACCATATTTGGAGGTCATGATGAAGAAAGTGAGAAATTTGCAAAAGAGATGAAGAAAGAATTTGAAATGAGTATGAGAGGAGAGATGAAATATTTTCTAGGATTACAAATTGTAAAAAAATAAAGAAGGAATCTTTATTTCTTAGACTAAGTACTTGAAGGATTTACTGAAAAGGTTTGGTTTGGAAACATGCAAACTTGTTGGAACACTTATGGTAACTGGACACAAGTTATCTACAAAAGATGAGACACCTACTGTTGAACAAAAGAAGCACAAATCTATGATTGGAGGATTACAATATCTGACTCACACAAGGCTAAATATAGAAAATGAAGTTGGAAGTTTCAAGATTCCAAGTTGGTCCCAAAGAAGCATGTTATGTAGCAACTAAAAGGATATTTAGATATCTAAAGGGAACATCTGAGTTTGGATTGTGGTATGAAAGATCTAATGATTTCACTCTAAGTGCTTATACTAATGCAAATTGGGCAAGTAGTATGGATGACAGAAAGAGCACCAGTAGTGGAGCATTCTTTCTTGGAGGAAGATTTGTTTCTTGGTTAAGTAAGAAGTATGATTGTACATCACAAAGTACAATGAAAGCAAAATATGTTGCAGCATCAAAGAATTTCAATCAAGTTTTTTGGGAGAAATAGATGCTAAAGGATACAAGGATATAAATCAATCAACCTGTTGTTATATATTGTGAAAACGCAAGCATGGTAAATATGTCTAAGAATTTAGTGTTGTATTTTAAGGCCAAGAAAATTTCTATTAAGTATCACATGTTGAGAGAGAAATTTTTAGAGAAGGAAATCAAATTGGAGTATGTAACCACTAAAGAGCAGAATGCAAATATATTCACTAAGCCTCTTCCCAAAGAGACTTTTGAGTATTTATGAGGTATGCTTGGGGTTATGCCCCTTCCTACATCAAAGTAGAAGATGGAAGAGTGCATCAATCCAGTGTAACAAAACACCATTGTTGTCTAGACTAAATGCTGATTCTTCCTATATGGGGGAGTATCGGTGATAGACAGAGTCATCCAAGACTCTTGTTGGATATTGTTTTGAATAGTGTCTTTGGACACTTGAGCTAAGTAAGAATATGTTGTTATAGAGTTTGATGTAGTAAAGTTAGTTGCTGAAACCTTTGACAATGATGTCAATGGGGGAGAAGTTTCACATGAAAAACAATGAAAAATAATATGGAAAGAAAACATGTACAACATGATAATTGGAGAAATTTTCCATGAGAACAAAAAGTTTTGAAGAAGTATAGCATGGAATGATAGTTTGATAGAAAGCACATTGAGGTATATCAATTGGGGAGAATAATTGATGAAGAGGATTTGAAAAGAAAGATGAACAATCTTTTTGTTAGTATTCTTGGAACTAGATGTTTTTCATCTATGTTGCCATCAATGTCAAAGGGAGAGATTATTGTAAGAATAAATGTTGATGATATTCCTATGGGAGAGTATTGAGATATGATGATATTTTACATTCATGACTGAGTTTGTCATTAATGTCAACATAGCAGTTTTTTGTGGTATGTGACAGAAGAACAACAAAAAGATCAAGTTGTTACGGATGACTAGTTGAGTATTCTAACTATTCAAGGTTATGAGAATTACTTCTGAGTATCTGGTATATGTAGTTAATGTCAAAAGAAGAAATGATAAGTCTAGAAGAAGTTATGTGAGTTTGGTGATGTTTGTTTTGAGATAGAGTTTACAGAGGCGTGTTTTGGTAAACTTATTATATTTCTTAGCATAATTATTATTCTAGGAACCAAGGTTGAGGATATGAACAAGACATATTGGTGATGACATGGCTAAGCTCCCTCACCATAGCATTGTGTGTACAAAATTTATTCAAGTTGCAAGGCAGAAGATTAATGGTATCACTAAGTGTAATGTGTTCTAATGTGGTCCTATAATGATTAATTGAGAAGGTCTAACAACTGACTCAAGGAGCTATTTTGAGCACTTAGTATAAAGGAAGGAAATTTTCCTTTCTCAAGAATGACATGAATTATACTAATGCAAAGTAATTATAAGCAGAGAGAGTACGGAATGCGAAGTTGAGTAGAGCAGAGCAAAAGTGAAGGAAAATTCATTGTCAAGATTTTGCTAAGTGATCTAAGGTTTGATATTTGGATCCAAGGTTGGTGACCTAGTCTATAAGGTCTGATAGTGATTGGTTTAGTTGAAAAAAAAAAGGAAAGAAGAACATAATAGCAAATTGCATGTTTGAGCAATGAGCACTTCTAGTAGTTGAAATTGCATGTTTGGGTAGTGGGATCTTCTTGCACACATTGTACTACAACTCCTAATAGGGTTAGCACAACTCCTAACAGGGTTGGAATCTCTTAATATGGATTCAAAATCTCCTAACAGGAACCCAACATACTAAATGTTGTAATAGACTCCTAATATGGTCCATCCTCTAACAAGGAATATTTATATCAGTACATCATCTTTTGGGCATCATTCTCACTGGGGTTTTCCCTCTAATCAAGGGTTTCCCTAGTTAACATATTTGGTGTAATTTTCTATGTGTATCTTATTATGGTTTCTATTTACTTTGGTTGAATGGTTAATTTTATTTAAAGAAGATAAATGTTTTAATTTTCAAATAATTGATTCACAACCCCCCTCCCCCCCAGTTATCTTGGTGGACTATTGTTTCTAACAAGGATGACAAACATCAAAGGATGGATATGTCTAAAAATTTGATAGAAAGAAGGAAAAAATGGAGCTAGAAGCAAAGTCATAATCAGAATGGGAAAACATGTAGTAAATGGGCCTAATGGAGAGACAAAATGATACCTAATATGCATAGACTTAAGATTAATAATAAACGGGGCATGAAAACTGGTATTAGAGATGGGACTAGTTACAAGGATGCCACTTTCAAATAGAGCTAGAGATGGAAGAATAATAAAATATATCTCAATCTAATTTAAATTTAGAAACTAAAATTCATATGATGGATTAACAACTTTAAACAACATAAAAATATTTTTTTTAAATAATAAAAAAATCAAGTATCTAGATGTTTGAAAGTAGATTACAAGGATGCCACTTTCAAATAGAGTTGGAGATGGAAAAATAATAAAAACATATCTCAATCTAATTTAAATTTAGAAAATAAAATTCATATGATGGATTAGCAACTTTAAGGAACATAAAATTCTATTTTTTATAATAAAAAAATAAATATCTAGATGTTTGAAAGTAGAGTTTAATTATGTTAGATATTCAGAGGCGAAAGCCATTGTATAAAGAACATGGTGTGAGGCTTCTCAAAGATGACTATATTTAGATTTTTAATTAGCAGATCAATTCACTACATTTAAAAATTGTAAGCTCTATTATTTCCTCTTTGAATGTTTTGGAGTTTGATAGTAAAGAGAAAAAACATTTCAATGAAATAACAATAAAATTACAAGTTTAATGGTGTATTACTTTTATTCTTTTAGCTTTTGTCACCCACATATGAAAATTGAAGGAAAATCCAACTTTTTATGACATGTCTAAGATTTTTTTAAATTTTTTAAGGGCTTCTAGGAGATAGATGCAAAAGAACTTTATCTGGAGCTCCCTAATGTGTGATTGGGAGTGATGCTGATAAAAGATTTTGAGATTGGAAGGAGTACCAAGTGTCATGACATCAATTCAAAGGAATTCGGAGGAAGAGAGGATTCGAGGAAAATATATGGAATTTGAGATGTTTGGGGCATTCAACGAGGTGACGACCGTAATAGTGAACTTGAGCTACAAAACAAGGACATAAATGATATCTGAGATTCTTGTATTAATCTCTTTGGCCTATTTCAGTAACAAAATAATCATTACTACATTTCATTACTATGAAATAGTGCATATTTATCTATTTTACTACATTTCTTTATGACTGTTATTACAGGGATGTGAAACATCATTCAACCAAATTTCATAAGGTTAATTTAAAAAAACTGAGTTGGGATGCTTAGTTGGTAACAAAGAAAATTAAAAGAGTTTATATTTTAATTGGTTAGCATTGTTGTTACTTTTTATGTGATTTTTTGCTATGTATTTTTGTTGTTACTCCTCTTATGTGATTTTGTGTATGCCATGCATTTCCATATCTAATACCAATTGTATTTTATGTTGTTAATAGATTAATTTCTATTATAAATTGCTTCTTGGATACATTACAACAAAGAAGTGTACAACCCAAGGTCTTAACATTAGTTAATCAAGACTAGATAATTTTTGAGCTTGTTGCTCAACATACTTTCTTATCACTATAAGTGTTTTGGACTTAGATTTTAGATTTTGGGCAATGAGAATTTTCATTACATGATTGTATTGTTTTGCTCCTCTTAGATGGTGCATATTTCTTATGATTACATTGCACCACCTAATGAACTATCAAAAACTATTGAGATATAGATCACTAATGGCTTATCATTCCTTTGAGTTAAATATATTTACATTATAGAACTCAAAATAATAATTTAGATAGTTGTCCAAAGTGTTGTAACACCATTATCTTTGCAACTCTAAAACACATTGGCATTCATAATCATTTTAACTATATTTCTCTATTTTTTGTTTTATTTCATATCAATAAATTTAGAAACAACCCATGTTTGACCATTTTTTTTATCCCTAATAATTTTCATCTATCATAAAATATACATACATAGGAGATATAAGTCATATTTGTATCATGAAATAGACCTAGCTTAATTTTGAATTTACAAATTAAAGTTTTCTCCCTATTGTATATACATAAAAAATTAGATTGATATTTCACATTAAACATTATCTATACACCATCTTTAATCACATTTTATGATTTAATTCATTAGACATTGGCACATTTTACACATAATTATTTAACAATAAACTATTTTATGAAACATGTGAATAATCAAACTATAAATGTTAATATTTATAGATCATTTTAGTAAAAATAAAACTATTATTTCCATCAATGTTTAAGATGAAATGATTGAAATTAACATTGATTATAATTAATTAATTAATTAATTACACACACACACACACAGACACAGACACAGACACAGACACACACACACACACACACACACACACTTTTAATTTATGTTTAAATATGCATCCATCTTACTTCTCTTAGGCTAGTTCTATACATATAACTCTGTTAACCCAAGAAGAATGAATTTTTATAATTTAAGTATAAATAAATAAAACATTCCTATATATTTTTTAAAATTATAAATTTATGTATCATTCATAACAATGGCTTCACTTGTAGTTATTAATGGATAATCCTTTTGTTAATATAAATAGAGTGTTATGGGTTTCGATCTCATTTGATGAACTTTATTATAGCTTTTATGATTAATTAGAAAATTCCCATCAGAGTTATTTGATGAAAGTTTTTTATTCAACATATAGTGACTAATATTTGGCATTTATTGGATAAAAGGTTTTTATTCAACATATAGTGTTTAATATTTGACATTTATCGAATGAAAGATTTTTATTCAACATACAACATCGAATATTTGATATTTAGTGTTAAACATTTATGTTGAAAAGATGAACATAATTTGTGTTCAACCAAGCTAAGATAACTAATTTATATTGGAAAGAAGTTGATATCAAAGTCTACATTTTAATCAAGTGAAGGATTAGAGTGAACAATACTAGGACAACATGTGATATCATAAAAATATTTAGATTGATTTAAATTACAAATAAAATAAATTTTAAAAGTAAACACTATATCAGTATTGATGAAAATAACTTAGGTAAGTTTGACTTAAGTTCTTGATAAAAGGTTTATTTATTTATTATTTAACAACAAGAAAGTTATACAAATGTTATAACAAGGTTTGGGGAGCATTGGTGAAAGCAAAAATGTGAAAATTGATTGGATGTTCACAAAGTCTATATTTTAACCAAAAAAAGGATTAAAGTGAATAATACTAGGGCAACATGTGATATCATGAAAGGATTTAAATTAATTTAAATTACAAATAAAATAATTTTAAAAAGAAAATACTATGTTAGTATGAATAAAAATATTTGATGTAAGTTTGACTTAAGCTCTTGATGAAGGTTTATTTCTTGGTTATTTCACAACAAGAAAGTCATAAAAATGTTATAACGAGGTTTGGGGAGCATTGGTGAAAGTGAAAATGTGAAAATTGATTGGATGTTCAATTTTGAAGGAGATTCAAATAACGAAGAATCCACTAAAAACAAGTCAAATATTCTTCATAAAAGAATTCAAAAAGTTAGATCACTAGAGACAAAGATAGTATAGTTTATACTAGAAGAAAATTAGCAATTATGAGTTATATTTTTTTGAAATAAATCTTCAATATTAAACCAGTAGAATATAAATACTCAATGTTAAACCAATAGAATTTTAAAGATGATACAAAATAGTTATTTGCCACATTTTTTATAGATTCTAAATAGATTTTTATAAAAAATATTCAAAAGCAATTGTATTACTTTTTCAATCTCCTTCCATAAGTAGTTTATATTTTTATTTTATAAGGGATACAATTTTGATTATTTCTAATAATAATAATTAATCATAGTGCATAATAATAATTAATCTTGACTTCAACCACTTACAGATCAAACAAAAAAGTGATTCTTTCAAATTTAGATTTGTAACATAGTATTTCAAGTGTGTCTAATGTCTCATATAGTTTCACATGAGAAGCCTTTCATCTAAAACTCCACAATCTTCTAAGTGTGTTCAGTACCTCTTCAAATATTATGAAAATAATCCCTCCTCTATTACAAAAAGTAAAAAATACAAATTAAATATTTTCATATTAGACAACCTTTCCTCCAAAAGTCCACAACTCCTCTAAGTGTGACTATTATCTCCTTAAGTTCTTGATAAATCACCAACCAAATATAAATATAGAAAACTAAAACCATAAGAACATTTCTACACTTGTCGTTTTAAGGGACAAATATGATGCCAAACCCCTCATTTTCCTTAGGTACACATAGGATACTTCTCATGCAAAAAGTCTATTAGAAAGGGAATGTTAGGTTAACATACAAATATTTTCATTGGTGGAAACATAATTCATTATTAGAGTTTCTAGTGTTGCTGACAGTTTGGACATGCCAAGAATGTGAAAATTTCCTAGGGCTAGGGTCCCATGGGCACCTGCTTTCTTAAAATAGAGCAGGTTCCCTTAAAATTTTATAAGAATATTTTAAAAGGGAAGTAGTCCGATGGATTTATATGTGAATCCATTTCAAAAAAAATAGCTCCAAAATTGAAGGAGGCTAGTTGTCTTATGATTTTAAAAAATTAAACTTATATTTCTTCATAAATTTTTTTAGTGGGATTATTTTATTTTGATGGGAAAATGAAGAGTAGGTTGTTGACAAATAAAAGAAATCTTCCCTAAGCCGGTGGGGCTATTTCTAGCCCTATCCCATTTTTTACCCTCTTAAACTAAGTGGGCTAAAAATTTGGAGCTCTTATTTTATAGGAAAATATTCTAAATAAACCTTTAGCCCCCTTTCAAAAATTATCATGGGGCTATCCACTTTAGAACAATAGAGCCCAAGCCCCTCCCATGGGACCCCTATCTAACTCTAGGATAGGTATATAGATCACAGTTAGACTATTTTGATCAATAATGATATAGGATTTATCAGATAGGTCAATAACTTCAAGAATATGAGATATGGGATGCTTTTTATCTACTATTATTATTTATAGTGTTAGTATATAATTCACTATAAGATACAATAGTATGAAGTGGTACAAGTCTTAGAAGATAGTGTTACAATACACCATTTGATGATTGAGTTACTTGGCATAACATTTGAATTGGATTGGAAATTTAGTTACTCAACATTTTTGGGACAAAATACAAGACCTTAAATCATGGATAACACAAGTTAATTTCTTACTTTGGTTTCTGTAAAAACATGTTTTGTAAATCCTTATTGGCATAGTCTAAATTAAGGAATATTTGATTTGTATAAATGAAAGTATTTTTTTATTTGAGTATATTCAAGATGATTATTTAATGTTGTTGTGATGTGTGAGCCTTGATGTTGAATGTCAAAATAGGGAATATGTAAACTTAATTAGAACTAATCAACTATTGAGATGCTCATAGTTCAAAATTTTGTTGTAATACTTTATTGTATTAAACATTCAGTCCTTAAAGGTGGTTTTAACCTTCACCTTTGAGTAGTGAACTTCACTGTTTGTTCTCTCAACTCTTCACAGGATTACAAACCTCAAATAGGATCTAGAGTCCTAATAGGGACTTATGTACTGAATTTACTTTAATAATAAAAAGTATAGTTATCCTTACAAGGATATTTATAGATTATTTAATAATCTTGGGGGTTCAATATCCATTAAGGTTTTCCTTTGGAAAGGGTTTCCTTCAGATCAGATCATGGTGTTATGAGTTCTCTTGTTGTGTATTATTTACTTCTATTCTTATAGCTTGAGGAGGATCCTAATGGATGTAATAATCTTAAAGAGAAAATTTCAAGCAATAATTTAAGACTTGGATGAAGCTAATATAGATAAAGATAAGTTGAAGAATAAGCTCAAAGATGAAGAAGATTATATTACAAGGCCTAAGGAATGTATTAATGTTTCTAGAATCAAAAGGAAGGAACTGGTTCAAAAGATGAAAGAAGAGCCTAAGGTAATTGAGTTATAATCATTAGCATATCTAATTGAGAATCTAAATAAGGAAAGGGAATCTCTTCAAAATGAATACAAAGCCAGTATTCTTCAAATAGCCAAAGAGATTGAACAAGAATAAGAAGATAGAGAAATGTTTAAAGAAACTTTGAAGGTAAAATCAAATGAATTTCATGGTTTGAATGCTCAACTTGGATAGATGTATTATAATGATTTATAATAATTGAGAGGGGAGTGAATCGGTTATCTTTAGGTCCAAATGTACCAATTCAACTTTTAACATCTTCAAACAGCTTAATCTATCTCATAAAACATCTTGGTCTATAGAGCAACTTATCATCAAATTAACATTCTTTAACTCTTTGTTATGTCTATAAGTGTCAACTAATAGTAAAATAAACAAATATAAAAATAGAATGCATAAAGTAACATCCACACATGTAAATGACACTTTGACACCGAGATTTAACGTGGAAACCCAATTTGGGAAAAACCACCAAGTAACTATTGATCTCTAAGCCTAAGTTTCCTAACACTTAGTCATTTAGTAGGAAAGGTTGCCCAATCATCATTGCAACCAAGTAATCTAGTAAAGTTTGAGTACATAAGGAATTTTTTATTTTGCATCACATGTCAAAAAAGTCAACAATTTCTAAGCACCTTAGTTGAGAGTTTGTGCACATATAAGCCAAGCATACATAGTTGAGACCGAGAAAACATATAAGTTGAGAATACACAATTAAGACTGAGAAAATTGAAAGACAATTGTTGTTGAGTAAATAGAATAGATTGAGTGTGTAGAAGCTGAGTGACAATAAGAATATTAGTTATGATCGAGTGTCAGAACATTCAAATGCCGAGTAAACCAATTTTGACATATGAGTTTGTAATTGCACAAATGCCTATGTAAATCATTTTGGCTGACTTCTATACACCATTTAATGATTGTAGATATAGTTAAGATGGATTTTTATGTATCTTTATAGAAGCTATTGATCCTAAGGAAAGAAGATCAACCAATCAGAAAATTAGAAGGGAAATGACAAAAGGGATGAATTATGAAATGCTGATTATGATCTAGAACTTCCAAATATTATCTATTTAAAGGGGGTTCTAACCCTAGGATCATAAGAAATGTAGGATGAGCGATGGGTAATATGCGAATGAATGGGTGAATGCACAAGTGAAGGTGCAAACAAGAACAAAATAGAGCAAGGAAGGCTAAGTCTAAAATATTAGACAAAGCGACCTAAGTAGTGAAGGACATAACTGAGATATCAGATTAAGAGATCAAACTAAGATATTGAACAAAGGAGACTCAAAATTAGCTTTCAAAATAGACTGAGGGTCAGGTGCTAAATTAGTTTTGATAGGTTAAGTAAGGGAAAATCTCTTAACAAAGTGATCTTAACAAATCTATTTAAATCTCCTAATAGTTTCCTCACTTAATTGTAAGTGTAAAATCCTTTAATAGGGTAAGACCTTATAGCCTTAAACACTTTTAACAAGGTAGACCCTTCACCTATTAGATCATCTATTATGATCAAAATTGTAACCCTAATTAGTTAGCTTTATTGTTGCAACAATGAACATTTGTGGGTTTCCTCCCCACCCCAAATTTACCTTCACATTGAAGTATTTATGGGTTATCAAATAATTTGTGTTATATGTTGACACTTGTCATGGATGTTATGTTTTGATTTCATTTTAGCCTTACAGTTTTGATGTTAGCTCTAAGATATGAGATGAGTAAGATGTGAAATCAATAATTTTTTTTTGCTAGTAAAAGTTTAAGATCCTGATTTACCCCCCTTCCCCTCTCAATATCTTTTTTCCCATTAAATCATTCCAATAATTGGCATTAGAGCATAGTTCTCTGGAAGAAGTCTAACAACTTGAGAGGATCAGATCTTGGAGATGGAGGAATACAAGATGGAAAAAGCATTAAGAACAAGATGATTGAAATCCTGATCATATTGCAACAACCTGAAGGAGCGAAAGAAGAGTTAAGAAAATCCTTGACTAAAAAGAAACCAATAGCCATTCATCAAAATGACACACTAAACAAGGAAATTGTTAGAAAGGTTAATCTTCCCTTAGATGTATTTAATTGGGATATTACAAGGATCCCTAAATGTAGTTTGTCCTATTGTACACGTGTGAAGGACATGTCATTATTTGTCCTTTATTCCACATGTGAGGACAACTCATTTTTATAATTTCTTTATTAAGGAATTTAGTTTATCCTCCTTAAGAGGATTGTGACACTTTGCACACACCTATTATGAATGTGGCATTCATAGAAATGGGAGTTACACATGCGAACACATGCAACTCCTTTCTCATCTCTTTAAAAGAGATGCTCCTCTTTCTTTCTTCTTTACACATCATTTTGATGTTATTGTATTGAGCTATTTTGCTCCAACACTCTCTCTCTCTTCTCTTGGCATTTTCCTTCATTCATAATACTCACAAGGGGTTTTCTTTGCTTTCCCCTTATAAATCCTTGTCTCCATTGTTGAACCATCTTGGTGTATGCTCTTGGATTTTGCTTATCTCATGGTAATATTGTTTCACACTTAACTTACTTGGATTGTTTCTCATTCCTTGCTCTATCTTTTCGTTTCTTTCATGGTATCAGAGCTTGGTTACTAATCCTTGTTTTTAAGTTTTGTGTTGAAGGTTGCCATTCATTAGAGCACACCTTATTTGGAGACGTCATTGAGAGAAGAAGTTAGTGTTGTGGTTGTTTTCTCATTCTAACATCTTGTGTGTGTTGTTTAGTGTGGAGCCTGATCAGTCCCCAAGTGGGAGATTGTTAGATTGTGGTGACTGATCAGGAAAGTACTGTACATACTTCATAAATAGTGGAGTTCGGGGCATCACCCCGGATTTTTTTTTTTTTGGAAGTAGCCGACATGGTAGCCGACATATTATGGCCGACATGTTATAACCCTAAAGTGATTTAATACTTGTATAAAAAGGGCTTAGGGTTGGGTATTTTTTATGTGTGGTGATACGAAATTGGTTCTTGCGGTGGTATTGAGCTGTAAGGGATTACAGATTGTAATCAGGTTGTAATCACTGGATTGTAATAAGATCGGACTTGCTGTTTGGTGGACGTAGCCCAGGGATTGGGTGAACCACGTTAAATCTTGGTGCCTTGTGTTCATTTCTATGTGTTCTATTATTTTTTGTTATTGGTTATATTTGCATGTAGTTTTTATTTCTGTCCGTGGTTTATCCTAACAAGTGGTATCAGAGCCTAGTTGTTTCTCAGTTATCCTTTGCAGGAAAGTCTCACGGTTAAGTGGGAGTCTCACGGTTGAGTGGGAGCAATGGTAGATGATGGTAAGCTGAGGGTTGATAGGTTTAATGGGCAGAACTTCCAGTTATGGAAGATGCAAATGGAAGACTATTTATATCAGAAGGATTTATGGAAGCCGTTGGAAGGAAAAGCCAAGAATCAGGGAACTATGTTAGAGGCTGAATGGGATCTTTTGGACAGAAAGGCACTCAGAAGCATTCGGTTATGCTTGGCACCATCGGTGGCATTTAATATTACAAAAGCAAAGATGACAGAAGATTTGATGAAAACCCTAGCGACACTATATGAAAAGCCCTCCACTTCAAATAAGGTATTTCTCATGAAGCGTTTATTTAATATGAAAATGGTAGAAGGTGGATCTGTTGCAGATCATTTAAATGAGTTTAATACTATTACTAGTCAATTATCTTCTGTGGGTATCAATTTTGATGAAGAAATTAGGGCTCTCTTGATTTTGTGTTCTTTGCCTGAAAGCTGGAATGGCTTGGTAATGGCGGTGAGTAATTCTGTTCTTGGATCAAGTACCCTAAAATATGATGATGTGATCGGTGTTATTTTAAGTGAGGAAACTCGTAGAAAATCCTCAGGTGGATCTACATTAGGAAGTGCTTTAAATGCACAAAGCAGGGGCAGAACGACTGAAAGAGGAAGTAACTCTGGAAATTGTGGGAAATCAAGAGGAAAGTCAAAGGGGAGGAGGTCTCAATCGAGAGGACCAAATGATTGTTGGTACTGTGGGAAACCAGGGCACAAAAAGAAAGATTGCTAGACTCGAAAGAAAAATGAAGGAGATAAATCAGATGGAGACAAAGAGGCAAATGTGGTAAGTAATAAATTCGAAGAGGATGCTTTGCTTCTGTCTTTAGAGAGTGTTGATGATTCATGGGTTTTAGATTCTGGTGCTTCTTTTCATGCTACACCTCACAGAGGTTATTTCATTGATTATGTCCAAGGGGATTTTGGGCTTGTTTATTTGGGGGATAATGAACCCTGTCAAATTGTTGGAAAGGGAAAAATTAAGATTAAGTTGCAGAATGGGAATCATTGGCTACTACATGAGGTAAGACATGTTCCAAAGCTGAGTAGGAATTTAATTTCAGTAGGGCAACTCGGTGATGAGGGTTGTGTAATTACTTTTAATGATAAAAATTGGAAGGTTTCAAAAGGTTCCCTTGTAGTAGCAAAAGGTGTGAAAGTAGGCACCTTATATCTTTGTACAGGTCATATTGTTCCTTCTACTTTGATTGTTTCAGAGAAAAATGAATATTCAGGAACAATTACTGCAGTTGAGCAGGGAGAACAAATAGCTGCTGTAGATTCTGATACAGCGCTGTGGCACAATAGACTTGGGCACATGAGTGAGAAAGGTATGAAAGTACTTCATTCAAGGAAAGTTTTACTAGGTCTAAAATGTGTGAATATGGATTTCTGTGAAAGTTGTGTATGGAAAACAAAAGAGAGTGAGTTTTGTAAAGACAGGGAAGGAAAACAAAAAGGAGAAATTAGAGCTTGTGCATACAGATGTATGGGGACCGGCTCAGGTATCTTCCCTTGGTGGCTCTCATTATTATGTTACATTTATTGATGACGCAACTAGAAAAGTATGGGTTTATTTCCTTAGACAGAAATCTGATGTATTTCAAACTTTTAAGAAATGGAAATGCTTGGTTGAAAATGAGACTGGTAAGAAACTAAAATCTCTCAGATATGATAATGGTGGTGAGTATTGCAGTGATGAATTTGAAGATTATTGCTCCACTATTGGTATTCGTAGACAAAAAACTGTTCCAAGGACTCCACAGGAAAATGGAGTGGCTGAACGCATGAACAGGACTATAATGGAGCGCGCAAGGAGCATGAGGTTGCATGCTGGGTTGCCCTTACACATGTGGGTGGAGGCTGTCAATACTGCAGTATATTTGATTAATAGAGGTCCTTCTACTCCTTTGGGCTGTGGTATTCCAGAGGAAGCATGGACTGGTAAGAAGGTGAGTTATTCTTTTCTCAAGACCTTCGGTTGTGAAGCTTTTGCTCATATAGACTCTGAAAATAGAACCAAGCTAGAAGCTAAATCAAAGAAATGTGTCTTTGTTGGATATGGCATTAATGAATTTGGATATAGGCTTTGGGATTTTGAAAATCATAAAATTATAAGAAGCCGGGATGTCATATTCAATGAAAAAGTGTTGTACAAAGATCTGTTGCAACAACATGAGAAGAAAGAAGATGATTATGTAGTGCTGGATGATACTCCAAAAGCTGATGTTCCAGCCATTCCTCATGATGTGCAACAACTGCAACAAAAAATACCACACACACCAGTGAATGTTAGACGGTCAACAAGGCCAATTAGACCTCCACAAAGGTTTTCTCCCTCTTTGTATTCTATTTTAATTACTGATGCTGGTGAACCTAAAAGTTATGATGAAGCTGTGTAGGTGGATACTAAGATTCAGTGGGAGTCTGCAATGAAAGATGAAATGGACTCTTTGCTGAAAAATAAGACATGGGATTTGTGCAAGTTGCCTGCAGGTAAAAAGGCTTTACAGAATAAATGGGTTTACAGGTTGAAAGAAGAGGAAGGAGGTAAGAAAAGATTTAAGGCCAGGTTAGTTGTAAAAGGATTTGCACAGAAAAAAGGAATTGATTTTGATGAGATATTTTCTCCTGTTGTTAAAATGACTTCTATTCATACTGTTTTAAGTCTTCTGGCTACTGAAGATTTGTATTTAGAGTAGATGGATGTTAAAATAGCCTTTCTTCATGGTGATTTGGATGAAGAAATATATATGGCTCAGCCACAGGGTTTTGAGGTCAAAGGTAAGGAGAACTTAGTGTGCAAATTGAAGAAAAGTTTATATGGCCTGAAGCAAGCACCTCGGCAATGGTATCTGAAATTTGACAGTTTTATGCATGAGCATGGATATAACAGGTGTCATTCAGATTACTGTGTTTATTTTAAGAGGTTGGATGATGATAGCTACATTATTTTATGTCTATATGTTGATGATATGCTTATAGCTGGGTCTAACATGCATCATATTAAGGGGCTAAAATGCCAGTTAGCACATGCATTTGCTATGAAGGATTTGGGGGCAGCAAAACAAATCCTTGGTATGAAGATTTGCAGAGATAGGAAGAATAGAACATTGACACTATCTCAAGCTGATTATGTTGAGAAGGTGTTGCAACGTTTCTCTATGGAGAATGCTAAAGTTGTCAGCACACCTTTACCTGGTCATTTGAAATTGACTAAGGAGATGTGTCCCAAGACATAGGAAGAGGAGGATAAGATGTCCAAGGTACCCTATGCTTCAGTTGTAGGAAGTTTGATGTATGCTATGGTATGCACTAGGCCAGATATTGCACATGCAGTGGGAGTCGTTAGCAGGTATATGAGTCATCCAGGTTTTGAGCATTGGAATGCTGTCAAGTGGATTCTCAGATATTTGAGAGGAACATCCAATAAGTGTTTACACTTTGGGGGCTCTACTACTGATTTACAGGGCTATGTTGACTCAGATTTGGCTGGGGATATTGATACCAGGCAGAGTACTATAGGTTATGTCTTTACTGTTGGTGGGGCAGCCGTGAGCTGGGTTTCTAGGCTACAGAAGATTAATGCTCTCTCCACTACAGAGGTAGAGTATGTTGCTGCTACAGAGGTAGCCAAAGAGATGATATGGCTTCAGTTCTTCTTGGAAGAATTGGGACATCCTCAGAAGGATAATTATTTGTTCACAGATAGTCAGAGTGCCATTCATCTTGCTAAGAATTCAGCTCTGCATTCTAAGACCAAACACATACAGTTGCGGTACCATTTCATTCAGTGAGTTTTGGAGGATGGACAGTTAAAACTGGAGAAGATACATACCAATGAAAATCCAGCAGATATGTTGACAAAGGTTGTCACAAGGGAGAAGTTGAACTCCTCTTCAGCTTCAGTTGGTCTTTTAGACTAAATGTGAATAAAAGAACAACAGAGTCCAGGGTGGTTTGATCCAGTGGGAGCCCCATGCGGTAGTTGTATTGCTACAGGATCAGTCTCCAAGTGGGAGATTGTTGTTTAGTGTGGAGCCTGATCAGTCCCCAAGTGGGAGATTGTTAGATTGTGGTGACTGATCAGGAAAGTACTGTACATACTTCATAAATAGTGGGGTTCGGGGCATCACCCCGAATTTTTTTTTTTTTGGAAGTAGCCGACATGGTAGCCGACATATTATGGCCGACGTGTTATAACCCTAAAGCGATTTAATACTTGTATAAAAAGGGCTTAGGGTTGGGTATTTTTTATGTGTGGTGATACGAAATTGGTTCTTGCGGTGGTATTGAGCTATAAGGGATTACAGATTGTAATCAGGTTGTAATCACTGGATTGTAATAAGATCGGACTTGCTGTTTGGTGGACGTAGCCCAGGGATTGGGTGAACAACGTTAAATCTTGGTGCCTTGTGTTCATTTCTGTGTGTTCTATTATTTTTTGTTATTGGTTATATTTGCATGTAGTTTTTATTTTTGTCCGTGGTTTATCCTAACAGTGTGTGCAGGTTTTATTGTATTATTTTTTTATCATTGTTTACTAACCCTCTTTGGAAGGCTTGCCGCCAAAGAGTTTTCCTTTCAAAATTTCAATTTTTTTTTGTTCTTATTTTGGAAGGCGTGCTGCCAAAACAAGAAGCAGATATCATTCATATTATAACACTCATTTATTATAAAGTGTGCATTTTTTTAATATTTAAAACAAAAGTTATTAATTTTCTAATATTTCACTTGGAGGAAATACTCCATTAATATTAATTGTGTTTAATATTTTACTTATCTCATATTTGTTAGATAAAATTGTTTCATAAACCTTATAGACAATTTAAAATTTATTATAATTTTTTGAAATTTGTTATTTATTCCATTTTTAACATTTCAACTTTAGCAATTCTGAGATTTCCTAATCTACACTTAATTTTTTTTTAGTATCTTCCTTTCCAGTCTTGAGCTTTTCTTGTTTTCATTCCTATTCTTGCCTTTAAATCGATTGTCTCTTTCATTTTTCTTACCTTTTATTGCTCTTTGTTGCCCTTTCCTTCTTGCGGCTGACCTTGTTTGATTTTGCAAATTCAATCTGAAGTTTTTGCTTGTTTGCTCAGTTTGTCTTCCTCTCGTGCTTTGTCATTCTTCAAAAATCGTGGGCTCTCTCAATCCTGCATTCTCTTATTGCTTAAATTGTGAGCTTTCCTAATTTGGTTGATATCATGGTTATTGGATTCAAGCCTAATCTTGCATGAGATTTATATTTCTTTAAGTGAAAATTGGTAGTGTTTCTTCCTTACCTTGTTCTCTGTAGCTCTGTTTGCCATCTCTCTCACTCGGCTTACCCTCCCTCCATCTCAGGATACCCTTAACTTTGTATGCATTTGGGAAGGCTGCGGGTTCTTTATTTACTACTAGTTATTTATTTACTGCATTGTCTCTTTCTGCTCTCTCAAGAGCTTTCGGTGTTGGCTGCTATGTTGGGTTTGCTACCGTGCTTTGACAAACCTGTGGCTCCTCCCTTTCTTTCTCAAATCTGAACACTTTTATTCTTGGTGTTTTAGGATTTGAGCTGTAGATTGGTGTTCAAGTGTAACACAAAGCATCTTTTTCATAGGGCATTTCAAATTTGCATGGGCGTTTCAATCTGCATGGGCGTTTCAACCCTACGCAGGCGCCTGAAAGCAGATTTGGAAGTAGTTTTCAGCAAAGTACTCCACCATTGCATTAGCTGTGTCACCTGTATCAAAGACTTGTAGACATTCAGCTTCCTCCATTTTTTTAAAACCTTTTTGCATGTGTTCAATCACTGCTTTTATCGTTTTGTCTTATTCTAAAAGTTTAACATTTGTTTTGTCTTTTCTCTTTAGCAACATTTTATGCATTAGCTTTGGTTATCATCATTGTTACGATTATAAGTTTTTTAATTAAAAAAATTACATAAATTATTGATTATTTATAAGGATCATAAGTTTGGTCCAAATTTTGGATTTCATTATAATTTCGTCATTTAGGAATTTGTTCATTCATCTTTAATTAGTTATAATTGATTAAGTGTTTCTATAATGAAGTTATAAAATTAATTTATAACTTCAAATATTGACACTTATAAGTTTTTTTAATCATTTCAAATTATTAGGAATCCTAATTATAGCTTGTCTAATTTGTTTTTAAACATAATTATCATTTAATCATTATAAATCGCCTCTGCATTATTCTTTTGTTACAGATTAATAATCATTTCTAACGACTCTGCTTGCAGGATTTTGTCAATCTATTTCACCTTAATAATTATTAATCATTGTTTCTAACATCTGCTTGCAGGGTTCTATCATTCTGTTTCAACTTAAATCATTATATTCTAACGTCTTATTTTGCAAGATTGTATCTTTTATTCAGACACTTAATCATAGTTCTCTTAGCAAGTTTTAATTTAATTAATTCTAGTTATTTTTTTTTTAAGTCATATTTCTATTGGGGGGACAACCTTGATTCCAGAAATAAAACTTAATCATACTAATTATCATTCCTGGAAGACTCACATTTCGTTCATTTTTCATTTTAAACACCTCTTCGAGATAGCCACTGATCCTTCTGTTGAACCTGGTTCAGCGACTACTCAAGATGAAAAAGATACTTGGAAACTTAAAAATGAAGAATCTTTAGGTTTAATTGGTATTTCCATTATTTTAGATTTATATGTGTTAATTGCACTCTATTCTAAAGCTCATGATGCCTGGTTAATTTTGCAAACCAAGTATGACAGTGGAGATGAATATCACAAAATATAGTTGCAGGATCAACTTGAAGATCTTAGGTATACATATTTTAAGACTATGGATGAATTTTTGTTAAAAATTGATTCTATTAAAAGCCAAATTATTGCTTTAGGTGTTCAGTTAGATGACATTCATTTAATTCATATTATTCTTAAAAAGTGTCTTCCTAGATAGTTTCAACAGTTTATAACTAATGTTTATGCACAGCTTGCTATTCCTACATTAACTACTCAGTTAACTTATGTTATTTTTCAAACTTTATTAAGAAAGGAAGAAGCTAAGCTAATTCATTTTGGTACCCTTAAATCAATTGAACATGCATTTATGTCTTGAAATTCAAATAATAATAATTTTTGTTCAAATAATAATATTAATAATCATAATAACAAACACTATAATAATAATTCTAATAATTTCAATAATAAATCTCATGCCAAATATAACAATAATAACAATCACCATAACAATCATCATAATAACAATCGCAATAATAATAATCAAAAAAATCATTCAAATTCCAAAACTCATTGTTCTTATTGTGGCAAAGATGGTCATACTGTCAATAACTATTTTAAAAAGCAAAATGATTAAAAACCTATGAACAACAGTAACCATAATCAAAAATCAAATCATAAAAAAGGTAAATCTATTGGTTCCAATTCTCGTCATGCTTTTACTTGTAGCATTAATGTTTGTAGACCTTTAGAATGGATTGTTGATAGTGGTGCATCACAACATGTAACTTCTCATAAAGAAAATTTTGATTCTCTGCAACCTGATAGTGCCAACATTCCTATTCAGTTAGCAAATATCAGACTTGTAAAGTTGAAGGTTTAGGTGATGTCACTATTCCTAATGGTAAATTGCATGATGTATTGTATGTGCCTAATCTGAAAACTAATTTGCTTTCTATTTCAAAGTTATGTCAGGACTATAAAGTTGAATTCTATAAAGATACATGTTATGCCATAGATCTTTAAACTAAACAAGTGATTGCTCATGCTAAAATGGATAATGCCAACTTATTTAAATTCCATGAATTTGTTAGTTCACGATATTCTTTACATACTTCCATTGATTTCAATATATGGCATGAAAGACTTGGCCATTTAAATTTGGATTATATTTCTTTAATGCAAAAAAGAGATATGGTTGATGGCTTGCCTCGCATTATTCCTTCTAAGATTTCTTGTACTAGTTGTCTGAGTGGTAAAATGCATAGGGAGCCCTTTCCAAGTGGTAAATCATGGCGGGCAACTCATAAGTTGCACCTTGTCCATAGTGACCTTTTGGGCCTCATGGAGAATAACTCCATCCAAGGTTCTTGGTATGCACTTACCTTTGTTGATGATTTTTCTAGACGAACTTGGATCTATTTTTTGCATAGCAAGGATCAAGTTCTTGATATATTTATTGAATTTTAGTTATATGTTGAAAGGCAATCTGGCTTTAAACTTAAAATTCTCAGAACTGATAATGGAAAGGAATATGTGAATAATGCTTTTCATTCTTATTTGAAATCATGTGGAATTAAACACGAGCTTACTATTCCTTATACACCATAGCAAAATGGTGTGGTGGAAAGAAAGCATCAGACCATTGTTGAAATGGCTAGATGCATGTTGCATGCTAAGAATCTACATTATACATTTTGGGTTGAAGCCATGTTTTGTGCAACTTATATTCTTAATAGTACTCCTACCAAAGCTCTCAAGGATATTACTCCAGAAGAGGCTTGGTCTAGTAGGAAACCTGATTTACATCATTTGCAAATTTTTGGATCTGTTGCTTATGTTCATACTCCTAAATAGAAAAGGCATAAATTAGATGCTAAGTCTTCTCCTTATATGTTTGTTGGTTATGATGAAAAAACTAAGGGTTATTGTGTTTATGATTCTACTACTAACAAAGTTCATGTTGCTAGAGATGTTTGCATTGCAGAAAATGGTGTCCATGACTATTCTACTACACATGATGCAGAATTCAGTGGCACTAAAATTGTGCTAGTGGAGGACCAACCTCCTTCTCTTAACCCTACTCCTCTTAACCCTACAACTCAAGCACCACCTATTATTTTTGCTTCTACTAGTAATGATATTCAAGTAGCTACTAATGATGCTTTTATTGATAATGATTCTTCCTCTAGTGATGATTCTGTTACAACTAAATGTAAACCTAAATGGGCTCAAAACTTAATCAATGAAAGTGATGACTAAATTTCTAGATTTGGTGGAATTAAACATAGAAGGATTAATTATTGTAATTATGCTTTGATGACTACTATTATGAATTCTAATGATCCTAAGTCTTTTGATCAAGCTAACTCTCAACCTCATTGGCAAAAGGCCATGCAAGAGGAATATGACTCTTTAATTGCTAATCAAACTTGGGACTTAGTCAAGTTACCTCATGGCAAGAATATAGTTTCGTGTAAATGGTTATACAAAACAAAATTGAATGCTAATAATGAAATTAGTAAATTTAAGGCTAGATTAGTTGCTAGAGGTTTTTCACAAATAGAAGGATTAGATTATAATGAAACTTTTGCTCCTGTTGCTAAAATGCCTATTATTAAATTAGTTCTTGTGTTAGCATCTAAAATGAATTGGCTTGTTCACCAAATGGATGTTAAAAGTGCCTTCTTAAATGGTGATTTACATGAAGAAATCTATATGGCTCAAGCCCTTGGATTTATTAAGAAAGGTAGTGAAAATCTGGTTTGCAAATTGAAAAAATCTATTTATGGTCTTAAACAATCACCTAGAGAATGGTATTCTAAAATTAATTCTTTCTTTGGGTGGACCCACAATAATGGGTTACACTTTTTTGCCTAAATTGACACTGAGCTATGAATTTTCAAGAAAACTTTCACATTCAGATGCGAATTGCCATTTAACAGTAAGGAATTTGAAGATGAAGTAAACTAGAGTCCTTTAGGATTTTCTATGTAGATTCTAAATATTTTTTTAAATATTTTTTTTAATTGATTTGATTGAATTAATTTTTCTCCCAAGAAAATTGCTATGTTATCAAAAACCTGATTTTTAAAAAGTGACATTGTTTTTGACACACATAACTTTTTTTCTACAATAGATATCAATATAATTCTTTCAAATTTAATTTTTTAACATCCATACCAAAACCGCAAAGGTGATTTGATGTCTTTATCATTAGTATTTCATATTTTATTAGAGTTTAAAGTTGACCTAACACTAATTTGGACATACATGGCTTTTGACACATGTAACTTATTATATATTTATCCAATTTCAAATTTTTTTTTTTTTGATTGAAAGAGGACTCAAATACAGAGATAGTAGTTATTTTTCAAAATTTTTATTCTCTTATTTACTATTTTTCCATGAGCATTCAATATATAGGTTTATTTTTTATAATGAACCTCTGTTCAATTAACGTAAAAAAATGTATACTAAAAAAATTCAAAATTTATCAAATCCATATTCATTAGAAAGCTCATTCTAAGTACTTGAGTAATGGAAAATGACATGTCTTTAGTGCTCCATCTGAACCTAGAAATTGAGCCTAGAAGCCATGAAAACAACTAAGAATGTTATAGGCTTTGTAAAAGCCATCTACTTTACTAGTTTCGATAGAAACTAACTTTCTATCGAAACTAACTTTCTATCAAAACTTTTTTAATACTTTCGATAGAAACTATTTTTAGTTAGTTTCTATCGAAACTAATAAGGCCGAGTTTTCATGTAAAAAATAGTTTCGATAGAAACTAAATAGTTTCGATAGAAACTAAATAGTTTCTATAGAAACTATTTAGTTAGTTTCTATCGAAACTAATAAGGCCGAGTTTTCATGTAAAAAATAGTTTCGATAGAAACTAAATAGTTTTGATAGAAACTAAATAGTTTCTATAGAAACTATTTAGGATAATTTTTTTTTGCATAGTTAGTTTCGATCGAAACTACCATCAAAAGTAGTTTCGATAGAAACTTTTATATTTTCTATCGAAACTAGATGATTACATTCTATCGAAAGTTTTTCGGCAAAAAATCCGACTTTCGTGATTTTGGAGGAATTTCTTCCTCCAAAAAAGTGTAACCCACTATTGTGGGTTCACCCCTTTATTTCTCAAGGCTTTTCTAGAAGTAAAAATGATCCTAATTTGTATATTAAACATACTGAAGATGATATTATCATTGTTATCGTTTATGTGGATGATCTAATTCTCACTTCTAGTTCAGATGCTTTGATTTCTCATATTAAGTTTCAACTTAAATAGAAATTTTAGATGACTGATTTAGGTATTTTACATTACTTCTTAGGTATGCAAATTTTCTAAACTCCTAAGGGTATCTTTCTTTCTCAAAGCAAGTATGCTCATGACCTTTTAGAAAAATTTAAGATGAATGATTCTAACCATGTTTCAATTCCATGTGAATTAGGAACTAACTTAATGGCTGATATGAATACTCCTTTTGTTGATGAAACCTTGTATAGGCAATTGGTAGGGAGTTTAAATTATTTAACTCTTACTAGACCTGATATTGCTTATAGTGTTGGTTTAGTTTCTAGATTTATGTCTAAACCTCAACAAACTCACTTTAAAGTTGCTAAAAGAATCTTAAGGTACATTAAAGGAACTATTAATATGGGATTATTCTATGCTGCCAATTCTAAATTTATTTTACATGGCTATACTGATTCTGATCTAGGTGGAGATCCCAATGATGGGAAATCCACTTGTGGCTATTGTTTCTTTGTTGGTTCATGTGCAATTTCTTGGAAAAGTAAAAAAGAACACTCTATTTCCCTTTGCTCAACTGAAGCTGAATACAAAGGTTGTACCAATGCAGCTAAGGAAGCTTTATGGATTAGAAGACTTCTTGAAGATTTGGGTCTACCTCACCAAGCACCTACCCCTCTACATTGTGACAATCAAAGTGCTATTGCCTTGGAAAAGAATCTAGTTTTTCATGCAAGGACCAAACATATTTCACTTCAACATGACTTCATTCGGGAACAAGTTGAAGACAAGCAAGTTACTCTTCTTTATTGTAAAGGTGAACATCAAGTGGCTGATATTTTGACTAAACCACTTTCTAAAGAGAGATTTCAATTTCATTATAAAAATCTGGGTTTACAACCCTTTGATGTAAACTCCCCAAGTAAAGATTAAGGGGGGGTGTTAGAAAGGTTAATCTTCCCTTGGATGTATTTAATTGGGATATTCCAAGGATCCCTAAATGTAGTTTGTCCTATTGTACACATGTGAAGGACATGTCATTATTTGTCCTTTATTCCACATGTGAGGACAACTCATTTTTATAATTCCTTTATTAAGGAATTTAGTTTATCCTCCTTAAGAGGATTGTGACACTTTGCACACACCTATTATGAATGTGGCATTCATAGAAATGGGAGTTACACATGTGAACACATGCAACTCCCTTCTCATCTCTTTAAAAGAGATGCTCCCCTTTCTTTCTTCTTTACACGTCATTTTGATGTTATTGTATTGAGCTATTTTGCTCCAACACTCTCTATCTCTCTTCTCTAGGCATTTGCCTTCATTCATAATACTCACAAGGGGTTTTCTTTGCTTTCCCCTTATAAATCCTTTTCTCCATTGTTGAACCATCTTGGTGTATGCTCTTGGATTTTGCTTATCTCATGGTAACATTGTTTCACACTTAACTTACTTGGATTGTTTCTCATTCCTTGCTCTATCTTTTTGTTTCTTTCAGAAATTAATACAGAAGGACTACTTGACAGTGGAAAAAATGGTGACGGTGATGCAACAATAATAGATCTACTAGAGTAGAACAATGTTCTGAGCAAAGAGGTAAAAGGAATCAAGAGAGAACATGAAATCCAATCAGTACTTGACTATGTGAAGTGATTAAACATAAGAAGAAAGAAGAAGAAGAAGACAAAATCATGGCTGAAGTAGACAAAAGATTAATAGCAATCATACTTGAAGAAAGATCTTCTAAAGTACAAAAGCTCACAAATAATCACTTGGACATGATGATTTAGTTGATAATTGTAACTTAGGAAGCAAAAAATGATATAAATATCACAAGTTTAAGGTCACAGAATGAGGAACTAAGAAATGAGTTGAGGACTAAAAAAGAACTTTTGGAAGGAATGGACAAACCAAGTGAAGTTGTCAAATATTTTGAAGAACTGATGAGATCACCAAGATCACTAAGGGATACTTATGGACTAGCATACATCAAGCACTCTTCATCTATTGAAGAAGGAGAATCACCAAAGAGTGTAGAATCAAGAAATGCAAAATCCAAAGGCAAGCCTACATGTCATCATTGTAGTAAACTTGGACACAAAACCAACATCTGTAGAAGCAAGAATGGTATGCAAACTCCTAAACCTAAGTTGATTGGTAATTTCTTTAATTAAAAGAAGATAGGACACCAAGAACATGAATGCAAAAAAAAAAAGGCTAAAGAGACATCTAGATTTGAAGGGAATTTCTATAATTGAAAGAAATATGGACATAGAACTCATGAGTGTAAGACAAAATCTAACTAGACATCTAAAAAAAAATGCACGTACCAAGGAAAGGTAACTCTCACAATTGGGATTACAATACATGGTATAATTGTCATTATTGTGGAGAATATGGACACATTCTAGAGAATTGCATTAAGATACATTTCAAAGGAAATTACAAGAAATGGCTAAATGGAGAACTGGTTTGCTTTAGTTGTTTCAGAGTTGGACATGATAGTAGAAAATATAGAACTAGAGTACCAACACCAAACAATGGAAATGATAAAGGTAAAGAAAAGGTTGAGGTAAAGAAAACATGGAAAGAGATAGTTGAAGTTGAAAGAAGTGGAGTAAGAAAAGTTGAGATCACCCAATCCAATGGATCAAGTGATTATACCACAACTAACATAATGAAGAAGGTTTGTAGGAACTCTATATTTAATGATATATATTACATTAGTTCCTAACATAAAATGTGCCAAAGTTTATATCTACATAAGAAAAGATGGATCAAGAAAAAATCTATCAAGAGAAAAGTGAAAGAGAATCATTTACAACATGGAGTACTGAGCATCATTAGTATAGTCTATCTTGAATGATCATTAGAGTATAGAAGGAGAGCTTATGTTGATCGAGTGAATTGGTATTGGCCAAGTAGGGTGATGATAACTGAATGTTTTTATGTAAGCATGGAGATCAAGATAGCTCCCATGCACCTACGAAATTGTGAACACATTTATTGTAGACTCAAATGGAAAATTGAAGGTATTTATCAAATTTGGGCATTCATTTTTACTTCACCAAGCGAATTGAGAATGCACAGGCAATTCAAGAAAATTTAGCGATGAAGCAATTGAATCATAGTGCAACATTGGTGAATTGATAAAAGTTAGTAATTAGAACTTTTAGTGCTAAGTTAATTATTATAGAAAAGTTTTTTTTGAAAACCCTAGTTTGAAATTGCCACTACAAGTGAAATATCAAAAGAGAGAAACATAGAAATCATGAGGAATGACCAGTGTCTCCCACCCAATTTTAGGGATTGTTTGAACATTGAAGTAATTGAAGATGAAATTGGTGCCCTATCATCAATTCTACTGAGAGTCTTCACAATTTAGGATGTGAGATCTTGTTACATGTGCAAAATTTGAGAAATCAAAGATTTTGAGTTGAGAGCAGTTATGAGAAGTTGTGCAATAATGGAGCACTAAGGGATGAATATAATATTTTTGCTAAGAAAGGGCTTACTCGTACCCTAGGTTTTTTGAAAGCTTTCAAGAGGGAGTGGATAAAGATTGTATTAAGTTGTATTCATGATATGATGGTCTAGTTAGAAGGAAGACCAATCAAGATTAACAAGGCCATAATACATCGAGTTATTGGATACTCTACATTCGACAAATTGAAGACCATAAGATGTACAACATGAAATGAGATTGAGAAATCAACTAGAGCCAAGTGGAATGGTTGAGGGATCTCAATCAATGGGATTGATGATCCTATGATTGAATTTGCATTATGAGTGATAGTACACAAATTCTTTCAATCTAGTATATTGAATAGTGTGTCATGCACTGTAGTAGATCTAGTCTACAAAATTGTCAAAAAGGATCATACTTATGATCTTGCTGAGTTGCAATTACAACAATTGATAGAGAATCTTAGAGAAATAAGAAAATAAAAGAACACATCATGTAAGTTTGGATCTTTGTTAGTTTTTATATTTTTCTATGTACATAGCTCTTTTCCTATAGCCAGTATAGTAGCACATGATAGGAACATGCTAGGTATGGAACATATAAATGACTTGACAAGTTAGTTGGGAGAAAATTTTGAGGCAATTATGGATAACTATTTTGAGGAATTAAAAAATAAAATGAGAAAGTGAATGAGGATTCCCATATCTATTGTAGAGAAATATTTTGATGAGATATGTTTCATGGTAGATACATATTTTTTTTATGCACAGATAGTACTTACTAGAATTGTATTGTTAAGATTGATGCCTTATGGGGTTAATGTTGATGAAGTCACAATAGTAGTGACTACTATTTTTTCAAAAGATATTGATGCAAATGTTGAGCCATTCAAAACATATGATTCAACTAAGGTTGAGATGATTGCAGAGTCAAGTGAGCCCAAGACATACAAGAAAAAAGGAAAAGACAATCAAAGGTCTTGAGGGAAAATATAGCAAAGAAGGGGAAGGATCTAAAAAAATAGCTCAAGTTAAGGATGGAAAAGGAAAAGAGCTAGTTGTTGTTGAGCCCAAGGAAACCAAAAAAATAGAAAGTAATAATTATTGATCCTAAAATCAAAGATGATCTCAAGAAAGGTGTGCAGAAAGTGGTTACACACAAAGAGCCAAAAGGAAGAATAATAAGGAGATAAAAGATAGCTTAACCCCCAATTATCAAATCAAAAGGAAGTCCATCAAAGAGGAAATCATCAAGCCGACCTAAGAAAAACCTACCAAAAAGGCCAAGGAGAAAGCTACTCATAACACCAAAGGAGGAAGATGATGATTAAGAAAATGAGTTTGAATAACAAAGTAAACTACCGATTGTGGCCACACTGCCTCCAATGACTATGGATCAAGTATGTATAAAGATTAGAGATACAACTGGTATAGTAGAACTTAAAGATATTCATTATTCATATTCTTTGAATAAAGAAGACCAGGAGAAGCCTGAAAGAGCTATGCTTGACATGACTATTGAATTTAGATATATACCTTTAGAACTAGGTAATGACATCCCAAAGGAATTGTATAATCAGATAGATGCAAAATGGAAGTGGGAATTATCCACTGAGAAGCAAATAAGAGAAACTACGTTTGCACAAGCTATGCCAAATTTAGGGAAGACACATATGTCTATAGACCTTAAAGAATTTGTAAAGGAATTCATGCCAAAAGTAAGGGCATACAAAATTTTGAAGAATAAAGCTCATGAAATTGAGAAAGATAGTATTTGTATATGGAGGGAAGGATCTGAACTACTTATTCCATCGAAAAATAGAGAAGACTTAGAAGGGAGAGATGCAATAGAGTTTGAAGAAAATAATAAGGAAGAAGTTACCAAACTCACTGAAGAAATTAGCCAATTAGTAGGTGAGTGTGAACAACAAGATGTTATCACAATCAAGGATGTTTCTAACTCACTTCCACAAAATCAAAATATATTAACCTAGGAAGACATACAAAGTATGATGTCAAACACCTCATTGTTGAGTACCAATCCAATTTTTCTACAAATCATAGATTACCCAAGGATTAAAAGTGCTAAAACTGATAATATTCAAGTTACATCAGTGATAAAAGTGTCAAGAAATAAGGCAAGGCTATAATTTTGTTTCCATAATTTATGTGTATGCCTATGATTTAGAAGATTAAATAAGAAAAGGAAACATAGTTGGCAAAAGAAAGTGGAAAACCAAAGGAGTAAGAAGCCATAAAAACTCTCATACAATTGTCAAGTGCTAAAATATTAGAATCATCAACTAGTATTTAAACAAGGTTCTAACCCTAGAATAATAAGAAATATAGGATGAGTGATTAGTAATGTGAAAATGAAAGGGTGAATGCACAAGTGAAGGAGAAAATAAGGACATGATGGAGCAAGGAAGGCTAAGTCTAAAAGGAGACCAAACAAAGAAAACTAAGTAGTGAAGGATAAAATGGAGATATCATATTAAGAGAGAGAACATACCAAAACAATGAATAGAGGAGATATAAAATTAGCTTTTAGAGAAAACCAAGGGTCAGGTATTGAATCAGTTTTAACAAGTTGAGTCAAGGAAAATATCTTTATAGAGTAATCTAGATAGATCTATTTTAATCTCCTAATAGAGTCATTACTTAATTACAAGTGTAAAATCCTATAATAGGGTAAGACCTAACAATCTTAAACTCTTTTAATAGGGAAGAACCTTCACCAGGTAGATCCATCTATTATGATCAATATTGTAACCCTAATAGGTTAACTTTATTATTGCAACAAAAAGATTTGTGGGTTTCATCCCCACCCTAGCCTTACCTTCACATTGAAGTGTTTTTGGGTTACCAAATCATTTGTTTTATGTGTTGAAACTTTTCGTGGATGCTATATTTTGATTCCATTTCAGCTTTACAGTCTTGATGTTTGATCTAAGATATAAGATGACTTAGGTATGAAATCAGTAATTTTTTTTTGCTAGTAGAAGTTTAAGATCCTGATTAACCCCCCACCCCCCCTCTTAGTATCTTGTTTCCCATTAAATCCTTCCAACAGTAACATGCTACCAAGTGAGTTTGACTAATAGCCATCCTTGTTGAAGGTTACAAAACACACTATTAAATCTGACCCTATTAAAGGATATAATCACCTTGGTAGGAGTGGCCTTATTAGAGGACTTTAGATCATTCCATTATAATGTTGCCTTGATTAAAAAATTTATAAAATGACTATTAGGTCAACCTTGATTAAAGAATTTTGACTTCACAATTGTTAGAATGTAACAATATGTTTGACCTGTAAAATACAACTCACTTTGTGAATTTAGAACTACATTCGCTCATATGTTGGTTCATTGACTAGCGTCCATTCACATCTCCATAACGGATCTTCTTGGCATCCATTAAAGCAATCACACTTTACTAATCTCTTCACACTTATCCTCTATTGCTCATCTCTTTAGAGGTTCTCCTTAAGATCACTAATAAACAATGAACCAATCTTAGAAAACATTTCTTATGCCTCCTTAAATAGGCAATTTTGATATTTTGCCTTTTGAACATCACCATAGATCTTAGGTCTAGGTCATATTCATCAAATCCTTCCATAATTTTGTTCTCCTTCTCCTTTCTAAAAAATTCTAATCAAATCCTTGCCTTTGGTTGCATAAAAAACTCTCGTTGTGTATTAAATATACTAACACATCAATCCTTATCATCCACACATTTTGACTAATCCAAAAAATCAACTGTGTCAGCCTCAAACTCAATTCTTTCACAAATTGTAAATTTTTTTGTCACTTGATAATCACTATGTTCTTCTTTTTAGTAATCACCAAATTTCTTCAACCAAACAAAATTTCATAGTAGTACAATGGTTGTCCTCAGGTTTCTCAATCAAAAGAAATAATACTTGTTTCTTCACATTAGCCAAAATAGTACACTAATTCAATATACCATCATGTAGATATTTCCTATCATACTTCCAGGGTTTTCCCAAACCTATATGATGATAATTCATAGCCATAATATCACACAGAACTTCATAAAAGTAGTTCATAGTCTTGAGTTTCATAAGGCATTGTTTACTCACCAATAATTTACATTCATCCTTGATCCAAGCAATGTAATAAAGGTTAGGTTGCTTCAATCTCTATAACTTCAACTTAGATACCAATTCCTCACATGCCAAATCATTATAACTTCCACTATTAATGATTACTTTGCAACATTTACCTTTAACCTTACATCTAGTTTTAAAGAGAATTATTATCAAATGGGTTCATTATTAAATAGTTCATTCCATAAACTTATTCTCATCGTTAAGTTCTCTCCTTTCTTGGGTTCATTAGGTGCATCAATAACTTGTTAGAAAATATAGTCCATAGATATAATTGAGAGGGGTGTGTGTGTGTGTGTGAATCAGTTATCCAACTAATATCATAGATAATAACTTTAAACAATCTTAACCATATGATTAATGTAAAATAAAACCACAACAAGATACTCATACACAATAACACCATATATGTCAAGTAGGAAAACCCTTGATTAGAGGGAAAACTCCAGTGGGGATGGTACCCACAAGATGATGTACTAATATAAAAATTCCTAGTTAGAGGATAAACCCTATTAGGAGTCTATTACAACATTTAGTACATATGAGTCCCTATTAGGGGATTCCAACCTTGTTAAGAGTTGTGCCAACCCTATTAGGAGTTGTGGAAGATAGTTGGACCCATTGCCCAAATAACTTCATGGATAACACCAATGAACCCACTGTCCAACTGATCTCTATATTATTCCTTGTAGAATAATAGAACAAAATTGTGCTTCCTTCCTTTGTCTCTATCCTATCAACCAAACTTTTTCTCCTTTTGATCTTGTAACCAGATTATGAACTGCACATCCAATAATCCCTTGGATCACTTACACACAATCAATCAAAACTCTTCTCCTTTTCACACTTCACACTTTAACAATGATCATAGTACTTTTAGCTTCTTTTTTAAATAAGGAAAAAATCTTTCCTTTGTACTATATATTCATAATAATTCCTTGAGTTGGCCTTGAGGCTTTCCCAATTAATTAAAGGAAGATATATAATTAATTACAATTACAATAGCACTGTGGGCTCATAGTCTATTACAAAACTTTACACGTGTGACTCTAGGTCTTATACACTTGCTGATATCATCACCTAACTATCCTCTATCACTGGTTGATTGTGCATCACCTTATTATATCTTGGCTAAAATATATAATGCAAACATTAGAAACTAATAAATAGATGTTTTGTTTTTATGCTGCTCATAATAAATAAAACATAACTACCATACATCTTTGACTCAAACTTTTTCCTCTTAACCATGTCATCAGGAAACTCTTAGAAACATGTCCTTAGCTATGTATCACTTAACCCTTACTCAGCTACTATGCAACATAAGATCTCTGACTGCTATTCTTCCAATCTCTATAGAAACAATACTATGTTATTATCAATGACAAACACAGTCATGAATGCAATGTATCGATGTTCTCCAAAGCTCAGGATACTCCTCCAAAGTAGTATTATTAAAATTCATGCTAACAATCTCCTCCTTTGGTATTGATGGAAACATAGATGAAAAGCATCTATGTTTCAAGAATACCAGCTACATATCTCCCTCATAAAGATATCTTATTGCGCACTTACACTTGCTTTTGCACACTTACATGAATCTTTCTATAACTCTCCCCCATTGTTTTTTCAATAGGTGCTTCTCTCCCCATAACATAGGATATGTTTTTCATGTACATTTCTTCCCCCATTGACATCAATGTCAAAGGTGTCAAACTCAAGACCAATTGTTACATACCAATTACTAACGTGCTGCTCCAAGTCATTAACCAACTTGAGTATCCAAAGACACTGTTCATTACCAAAAGTAAAATACCAAGAGTCCTCAATGAAATAGTACATATTAGATACTCCCCCATATAGGAAGCATTATCATAGAGTCTAGTAAAATAATAGTGCTTTGTGCCACTAGACTGATGCACTCTCTGCATCAACTATTTAGAAGTAGGCAAGGGTGTCACCCCAAGCATACCTCTCAAGTACTCAAAAGTATCATTATTCATGGGCTTCATAAAGATATTTTTAGTTTGATCCTTAGTACATACATACTCCAATATGATCTCCTTTTCTGTTGCTTTCTCTCCCAACACATGATACTTAATAGATATATGCTTTGTCTTAGAATGCAATACATGATTGTTGGACATACTCATTATACTTGTGTTATCATAGTAAATGATAATAGGTTCTTCAATCTCAATTTTGATTTCCTTCAACATCTGCTTCATCCAAATTACAATTGTTTGCTACTGCAACATACTCTACCTCAACAGTGCTATGAAAAATACATTCTTGCTTCTTGCTTAACCAAGAAACCAATCTTCCTCCAAGAAAGAATACTCCACCACTGGTGCTTTTCCTATCATCCATAATTCCTTCCCAATCAACATCAGTATATGTGCACAAAGTAAAATCATTTGATCTATCATACCAAATTCCATAGTCAAATGTCCCTTTCAGATATCTGAATATTTTCTTTACTACTACAAAACGATTTTCCTTAGGATCAACTTGAAATGTAGCCACTATCCCAACAAAATTTTCTATATCTTGCCTAGTGTGACTCAGATATTGCAAACCTCCAATCATTGATCTATACTTCTTCTACTCTACTATTGGTGTCTTATCTTTGTTGGTTAACTTGTGACCAATTATTATAGGTGCGCCAACAAGTTTGTAACTTTCCAAATAAAACCTTTTCAACAATTCTTTTAGGTACTTAGTTTGCAAAATGAATATACCATCATTATTCTGCATAATCTTCAATCCTAGGAAAAACTTCATTTATCCTATCATGCTCATGCCAAATTCATTCTTCATCTCTTCATCAAATTTATCACTAGCTTCATCATATCCTCCAAAAATGATATCATCAAAAAATATTAAAATGATGAATAAACCATCTTCAATTTCTTTTAGATACAACTTATTTTCTATCATACCTTTAGCAAATCCAAGCTTTTCCAAGTAACTATCCAACCTTGCATTCGAGGTTCTTGGTGCTTTCTTTAGACGATAAAGAGCTTTCTTCAATCTGCATACCATGTCTTTATCTTTTGATAAGGGAAATCCTTTAGGCTTCTCAATATAGACTTCCTCTTCTAATTCTTCATTTAGAAATGTTGATTTAACTTCCATATGATAAACCTTAAATTTCTTGTTTGCTGCATATGCCAGAAACATTCTTACTGCTTCCATTCTTGCTACAGGTGTATATGTTTTCTCATAATCAATGCCTTCTTATTGTGAATAACCTTTACAAACAAGTTTAGTCTTTTTTCTCACAACTTCTCCTTGCTCGTTCATCTTATTCTTGAAAACCCATTTAGTTCCTATCGCATTTTTGTCTTTTGATCTAGGAACCAATTCCCATGTATCATTTTTTATTATTTGATTCAATTCTTCCTTCATTGCTTGGATCTAATGATTGTCTTTGACTGCTTCATCTATGCACTTGGGTTCAAATTGAGATATCAAGAATATCTCCTCATTTACTCTGTTTCTCATCATTATGCCTATGGCTTTACTTCCAATTATCTACTTAGGTGGTTGATTCCTTGTCACATTTCTATTAGTAGTAGGAGTTGACATTTTGACTCTTAACTCTTTTCTAGGTTCAGAGCTTTGTTGTCCTTTATGCTCAAAAATTAGCACATCATTTTGCAAGTCATTGTTTTTGAATTAAAAAGAGGCCAAAACAAGGGGGCCGACCCTTAAAAAAGACATTCTATAATTTTCATGGGTGAGGTCCCCCTCCTGGTTATCCTTCAATAGGTGCAGAGTAGTGACCATCATGCGTGTCACCTTTATGGTTTAATTTCTCAAAAGTCCTACTCTTTCCTCTAGGGCATGCACTCTCTTCCTTAGCTCTTTGTTAGCCAGCTTGGACATCTCCTTGAAGACCTCCTGCTTATCACTCGGATTGCCATCCACCATGACCTTGTCAATTTTGTAGAAAAATAGGGGGTTAGATATAATCTTATCTTTATAAATAACCCTAGTGGTGAAGACATTGTCATAGAGGAAGGGGCTCTTTCCACCGTGTTAGGGAATTGGTCTTGTATGAGGTCCACATACCCCATATTAATTGAGGTTTAGACATGGGTCCTATCCTTACTACCTTTAGTCATGTCACCAGAGCCAAAGTTTGAATAGTCTAAGACTTCCACCTCCCCTTCCTCATTATTTCCCATACCATAGTTAGAAGTATTCTATTTAATTTTTTGTTTGGGGTGGGTCATTTCCTCTAAATCTAAATCCTCCTTGTGTGAGGCCATGGACCTTAACTTCCTTTTTACATTAGATTTTGCAATTCTTCTAGATCTTCACCTACCATATCTCACCTTATCCTCTAATTCTTCCAACACCTTCTCCTTCCCTTTCTCCATTTTTAACTTTTTACTAGAGGGGAAATCTTCCTCTCCTCTAGGGACCCATTATGTGAAGGTTGGGGGGTAGGGGCTCTAGGGCTAGTAATTCTTAGAGGACTATGGTGGGGGTAGGGGTTATGGAGAGCTATGATATCAACCTCCACAATCCTAGGGGGTAATAAGGCTAGGAAGAATTCATGAAGATGGAACATCAACCCTTGATGGAGGATAGTATAGTTAACCCCCTTTTTCATCCTCTTTTTAACATCTGTAAGTCATCATTAGTCTTAAACAAAACTTCAACAGTATATCTAACAATTCCAGAGTTATCCACTTCTTCACCTAAATTATAATCTACCATCTTTTCTTTAGTTCCAAAATTATCGTCAATCCTTACGTTTGTGCATTCAACTATTGTCTTAGTTCTATAGTTGACACATCTATAAGCCTTATTTTTTAAAGAGTAGCCAAGAAATATACCTTCATCACTTCTTGGATCAAACTTACCAATGTCATCATCTCTCTTAATATAATATTTTCTCCCAAATATTCTGAAATATTTGACTAATGGTGAATGTCCAAACCATAACTCATCAGGTGTCTTGTCCATATCTTTTTTGATCTATAATTTATTTAGAGTATATACTGCTATGTTTACTACTTCTCTCCAGAATGTTTTAGAAACATCATTCTCAAATAATATTTCTCTAGCTATTTTTTCTATAGATTTATTTCTTCTCCCAACAATCCCATTTTGCTTAGGTGTTCTAGGTGTAGATAGTTGTTTTTTGATTCAATTTTCCTTATAGAATATATTAAATTCTCTAGAGGTGAATTCTCCTCCTCTATCAAATCTCAAATACTTAATCTTAACCCCAGATTCATTCTCAACTCTATTATTAAATATCTTAAATTTCTCAAAAGCTTTAGATTTCTATTTAAGAAATGCCCCACATCATTCTAGTGAAATAATCAACAAAAATCATAAAATACCTTTCACCATAGAATCCTTTGGTTCTTGCAAGACCACTCAAATATGTGTGAACAATCTCCAAATTCTCTATAGTAGAGAACTTCTTGCTAGGAAAAGAAACTTTCTTCTACTTAGTCAAAATACATTCCTTGCATGCAATGTTAGTAGGCTTAACAATATTAGGTAGATCTCTTACTGCAAATGTACTACTAACCTTCACAATATTATCAAAGTTTATATGACAAAATCTTCTATGCCATAACCAACTATTATCAACTTTTTCTACCAAACATGTCACCTAAATAGGATTCAACTAAAATACATTACCTCTGGATCTAGTGCCAATTCCAATCATCTTACCATCTCTATCTTTGATAGTGTAGGTCTTCTCAGTAAACTGTAACTAATAACCTTATTCCACTAACTATACAACACTCAACAAGTTATGCTTCAATCCATCAACAAAATAGACATGATCAGTGTTAGTTTTACCATCAAGAGTGATGGATCCAATTCTTGTTATATGATAGGTTGCATTGTTACCAACTCTAACAATTCATCCATCATGATTCTTGAACTTAACAAACTTATTCATATCACCAGTCATGTGATGTGAACAACCATTGTCAATTATCCAATTAGATTTGTTTTCTACTTGGGTAACTAGAGCTCTTTCTTCTCTAATTTCTCTATCAAGATCATCTTCCTTGATAGCCACAAATCCTATTTCATCATCACTTTAGCTTTGACCTTTCTCATTAGATTCTTCATCTTCATTTGCATACAAATAATTTCTATCTCTATCTCTTCTAAGGTTAAACCTTCCCTTATACTTCTTTTCTCTTTTAGTCCACATTTAGATGCATAATAGCCAAATTAATTACAAGTCCAACATTTAAAGATTTTCTTACCATCTCTTTCTCTTCTCACCAGAAGGGCTATTCCTTCCTCAATCTTCTTGTCCTCATTAGCTCTACTGTTGCTAGAAAAATCTCCATGGGTGCTTGCACTCCTTGTTAGATTAGGTCAAATGCTTAGGTCTCTAAATGCTATTTTGACTGTTGCAAGTTCACCAAAATGTCTTATATTTGCTTCTATTGATTCTAATCTTCCAAGTAATCTTTCCTTAGTGAAATCCTTAGTGTAAGGCATCACTAGCTAAAACTTCTATGCAATTGGCTTGAAAGGTGGTGATAAACTTTTCAAGATGTTCCGTATGACTTCATCATCATCTTTGGTTCTACCATGAGACCGAATCCCTACAACCCTTTCTAATAGTCTACCAATATAACTTCTTATAGGTTCATCTTCCATCATCTTAGCATCTTGTTATGCACATATCCAACTTTGTAATCTCATTATTTTTGCATGATCATCACCTTCAAAAGTAGATTCTAATGCTTTCCAAATTTCATGAGATGTTGCAAAGAACTTTACCTGATTGTACTCATTCTCTGGAAGAAATGTTAGTAGGGCTTCTCTTGCTCTCATGTTACACATGAATAGATCTCTCTCTTCTTCATTGGAACCTTCAAGGTTTTATTCTCTAATGATTATCTTTGAACTTTTTTCAAGAGCCAATATCATGGACGGACCCATGCACAAAAAATGAGTCTTCATTTTTTCTTTCCAACTATCATAGTTGTCTCCATCGAATCTAGGACTATCCTTTCTAAAAAATTCTTCCATAAATCTCCCAAAGCTGTTAAATTTATCCTTCAAAGACCTGAAGCTTTGGTACCAATTTCTAGAATATTTAGTCTACATATATAATTGAGAGGGGGGGGTGTGTGTGAATCAGTTATCCAAATAATATCATAGATAATAACTTTAAACAATATTAACCATATGAGTAATGTAAACTAAAACCACAACAAGATACTCATACACAATAATACTAGATATGTTAACTAGGGAAACCCTTGATCAGAGGGAAAAGCCTGGTGGGGATGGTACCCACAAGATGATGTACTAATATAAATATACTATGTTAGAGGATAGAACTTGTTAGGAGTTTGTTACAACATTTAGTACATATGAGTTAATGTTAGGAGACTTTGAATCCTTGTTAGGAGATTCCAACCCCATTAAGAGTTTTGCCAACCCTATTAGGAGCTATGGAAGATAGCTCGACCCACTACCCAAACAACTTTATGGGTAAGACCAATGAACCCACTGTCTAAATGATCTTTGTATTATTCCTTGTAGAATAATAAAATAGAATTGTGCTTCCTTCCTTTGTCTCTATCTTGTCAACTAAACTTTTTCTCCTTCTAATCTTGTAACTAGATCATGGATTGCACATCCAATAATCCCTTGGATTGCTTAAACACATTCAATCAAAACTCTGCTCCTTTTCACACTTCACACTTTAACAATGATCATAATACTTCTACCTTCCTTTTTAAATAAGAAAAACATCTTTCCTTTATACCACATCTTCATAATAATTCCTTGAGTTGGCCTTAAGGCTTTCCCAATTAATTATAATAAGATATATAATTAATTATAATTACAATAGCATTTTCGGTCATAGTCTATTACAAAACTTTACACGTGTGAGTCCAAGTATTGCACACATGTCCTTCCTTAACTACACATCACTCAACCTTTACTCAGTTACTGCACAACATAAGATCTCTAACTACTATTCTTCCAGTCTACAAAAACCATAGTATATTGTCATCAATGACAAACATAGTCATGAATGCAACTTGTCAATGTCCTCCAAATCTCAGGATACTCCCCCAAAATACTATCATCAGTATTCATGCTAACATAGCTTCTGTTAGAGTAATAAAATATTGCCTTATTAATTAAATTATTTTGATTCAATTATTAAGTCACTTATTATCTCTAGTTTACTTAAGCTAAACTTTGGGCATATAATAATTAATTCTTTTATTAATTTTTATAATGCAACCTAGGTTAGATTCTTGTTAGGGTTTTGATCTCTTTTTATGAGGATTGATCTCTTTGTAATATTTATTCATTCACTTTTGATAATAGCAATCTCTCTTTTTGCTCATCAAGAGAAGATGATTCTTGGGAGCTATAGGGTTGATCTTTAATCAACTTCAACATGATATCAAAGCTCTAGATCTTCATGCCCCTATTCTATTTATGAAAGGTCTGGCTTGGCTTTCAGATCTATGCTTCTTCTTTCAGAGGGTTAAATTTTTTAGAGGTATTTTGTATTGAATCTGGGGGTCACTGATTTCGGTGCAATTTGTGTTAGAGTAAGTTATTTATTACTCTAGGTGCTTTAGCTCTTTTAGGTGCATATAATTAATATTTTATATTAATTATAATGTGCAAACCTAGCTTTCTTTCCTTTAGGGTTTCATTCACCTTAAAATGTTGAACTTTTGTATTTTTGTTTTCATAACTTAGAATACATTTTTTGCTCACATTTTTGAGAACTTCTAAGCCCTGCTTTTTCCATTTTCTGGCTTCTCTTCATTGTAGGGTATTTGTATGCAGGTGTTCTTGAGGGTCTATGAAGTTGGATTTCTCAACTTCTATATGGTATCAGAGCAGGCCTGTTGCTTCCTTGTCTGAAGATTCTTGAAGCCACAATTCGCAGTCAGAAACCCCAACTTTTTCAAAGTTTTTTTCTTCAAAAGGGTGAAGGGTGAATTTTTGGGGCACTTTGGGCTCAAACGAATGTTGCCATTGGATCCGAAAGGCTGTTTGCAGTCAAAATACATAAAAAAACTTGTTGTTTTTGGCCTTAGGGTGTCTGGGAAAATTTTTTAGCCCCTCTGGAGGCCATACGAACATCTTTTTTGAGAAAAATTTAAAAAAATTAAAAAGACAAGTTTTTGGGCCACTTCGCCCACCAACCACCCCGCCATCGCTGGAGTGCTGCTCACGCTTGGCCACAACTGGCGTGCCACCCGCTGCGTGGCCTCCTCCCCATCGCCACTAGCGGGCCGGCCTCCGGCCATCGCCGTCGACGGAGCCACCGATCTTCTCCACCTACGTGAAACCTCTACTAGTGGCACCACCACTTGAGACTCCCTATGTAACGTCCTCATTTACCGAGCTGATGTCATCATTTCACAGTCTGTCGACATCATTTACTGGTGTGACATCATCAGTTTCAGTCGTGACATCATCCTTTTTCTGGTATCTGTTGACGTAATTTCCCAAGAATATGATGTCATTTATCATCTGATGATGTCATCTTTTTGATAATTAGATTTTTTCCCAACGATGGCCATACAGACGTCAATTTTAAGCCCGTGTCTATAATTTTCCAGAGAGCCTACTTTTTGGAGTAGCAATTAGTTTTTTGCTCATAACTTGAGCATACGAACATATTTTTGTGATCCGAAAAAAGTTCCAGAAAGGTGACTTAGAGAAAAAGAAAATGATACTAGTTTCATTTGATTCTAAGTTCATTTGAGCTTCCAAATTTGGCATTAAAGTGAAGGCTTTTATTTTCCTCTTCTCTGCATCCAAATTCTAGGTTCTTTTCTCAATTTTTGTGTTTTTCCATAGTTGTTGCTTTGGTTTTGGGGAATATTTTTTACTCAAATTTGGGGGGAGCATTTTCTATTTTTTAATTTGTTTCAGAATTAGACCCTTCTACTTCCATATTTTCTTTCTCTCAATGTGAGATCCTTTTGTGATTCGGCTCATGCCGCACAACTATCACACCTGGAAGACATAGATGACTAGGCTTCTCATGTCAAGAGGCTTATGGTCCTACCTCGATGCAAACCAGCCAGTTCTTATGTGCCCTTTTGAGGTTCTATAGCACAAGAAAAAAATGGATGAAGCCATGGGACTGATTGCACTCAACATTTCAGACAGTTTGTTACTTCACTTGATTTTAGACTTTGTTTGGTCAAGTGAATGAGTTTCAGGCACTTCAACTTGATGCAGAGTTGACTTCTTTGACCCCTAACAACTTTCCCACCATTGAGGACTTCTTGATGAAGTTCAAATCTCTGCGCACAATTTTTCAGGGATGTGGTAGAAACAAAATAGATGATGAGTGTATTTTTTTGATACTCTCAAAGTTGTGAGGATAGTATCAGATCTTTTCTACTACTTTCTACTCCACTATGGATGCCTTGGGTAACAGACATCAAATGCCCTCTTTTGAGATTTTCTGTGATAGGTTAACTTGTGAGAAATCCAAGCTCACTTAGATGGATTCAATTATAGGTTCACCATCACAAGCATTACTTTCCAAGGATACACAAGACAGAAGCCAAAGCAGATATCTGATTCCTCTTCTTAGAACTCTACTGATTCATCCTCTTCTTCTAAGAAGAAGGAGAAAAAGAAGACTGAGACTCCTTCTTTTTCTTGTTGTTAGAAAGGAGCTCATGATGAGGCACATTGTTTTCATAAGAGATTTGATGGCTATGAGAAACAGATTGCAGATTTACAAGCCCTTCTTCAAAAGAGCTCTATTTCATCCCCATCCTCTTCTACCTCATAGGGGTCTACTTTTCAGTCTTCTTCCACCTCTTTGACATCTTCACTGGATTTTGGATAGGGTCATGCATTATAGGCTTCCATCGCCTTCCCTTCCCAAGTCCCTTGGATACTAGATTCAGGTGCTTCTCACCATATGTCATCTTCTCAAGAGGTCTTCTCCTCTATTGAGGCTTCTCCAATTCCTCATATTCTCATGGGGAATAACACTGCTCTAACAGTCTGTGGGAAAGGTTTAGTTTGCATTCAAGATGGAAAATTCCATGATGTATTTTATGTTCCATCTCTCTCTGCAAACCTTCTCTCGATGTATTAGATTACACACAGTGGATCCGGGAAGATAGTCGAGTTCACTGCAGATTCAGTCTACATTCGGGATAGTGCAACAAGAGGACTTATTGCTTCAGGGATAGTTCATCATACCACTCATCTCTACACCTTCTCACACTTTGGTCCACCATCTCCATCATCGGAGCATACTTCTTCTCTTTCGCGAGAGCATCATGTGGTGCAATCAAGACACGTGAACCTTTGTATTGTTCCTAAGATCACCGCACCTCATTGCGTTGAAGTCTTTTCTTCTTCAACTCTGCTGAACTCTCCAGATTCACTCATCAAGCCTTCAGGAGCACTTGTTGCGGATTCCATAGAGGACGTTCATCTCCTCTTTCATGACAATGTTAGCACACCTGCTTTGAGGATTCCTTTTCAAGATCCTCATGTATACTCCTTTGAGCATCAGTTAGGCCTTCCTATCATTTAGTGGTTTCCTTGTTCTATGCCCTTGTTTCTTCCACATTAGAGTTCCATTGGTTCATTTATTTCTATAGGGACTTCATCATTCTAGGGGGGCTTTTTAGTCTCATCTCTCTCTCATGGGGGGTTTGTTTATGGTTTTGAGAGAGTCTCTTGAGCCATAAAATTTTTGTTATTATTATTTTTTTTCAGCATGTTTGTTCTATCTCTTTTGGAGAGGGGGTTTTCCCACTAGGTTTTCTCCTTTGTCTCCGGTTTACAGAGATTTCCTTGTTTTGGGTACTTGATCAGGCCTTGTTGTCGGGACCCATTTTTCCTACTTTCATAGCTTTTCTAGGTTAGCTTCCTCCTAAGCTTCGCTTAAGGGGGGGTGTTAGAGTAAGTTATTTATTACTCTAGGTGCTTTAGCTCTCTTAGGTGCATATAATTAATATTTTATATTAATTATAATGTGCAAACCTAGCTTTCTTTCCTTTAGGGTTTTGTTCACCTTAAAAGGTTGAACTTTTGTATTTATTTTTTCATAACTTAGAATACATTTTTTGCTCTCACATTTCTGAGAACTTCTAAGCTCTACTTTTTCCATTTTTTGGCTTCTCTTTATTGCAAGATATTTGCATGCAGGTGTTCTTGAGGGTCTGTGAAGTTGGATTTCTCAACTTCTACAATTTGAGCCCAAACAAACATCACCATTGAGCTCAGGGGACCCAAAAACACCTATTTACATATAAAATTTGTTAAATTTAGACACATTTAGAATATGAGGCAAAATAATTTTGCTTCTAGATTGGTCATGTTTCTCGAGGCGATGATTTTCTAGTTTTTTTCATGTTTCTTGAGGTGACTATTTTCCGATTTTTGCACACAAATCAATTTTTTTGGCACATTTCTTGAGGTGGTAATTTCTTGACTTTTGACACACAAATCAAGATTTCTAGTTCAAAAATCAATATATTTGGTACATTTCATGAGGCATCACTTTTGTGCTTTTTGCCACAAAATTGAGTTTTTTTGGTATGCAAATAAAGATTTTTGTGCATGCAACTTGAGATAGTTTTGGTATAGGGACTAACACACTTCTTGAGGTAATTTATAGCACTGGTGGGCACACTTTTTGAGGTATTTTGGCATGGATACCAAGGCAATAATTTTTTAAACTTTTCCATCACTTTTTTGACGTACATGTGGTTTTTTGGCCATAACTTGCTCATCTAGACTTCATTTTTTGATCCAAAAGAAGCACCAGAAAGATGATTTTGAGCCTATTGTGATGGTGTAGTTTATTTGGACTCTTGATGCTATTCAGATTCAAATTTAAATAGTCAAAGTTAGAGGTTCTATTTTAAAATCTGGGAGACATATCTTAAGACATTCTATTTTCTAGATTCTGCTCTAGGAACATCACATTTAATTTTTTTCTTTTTGGCATTTTGATGGATATCTTGGTTATTTTAGGTCTAGAGATAAATTTTTCTATTTTAGATAATTTTTCATGGGTTATGCTATCTATTTTATCAACCTTATGTCTCTTTTGATCTTTGTTGACATCCTTTTGTAGTATTTTTGCAAACGCACTGAGATAATGTGCCACTCTATTGCATTTTGGGATCTTGCACATCTTTATATTTTTTTGTACTCACACTACATTATAAAGTGCCTTGAGGGGTTTCATGTTGGCCATATTTTCCACCTTTCTTTGTCAAGTGAGTGTTCCTTCCACAATATTAACTTCATGATGTGTCAATGACATGTGCCATTGTAGGTGTTTATACTTCTTTTGCACTCTCAATGTTCTTGGTTCTTCTTTCTACAGGAGATATTGCATTCAGTTTTAGTGATCATGTCTTACCTCTCAAAATTATAGGGGATTATGCTGGTTTTATTTCTTTCTTGGTTTGATGGAGTGAGTTATGTATTCAGTATTTGATCCTATGTACTAGGAAATTGCAATGGATGGATACCTATACATTTTGGTGAGATGTATCATTTACCATATAGACATTCTTTCATTCTTATTTTTGGAGGCCATCAAGATAGGTTTTTCCCATGTGATTTTCTCTATTTCTCCTCTTCTTAGAGATTTTTTTGTGCTTAGATACCTCATCAGGTCTTGTTGTTGGGACCCAAATTTGCTTTCAACAGTAGTTTCTAAGATTTTAGCTACTTGCTAAGTTTATCTTAATTGAGGGAGGTGTTAGAGTAATAAGATATTGCCTTATTAATTAAATTATTTTGATTTAATTATTAAGTCACTTATTATCTCTAGTTTACTTAAACTAAACTTTGGGAATATAATAATTAATTCTTTTATTAATTTTTATAATGCAACCTAGGTTAGATTCCTGTTAGGTTTTTGGTCTCCTTTTATAAGGATTGATCTCTTTTTAATATTTATTCATTCACTTTTGATAATAGCAATCTCTCTTTTTGCTTATTAAGAATGTCTCATCTATGGATCTAGGTATTCCAACCTCTATAAATTTTTGCTTCTCTCATTCTATGATAGGTGTTTGTATGCAAGTGATTCTTGGGAGTTGTAGAGTAGATTTTTAATCAACTTCAACAACTTCTTCTTGAATTAAAATATTTTTGCTAATACTCCCTATCTTCATACTAGAAAATTTGTATTCAAAACCTTGATTTCTTTCATCACACTTTAAAAAAGTACCATTAAACCAAGATCTATCTTCTCTTTTCTCAATATTTTTATTCCTATAGTAACTGGTATAATTACCTCTAGTGTAGTTACCTCCTCCTCTGCTTCCACTATCTTCTTTCCATTTAGATTTACCTTTGTCATTAGATGTGCTATTAGATATGTTATGTTCTCCATAAGATCTTCCTATACTTTGTTGAAATCTTCCACCTCTCTCTTTTTCTATTCTCTTGTTTCTTTGCTAGCTTTTCTTCAACTTGAACAAGGTATACAAACATCCTTCCTCAAAACTTTCCATCTTTTAAAAATTGATTTCATCTTGTATAGAAGTCCTTGGACCATTCAAGTATCTATCAAATTTCTCAACCTCATCATCAACATGTCCATATTTACAACATATCTTTTTGGCTGAAATTTTGCATTCTTCTCAACTAATTAAATTGAGAATCAATAGGAAAGAGTTTATTTTTCAACCTACCAACCATCTTTACCCAAGTTTTAATCTTTTCTTTTCCTCTTCTGTGTCTACCACTTTGCAGGTTTTCCCAACAAAGAGGTGCATGTCCTTTCACATTTTTAGCTTCTATCCTCACCTTCTTATCATCAAGAATACTTTTTATAGTCAAAATGCTTCTCAATCTCATAGATCTAATCCAATAAAGCATCATTGGACACAAGCTTTCTGGACTATAAGTAGAAATTTATAATGTAGGTCTTGAATTCACTATATTCAAATTTCTCAGAAGTCTCTCTTTGGTTTGTTCCACCTTAGGTTCGAGATTAGGTGTCATTTCTTATTCTTCATCACTGACATATAAGAGGTGTCATCCTCTCCTCTAGGTTGTTTCAATAGGTTCAAGTCTAGCTGCAATCTATTTCAACATGTCCATAATAGCATTATCTACATTTCCTCTACCTCAAACCATTTTGTTAATAGTTCCTAAAAGAAACATAACCCTCTAAAAGTTATAGGTTAGAAAGCAAGTATGTCACCCTACAACCAATCCAATAAGGGTTCTCTACAATCCCAAAACATTGCAAAGAAAGGAATCTTTTCTTTGATACCACTTGACACAAGGTTAGGAGGGGCCAAAAGGACACTCCAAAGCTACCCTTGCTAGAGTTACATATGGAATCCAAACAAATAGGATAAACTACAATAAATCATAGATGTACTGATGTAGAAATGATCAGACAATATGCATTCAACATGCCAGGCATAAAGCCTACTTGGTTGTAGCCATACACAATCAAATACAATCTATGAGCTTAAGGGATTGGGATTACATATCAGAATTTTAGTGTTTTCCTTATATCTAACTTCATTATAGTTTTCCTAATCCTAGATCACTAGTTATATATCCAAAAAAACCACAAGTTGGCCAATCAGACATATTATTGCAAAATATAGGTCTTGCCACAAAGGAGAATTCAGTGACCTTACAAACAAACAAATTATCTTCTATGGGGAGAAGGATAGGTCTGTTGGAAATATAAGGTAGGAAAGGTTATTGAGAGGGGAGAGGTGAATTAGGAACCAATGTAACTTTATCTTACTTTTCCAATTAATCCTTCATATAATATCTTGATCTAATTGCATGCATGAAAGAATGAAAACAAATAAACATTCATAACACTTTGACACAAGATATGATGACCTAGAAACCTTCCAATTAGAAACTAAACTATGGCAAGGATGTTACGCAAAAGCTTTAGTACTATAGTATAAAGTTAACCTATTAAGGCTTACAATTGACCACTTCTAGTGATCTTCCCTGTTAGGAGCAATAAGGACTATGAGGTCTAACTTGTAAGAGGATTTACAAAAATATAATGAAGTATGCACTCAGTTAGGAGATTTAGCAAAGACTATTAAGTCTATCTTATTAAAGGATTTGGCTACTGTTAGCATAAACCAGTGGCTGATCTTTGATCTGCAACTCTAATTTTTTAGTTGAGATATCTTGAATTATAATGATCACTTGAATACGATAGATAATACTTTGTTGTCCCTTATATTTCTTATGGCCTTCTTCAATTCACACTTCTTCTCATCACATACTTTTCACATACATGTTTGGATATGATACAATACATTATATATATACCAATCCAAATTACAACTTATTGGAGTCAGCTACAATACCAATTTCATCATAATCCACAAAGTTAGCCCAACTGCTATAACTTGGGTCTTGAAGACAAACTCGGTGATGTTCTGATACATGGAAAACACTATCAACACTTTGAAATCTTTGGCACTCAGTTGAACTTGAAGCTTAGTTCATACTAATCACTTTCAAGTTGCTTGAACTCGATCAACACTATGTGACTTAGTGAACTTTGAGAAAGTTAGTAGCAACTAGATCGCTAGTTTGACACTGCATGAATCAGTCAACACTAGATCCACTTTGTTAACTCTAAGAGCTTAGTAGATATTGTTGGACTTGGTTAACACTACAGAGCTCGGCTAACACTATGATCTTCTTCATTTCCATTGAGTAACTCGATAGCCTCTGCTATGCTTGGTTTGCATTCAATTTTATCTCTAAATCTTGATAAACACTATGTATCTTGGAAAACATTGAGTAGCTCGACAAACATTGTGAACTGACTACTTATCTTGGGAATAATAGAATCAATTGGTTAACATTGCAAACTAAATGATAAGCTCAGTAGAAATTGTAGAGTTCGATAGCAATGTAACTAATTTGACTAAGTGTTGAGTCATTGATAGAAAAATTGACCTTTATGTCAACAAGGTCCACACATGGTCCAAGAAGAGATTCCCAAGGTTGTAGAATGCCTTGATGCCAAAAAAACTTTGTTGAAGCTAAACCTACATGTTACTTGACCTACCAAGAAATAAGAATGCCTCAAACAAAGAGAAGGATAACTCTAGTAAATGAAAGAAACTAGTGTAGAGAACCTAACTCCCATTCATTTTATGTTGTAATAAGGTCTAAGGATAGATCTAATGATCTCCCTATTGACCCATCCATCTTGTAAAGGGCACAAGACCCCTTGGTGCAACTATAAACCTTGGGTATAAATTGGTCCAATGGGTGGAGTCTGAGTCATCTTATGTTTTTTTAGGTGTTTCTAGGTGTTTGGGAACCTTATAAGGTCCTAGGAGTCAATAAAATTCTATTATAACACTTTCTTGCAAAGTTGCTCATTAATTCTTGCTGTAGTGCAAAAATTGTAAAAGTTGTTAAGCAATTTTTGATTACGTAATCCAATGGTTCAATGGTTGGTTATAGCAATTGGAAATGACATATATAGGCTTAGGAAATTCAAATGAGGATCAACATAGAAGATTCAATTGTATTCTTGCTCCCAATCAATAAAAATCTATTATTTTCTTGTGCATTTTACTGGTTTTTCCTGTACAATACAAAATCTAGGGACTGAAGAATGGATTTTGTGTGTTGAAAAGTTGAGGCCATTTGTTTAAAGAGTTGTGGCTTTGGTTTTAAGTCTTCAACTTCTCTCTTGTAAAAGTTATTGATTTTTGTATCTCGCTAGTTTGTAAAACCCTTAATTTCAAGTTTTGGGTAGTTAAATGGCCTTAACTTGTTAAACTACCGATGGATTTCCTTCTCCATTGGTATGGAACAAGTTAAGGTGCAATATACATGATTTTTGCAATTAGGAAGCAAGAGAGAAACTCTTTGATTTTTGGGAGTGAGCCCTAGCTCAAATATCTTCATATATTTGACCTAGATTTGAAGAGATTAAGCAAATCAGAGTGATGGAGATGGTTTGAAGACTTGATGTTCAAAGAAGCTACCCTTATTTAAGCTAGAAGAACAACCTAGAAGTGGATATTTGATCCCATGCACCCATTCTTGACCACTTGCCTTGAAAACCAAGCCTAAAGTAGCTAATTAGGTATGTGTACTTGGTTGTGGTTAGGACATGCTGGAGTGGAATTAGTCTCTACAAATTTGGATTCTATAACAACTTGGAAAAGGGTATTTGAAACTATAGTTTTTTCCTTAGGTCTTTTGGAGAGTTTCAAAGTTATTGGTAAAAATTAGTGTTAGGAGAACTAATAGGATTCTAGGTCTATGCATGCAAACTGAGTTGTGGGTTGTTGGGAGTGCAACCAGTGGTTTATTTTCCTTACTTGGATTGAGACTAAGTGAATCCCAGCCTTTGTTGGAGGTTGTCAGGTCTAAAGCCTAAAATCCCTATTTTTGCCCAATTTAAGGCAGTTTGTCCTTATTGCTCAAGTTGGGTTCATGTTGCTTGGTGTCTTACTTGTAAATGGTGAGACTTGAAACCTTTCTTAGTGATAGTTAGGAGAGGTATAAACTTGTGAAAGTGAACCAAATCATCTGTTCAATCCTTTTGAGCATATTGAGGGTTGTGTGGGATTTGGGCTTGATTATTTGCTTCCACTGTTGCTGACTCTGCATCAAAAACAACTTTTGTTGGCTTAGATGAAGGATCCACGATAGGTCCACATTAAGTAGTTAAATGTGTTGAAAGAGAAAACTCAAACAATAATGGTCATTCTACAAACAATAGACATAAACAATGAAAGGAAATGTTTTCTTGTTAATGCAAGATAACCAAAGTACTTGAGATGCTCTACTTCAATATTTTTCCTTTAAACATGTCTTCAAAATTGATATTTTTTCTATGATTATATATCTATATTTCTCTGTCTATAAATTTCTATTATTTTTTCTTTTGAAAATATGATACTAGCTTAGCATTATTATTCCACCTTGATATTATATTATTCATTTTTATTTCTTGTCTTTATGAATGCTATTAGTCAGTGTGCATTTTGTAAATCAGCTCATTCAAGTCTCTTTATTATTGATCATAAGCTTGTTGCCATGAAATATGCTTCCAACCAAAATCATCATTTTGTTCACTATCAATACTTGATTTGCATCAGTAGTAAATCAGCTACTTCTATGACAAGGGCATTATATATATTCATTCTCTTTAAACTATCATCTATCATTCCCATTTTAATGATCATTATGTATTTTTATTTCTCTAGTAGTCATTTCATTCTTTTCAAAACTCCTTTAATCACTAGGTATAAGAATAATGATAGAACTTAAATATATTAATCTTTTTAAGTTGTTTCTTGATATAGTAATCCTAAACTTGGTGAAGCATCTTTTTCATGATACGTGTTTGGCATGAAACTCTTTAAATGAATAAAAGTAATATCTTTTTACCTCTAGTGTCAATTACAATAATTAAAATAATGCAATCCTTCATATGTAAGTTCATCTATTGGTTGTAATTAAAGTGTCATCATATGATGGATCTTAATTTTATATCCTCATATATTCTTTTGTAAGAGTACTTGCAATCTTATGTCATCTACTACCAAATAGATGGGGATTTTAATCACATGCCTTTTCATTATGAGAATATCTAAGGATTTTTATAAACAACCAAGTTATTTCCAAACTTGGCAACCTAGAGTTTTCATTAAAAAATGACCAAGGCTAAAAAATGTGGGGGGGATATGGTGCACAATGAGCCTTAAAAAAATGAGGACTATGCGAGGAGATTGTGCACTTGGATGACTTTGAGTGAAAGGAGAGTGACAATATTAACATCCCAACCCAATTTTTTGGTTCTTGGGTGAAAGGAGAGTCACCATGGATGGTATGTATTTTCATGTGAACAAGGAGATAATTATAATGGCCATTGGTCTTTCTATGGACAAGTGGAATCTGCAGAAGGTCATGATGGTTATAGATGAGACCTGTATGAAGATCTTTTTTAATAAGAATGAGAAGATGGTGAGGTTTAGAAGGGGGTTCAACATATAAAGTCTATCATCCCCATGGAATGAGGTAAGTTTAGTTCTTATGAAGTACTTGGCCTTAGAGGCTAGATTTGGGATCTTCTATTTTTATTATTTCCCCTTGTTGAGTAACTTTAGGCACAACGATAGAATTTTTACCTTTTTTTTTTTGCTTTTGCAAGATCTTGAGGCTACTGTTTTATATGTTAAAGATAGGAGAAAAATGGGAAAAAGTTATTCTATTTTTTATTAGGGATTAATTATTAGGCTTTATAATTTCCACATTTCCTTAGCCCCTCCATTTTCTATCATTAACAAATAGGACCCACCATTTCCACCTAGCAATAGTGGGGGTTGCTCCACAACACCAACTCCTAAACCTTCCCCTTCATCCACACCCTCAAGAAACTCCATAAAGAAGAGAACCCAAAAAAATCTAAAATTTGAAATGGAGGAAATTCACCTAGTAGACTTAGAGAAAGAAAATGAGAGGGGTCAAAGAAGTTTTGTGAGACTTGCTAAGAGTAGGGCTAGAATGAAACAAAAATCCTATAGGGATTGGGAGATTAATAAGGAAATAGAGTCTGAAATCAGTGAAAAATAGGAGAAAATTTTGAAGAAGAGAGTGGGAAAGAAGGAAGATTTAGAGGGGATGAAGGTTTAAGAGACTATCTCAGTGTCAGCGGAAATTAAGACTAAGAAGAAAAAGAAAAAAGGTTAGCTAGGAAACTAACCATGTGTTGGCTAGTTTCACTATGAATATAGTGGACTTCACTTTTGAAGCAATCCCTTCTCTAGGAAAGAAAAATTATGACTTACCAATGATAAAAACTTCCCCTGTGTATGTGGATAAAAAAATTAGGAAGATGGTTTCTACTAATCCCATGTTTTTGTAGGTTCAAGCTATAAAGGTTGGGAAAGGACAATGTGTTGGTTCTAAGGAGTTGTCAAGTAATGTCAAGGAAATCAAGAAAAAGATGGTGATAGTTAAGGAGAAATTTAAATCCCTAGTTGAGATTTCCACCACTCCAAGATTTCACTTAAGGTCACTCATGTTGTTGTTGTCACTCTCCAGCTCTTATTGCAAGAGAACATTGAGGAGAGCCTTGATGTAGAGGACTCTGCTAAGGTTTATGGGTTTTTCATGAGCTCAAATTTAAGGATATATGAATATTTGAATAACATATTAATTAATAATAATATTATAATCCATTATAATAGTGATATATTTGACAATATAAAACAATATATAAGATTATAGCATAATTGTGATGTAAAATATTATATTAAATAAAAAATAAATAGTTTGATTATAAATGATATCAAACACTAATAATAATTTTATAACGTACCTCCATTTAATAATATTATAATATAATTGAGAATTACATATTATTATAAATAATATACAAAGAAATATACTACGTAATAGTATTATGAATAATGGTATTATTAATATAATATATAATATGTTATATGTTATAATTACATTATAAATCTATAGCTGATAGTATATCTAACTATTATCACATTGATAACTAAAGGTAATGAATTGATTAACTAATTTAATATAACGACGTACTATATTATGATCCAATAATATAGTTAATATAATCAATTAATAAATAGATAAGTTAATATCATGTTCCCACATTTATAAGATTTAGTAATTAAATGAATAATAAAATAAATTATAATATAATTTATTATTGTCTATTATAAATATATAATAAGTAAATTTGCAACACATATATATAGTTCAATATCACTATATCATGTAATTAATATAATAAATACAATATTATAAAAAAATAAAAAAATCAAAAATCAAAAGAATATAATCAATATAATATAATGAGTACAATAATATAATATATCATTATTATAATTAGTCAATCTTAATTGTCAATATAATTAAACAATAATAAAAACCTTACACCATTTTAGTTATCGAAATAAAGAGAAGTAATCACTAATGAAAGAGTGCATCTTTGTAAAAGACGTCTCTCTACATCAAGACATAGTGATATTGATAGGAAGAAGCAAGGAATATAAAAGGGGGAATAGAAAATATAATGAAAGCAACATATCAGATCAGGGGTTGGAAAAAAAAGACATAGAGAATGAATAGGAGCAGAGGAAGAGGGCATAGAGTGAAAACTCAGAGAAGGGTACAAATACAATCACTGGGAAATAACTTGTAATTGAATCTGGGATCTACATATCCATCAACTTCAATAATATGAATTCACTATTGAAAGCAGAGTGATATATATCTCAGAATGTGTTTTGGGTAGAGATTTGGAGTTGTAGATCACACAAGAATAAAGAGTAAACATAGACACACATGTATTACATTAATACTAGCAGAGATCATATATTGGAGAAAAATAATAATAAGTCCTTGGCTATAAAAATGAGCAAAGAATATAGAGCTTTATCTATTAATAAATAAACCAATAAATAAACCAACAAAGAACAGTACAGGGTTACAAACAATGACAAGGGGGGAGAAAACTAGATGATAATCGGTCAACACAACTGGCAGTATTAAAGAGTATAGGAAGCGATCTGACTAGATAAGAATAAGTTGCAATAAGCTTTGGGAACATAGAGACAATATTAAAAGGAAGTCTATGAGATTTGTGTATGATAAATCGTATTCATAAAATATAGAGAAGTATGACTATAGAGAAGAAAAATACTTTTTGGAGAATAAAAGGTAGATTCAGGGGTTATAAATTTATTATTTCAGTCACAAAATCAGAGAAATATAATACAAAGGATACAAATAAGAGATTAAGTTGGAAATAAATGATGGACCCCCAAATCAGGTTCATTATAGGGTTCCTGGTGGACAACTGGCCCAAAGTTTTGTTGGCTAAGAAAGGAAAAGACAAGGTCAATATTTTTTAATTTTCTATTTATGACTCTCTTATGCTGATTATGCCCAACTAGTACTTTTACTATCATGTCATTATGCCTTGAAGACTATATATCTTTTGGTCTTGGTTTAAACTCTACAATGGACATACTGGTAATTATGTAGATAGTCTAGTTTCTATTTTTTGGTCTAACTTTATGCATGCTAATAGATACCCTATTAGATATGTTTGGGTGAAGCTTTCAACTGGTAGTTTTGGTATGGTTACTAATGGTTATGTGAATATGTATGTTTGTATCTGGGTTGGGTTTACTAGTTGGGTTTCTATGGTTGTTGATGTTTTTGGTAGGCTAGGATATTGTTAATATTTTTTTGTTAATGTGTTTTTAATGGTTTAACAATGGTTATTTAGTGAGTGATACCCCCCTTGTTTTGGCTGCTATTATATAAGAACATCATCAAATTTTAATTTTCTCTCGATATCCATGAAATGTTAATTTTGATCGCCACTCTTCCCAACTAGTTGATGCAGAACATAATAAGATAATAAACTTAACTTTATGTTCCAAATTATACCCACTAAAATCAATTAGTTGACCAATGTGTCAAATTCATTAAGATAATTTGAAACAACTCCACCTTTATTCATCTTCAAATTGTATGATCTCTTCATGGTGAAAACTTCATTTTTGTTAGAAGACATTTCCATAACAAAAAGTTTATCACATGATTCTTTTGAAGTATTCTCAGTTGAAATATTGAAAAAGATGTTGTTGGATAATGAAGTAAAGATTAGGGCTATTATTTTTTTGGTCTAACTTCTTTGAGTAATAATCTTTCATTGAATTATGTTTCTTGCATTTTCCTTCTAAAGAAAGTGAAAGATATTTTGATCCAAATTCAAAAAGGAATTATTTGCTAAACAATACAAGGTGAGCTAAAAGTGGCAAATATTGTGAACATTATGGGTAATAGCATAAACTCGAAAGTAAGATTTGTGCATCTCAAAAGTATCCTAGGTTCATTCGAAAGAGTTTTAAAACACAAGGGTAGAATCCCAAAAGTGTTAGGAAGCCAACCAATTCTAAATGAAGAATATAAAACCCATAAATTGTGATGTCCCCCATTTTGAAATAAGTTTTAATAATAAAAATAATAATAAATAAAAAATGAATTATACAACAAAATATTTTATGACAAAATATTTATGAAGTAAATAATATGAATAAATTGTTAGAGTAAAAGGTTAATTTAATTTAATTTATTAAATTACCTTTACTCTATTCTCAAGATTTCATTTTATGCACCCTGCATTTACATTTAATAATTAATTAGTAATTATTAAATGTCATTTACCTCTTAGGGTTTCCCTTTTAGGGTTTTGATCTCCTTCATAAAGATTGATTAGTTGATCAGTTGTAAATTCATTCATTCTATTTTGCACAAGTAAATTCAATCTTCTTGTTAATAGAGAAAACCCTTCTCTTTGCCTTTCTTTCTTCCTTGTAGTAGGATATTTGCATGTAGGATATCTAGGAATCTATGAATTTTTTCATGATCAAATTCTACATGGTATCAGAGCCTTGCTTGTAGCTGCCTATTCTTGTTTGAAGAAAAAGAAGAATGAGGGTTTGATAGAAAATATCTAGTGTTTTTAGATTTTTTTTATGAAAATAGGAGGTCTCTAATTTTTGGAGCATTTTGAGGCCAAATAGAGCTCATGGTTGGATTTAGAAGGCATCAAAACCCCCATTTTCATATAAAGTTTGTCAATTTTGGACAATGTTGATCTAGGAGGGAGTGTTCTTTGCATAACAGGGCCATATGATCTCTGCACGCACTCTACTGGGTAGATTTTTTTACAAAAAATATATTTTTTAAATAAAAAATGATTTTTAAAAAGTGTGGTGGTCTTTTTAAACAATGTATGGTTAACAAACCGGAATAGTTTGTAAAAACACCGCTAGTGGTGTTGTTAAACTTTAATAGTGCCAAGGGCCACTCGCCACTCCACCACATGGCCTCCAAATCATCACCCACACTTGGCCACCATCAGCAATGCCACCACCTCTTGCGCTTCCCCACTTCTACACTTGACTTTAGTGGCTCCACCCTCTACCCACCATTGCACCAGTAGGGTGCCACCACCGCACCACTAGTGGTGAATGTGTTTTATTTTTTTAATTTTAAAATTTATTTAAAAAATAAATATTTCTTCTTTTTCTGGGGACCCTGTTGGTTTTTTCGTGATATCTTGAGCATATAGAGGTTTTGTTTCAATTCAAAATTTCAATCTAAAAGAAGCACCAGAAAGCTAATTTAGAGATAGAGACAATGGTATAGGTATTTTTTGGCATTGTTTCTGGTTTGGTACCTATTATTGTGCTTGAAGTCCATTGATGTCTTCAATCTTTCAGGGGGCATAACTTGTTCATTATAGCTCTATTTTTTTATTCAAAAAAAGCATCGAAAATCTCTTCTTGAGCCTTATCCAAATTATTTGCTATTTTGATTAGTATTTCTCAAAGGTACATTTGATACTCAAACTGAATTTTCTTCTCTTCTTATTTACGCATTCCTTCTAGCGGCTGGGGTTCAATTTTTTGTATTGTGGGGAGTGTTTTCTATTATTGTTTCTTTTATTTACATTAGTAAACCATAACATTTTTAAAATACAATTCAACACCTTCTAAAACAATGGCTGAGACCTCTTCTTGTCTAGAACTTCTGACTCCTCATAATTACAACACATAGAAGACCTTAATGACATGACTTCTCTAGTCAAAAGGGTTGTGATCTTGTTTAGATACAATACAACTAGTATTTTAGAGTCAATTTCAAACTTTGTAGCATAGGAACAAGATGGATGAGGCAATGAGGTTGATTTCTTTACAAGTATCCAATAATTTATAGTTTCATCTTGATGGGTGCAATACCCCTCTAGCTATGTGTGTTGAAAAGAGATTGTTTTAAAGTAAAGAACCTGCAATAGAAAAATCATTATTTTTTCAATGATGTCAAACCTACTACCTTCTGGTGAGACAATTTCTTTTTGGTCTGAATGCTATCATATGGCTGATTGATAAAGAGGATTTGAAAAGAGGAGATAACAAGAGCACCTAGAGAAAGGTTGAGTTATTTGGTGTATAAAAGAAGCACTAAGACCAAGTGAGACATTGACACTCACTAGTAAATTTGGACTCAATTTTTGATGAATTTTGGTCAAAATTTGGACCTAGGTTGGTCGAAATTCTGACCAAGTAGTTTGTGGTAATTTTTATTATCAAAATTTTGACCAACCTACAGGTTGGTCAAAATTTTAACCAATACATTTGTCAAAATTTTTTAATTTTTGTTAGTTCTGATTTGTCATTGTTGGTCAAAATTTTCACCAATGTTTGGTCAAATTTTTTTTAGAATTGGTGGAAATTTTGACTAATTCTTGGTAGAAAACTATCAAGAATTGGTCGAATTTTTTTTTAGAATTGGTGGAAATTTTGACCAATTCTTGGTAGAAAACTATCAAGAATTGGTCAAGATTTTCACCAATGTTTGGTCAAATTTTTTTAATGTTGTATCAAGCAATTATTTCTTATCCAAGCCATTTAATTTGCAAGCTTTTAAATCTCCACAAAGATAAAGTTGGAGCAGGAAAAAATTTCTTCTCAAAGGTGTTCTTTGATTGTAAAGCATTCATTCCATTATCTGTTCCACAAATAAGACATATCTAGTTCAACAAATAATGGAATGGACGCTTTACAATCAGAGGACACCTTTGAGAAGAAAAATTCTCCTACTCCAACTTTATCTTTGTAGAGATTTAAAAGGTTGCAAATTAAATGGCTTGGATAAGAAACAATTCCTTGATACATCATGGAACAAATGGACATTTATGTGTAGGGCACCATCAATTATGTGAGTGATGTAGATGCAGCTGAATTAATTCAAGGGCTAGCTTTCTATAGTAAGATATGACATCTTATAAGAGAACAAGTTCAAATTATCCTCACTACAATTTAGGGACTTGTAACCACACATACATGCAAAAAGTCTGTGCTAAATGGGAATGGAACCCATGAATAGACCTTGAATTTGAATCCAAACATCGTCTATCAATAGGCCCATATGAAATAGAACTTAACTAAACAACAATCAAGCTTTACCCACATAAATAAATAGGAAAAAGAAAAACTAAATAATTGAACAATTCTCAAATGACAGTAACTAATAACCTATCTTCTATGAGATTTATGCAATGGGTAGAATTGACTTCTCTTGCAAGAGTAAACTAGATTGAAATCAATAGAAATGTTGAAGGGGAGTTTTACTAGCTATATACAAAAGTGTTTGTCACCTCTACAAGTCAAAAAAGTAGACTAGTATGTGTTAAAGGCATGTTTATAATGACAAGAGATAACACTTGAATGAGATGCACATTCAAATTGCTCTTGGCACTATTAGACAACCCATATATGCAACAAGGTTGAGTTGCATGAACGTGGGTGCCTATGAATAGAACTCAAGTTTAAATAATAAAATATTTGTTAGTCTTATGCGGCTTGGCTCATATGGCATATAAGTTTCTAAAAGAAAATTAAATTTATGATTTTTGTTTCAAAAGAGGATGTTTTTTTTTTAACTTTCTAAAAAAATATAGAATTAAAAGAATGTTTCTAATCTAATAAAGACATACTTCTTAGTAATTTTAAGTACTTAAAAAATTTAAATTATACTTAAGATTTAAGTGGAAATTATGTTTCCATATGATATAGTAACCGAGAATGTGATTTTTCAACTAATAAATTATTTTGTTAAATAAACAAAATCAAAGTATATTATAAAATAAATTATATTTAAGTATTTAAAGTAGCTTAATGGAATAATTGCTTTTAGCAGTTTTATGTTCAAATGCAACATCTAGATTTTTAAAGGCTATTTCTATTTAAGAGGATTTTATTTATTTATTTATTTATTTATTTATTTTTAAACTTTAAGAAGGAAATTATTTTGGCAATGTAGTTAATGTTTTAAAATAATATTTGTAAAAGTGGTTTATAATAGGCTAGATTTGTTAATGTTAAAATTTGGAAGGAAAGATCTTGTATAGATGACTTGATAGCAGATTTGGGCTTAATGCTAGGATTTGATTTTAAGGTCATAATTGATTTAATGAATAATGATTTGTTTAGTTATATTAAGTTATGAAAAAAAGAAAAAATTAGAAATCAATTTAAGATCTTCAAAACCCTAAATGCTTATTGAATTTGTAACCAACTCATGTTAAGTTTTCCTATAGCACTATAACTTAAGTTTTTGGACTAGGGTAGTATGTTTGAATACCAACTCTCCATCTTTACAAAATGTAAAATGTAAAATTCAATTGTAGCATTATAATAATAAGTTAAATGACATAATTTTATAAATGTTTAGATATCAAGCCTTATAGCATCATGAAGGGTTCCTTAGTAAGATGTAAATTTTGCAAGTGATTGGTTAAAATTTATTGTAATAAAAGTTTTTTCAAAAAATTTATCTTAGTTAGTTGTAATATTATATTTGGAAGATAAACTTTGAGATACTTTAGGAAAATATAAAGGACTATTATTTTAAACTAATAGCTAGAAATGGGATGGTTAATCTACATCAAAGATTAGAGACCTCTAAATATTTTAAGGAGTAATGTACTTCATATATGAATTTGAAATAATCCACATCTTCTTGAGGTTAAACATATTAAGGGAAGATGATTTAATTAGATGCTTTTGAAAAAGGAAAACAAACTTGATATGATTGAACAAAAAGTGTTGACCAAGTATTAGACCAAACTATAGAGACTATAGTAAATCATCACCATAGGATACATAATTAGAATTTTGAGGGATATTGTTTAAAATTGCTAAGTACTATTGATGTTATTTTCTATGTATGAGATTAAAAGGACAAGTAGAGGAATAAAACATAACACAATATTTTAAGGGATATGAACACTTTCAAAATTTGTTTGTGACAAACATTATTATGACTCCTGAAAACTCTACATATTGTGTACTTAATCAGTAAATTCTCTATGGCTAGCATTTTTTTTTTTGTTAAGTAAAAATGTTTATAATACACTTTAGAAATAGTTCAAAACATAAATTGTGAGTTGCAAGTACCTAATGGGTGTTCCTTATGATGTATGTTTTAGGAAAATCACACTTTTATGCTTTTGGTTATAAAACTATATTATTAGTGAGAAGTGCTTGTGGGGCTGTTTAAGGTAAAACTAGAAATTGTGAGATTATTGTGGGTTAAAGAGTAAACTTGCTACTTGGATAATGAAAAGGGTAAAAGATCATTTAAGAAGTAAAAATGTAAGCATGTAGTAATGATCACGATCTAACATGTTCTTGTATTAACAAAATTTTAATGTTGTGGGAATATCTTACATGGCTATAGATAGTGTCTAATATCCTCATCTAGGGAGGATTAGATGAGCTAATGATAATATTATATGTGGTTATGTAGATGAAAGCTTAAGGGTTCATGAAGCAATAAAAGATGTAATACTTTTCTTTAATAGGTGTTAGTAATCCATGTGAAGCTATGAATCATGTCATCTTGTATTTCCTCATCCATGTGATTACACCAGTGCTGCCATTTGTGTTAAGTGTTTTGTAAAACCAGCAATTGTCATGTGTGCCCATGTGAATTAAAATCAAATGTTCTTGGAAATTATGTTTGTACATAAGTATGTGGAAGTCATACCTTGTATGTGTTTCTTGCTTGTATGTAACCCTACTAGTATCACCTGAAAGGACAATATTGTTACCAATTCCCACAGTTTTAAATAAAATACCAGTGCTCAGAATGAAATTTCTTAGAAAGATTTGTGTACATTTCCCTATGAGATCCAACATGTGGAAGGAGGATTTCCCATATTGTGATAGATACCATTCCTGCACATGTTCCAACATGATGCAATGGGTAATGATGTCATGTTGCTGATGGTAGTGAGCTAAGCTCGAGAACATGATGCCACATACATAGTTACGTGAAGGCGCTATTATTATTTTTATATGTTTTAGTTTCCCACTTGATGTAGAGCATATGGGCAATGCTTGCATTCTTGTAGAGGGGTACCAATGGATGCTTGGTCATGTGTATGCAAAAGTGCATATGGGTGGACCCTAGCCATGTATACCTCTGGCTACGATGATGCTTACATGAGATTGCTGTGTGGGGTGTGTCCTGCATGTGCCTTCTTCGTGGGGAACACTGCCATGTGACATATGACTAGAGTGTGTGTTATCCATTTGGTGTATGGTCATGCCGGGTGAGTCGACATGCTTAGTCTATACCACTTGATGCAAGGTGTTGTTGAGGTGAACACCCCATGCCATGTGGTTAGTGCACCTAGAGTGCCCACATGAAGGGCTACTGTGCTAGCCAGACATTGTTCCCTCCTTCCTCATGAGGTGGCTAGATATAGTCATGTAGTGATGTAATGTGCACTTTATGATTTATTTTATTGTGTAGAAAAACAAGTTTATTTACTTTTTCTTTGATAGTCTAGCAACAACCTTGATCTTCACTTTTTTTACTTAGCTTATTGTTGTAATACATTGAAAATTTCATGTTTCATTATTGTTGAAATATTTGATTCAACTTCTTTTATTGGAAAAATTTATGTGGCTAGACTAGATCCCTTGATGTTTTTGGATGTTGGTCTTGTGTTGTAATGTGATTCCTCATTGAGGACAATGGAGATCAACTTGATGAGTGTATATGACGAAACAGATGTAGGGAACCCTTGAGGATGGGGGTATGTGAGGTTGTCATGCAACTATTATCCACTACCTTCCTATGTGTGTGGTGTGTATTCCTTGGAGGCTAACCACCTTACATAAACAAGGGATATGACACGTGGTTTTGTATGGATGACCCCTTGTGTGATGGGTCTATTTACCATCGAACCACTAAGTGAGGCTTGGATCACAGATTATTGATTTTAGATGATGAATATGTATGCAGATTTCAAAGAGTTATATGGTACAGTGCACTTTAGACCCAAATGAGACTAACATTTTACCTCTTTGACCATTCATGAACATTGTGGTGTGCTTATCCTAGTGATTTGGCTTGTGTATGAGTGTATAGGATGTCAATGGCTGGGAGGGAAGAGATGCCTAGGGTGAAAGGGTTAGTTGGGCTCAACATTGCAGTTGAGAGATTATCCTCCTTAGAGAGCCCACCTTCACCTATTTTTTTCATGATTCCAATGGTGAATCATTGTGCTAAGCCTTGGAAGGAAGTTTATGTGTTGTTAGGATATGTTGTATGCCTTGTTGGTGTTTGAGTGTAACTTGTTTGAGCCTTGTTTCCCCAACTGAGTATTTCAATTTTGTTTAATATATCATGTTTTATGTATGCTCATACAATTATAAATTGATAAATGTTGGAAAGATCACTTACATAATTAGGAATTGATAGATATAGAAAAAGACACCAAACACTGGTGACTTCTAGGAGGAAGTCAAAGACTAGTGGAGGGGAATGTAAGGTCCCATCTAGGTAAAGACTAGAAGGATCGTTAATTCGTCTACAATATAATTTGATTAGAAGTAAATATTAATTTTGTCATTAGAGAACAGTATATGGCTTATGCAATAACATGATTAGGGAGGATCCTTATGTGACTTGCTATGATTAGTATTGTTTAAATAAGATTGACTTATCAATTGTAACCATCTGAATATTTGGTCCAAATTTATATGTGATACTTTGTATAGTAGAATCTTGCTTATTTAATTAATGTGCAAAGTTAGACTCAACTTATGATCAACTGTGGATTTTGTTCATACAATTGACAATGATTACAAATAGAAATGGTTGGACCTCTTTACATATGATACAATAGTTTAGATAGTTTATGAGACTGGTAGCATTAGAACTAATTCACACTATGATAGATTGTATAATTTATGTTAACATCTTGATTAACTAATGTGAGTTACCTTATTGATAAATACCTTATATTATTCATTTTTATCTCATTATGATTATTAGATAGTTTTAGTAATTGAAATTATGGCCAATTGAATTGAATAGATATTGTGTTGTGGTGAATACATTCTACATAAGGTGACTGTGAAAATGGAAATCAAGTTTGGGTTATGAGGTTATTGTTTTGAAGTAAATTATGTATCATTTAATTCAAAATAAAGAAGTATAGAAATGAATAGAATATAGATAACACAATGAATACTAGTGATACTTGTTATGTTGTTGTAAGAGATTTTATGATTGGAATCCTATAATTAGTGAGAGTAAGTACTTATGCTTGATGAATTTGATTAATGTATGTGTAAGGTGTGAGGTGTTTTGATACATATGCTGTGAATTATTAATGTGGTTATTATTCTTGAAAAGTTTGTAATTAGAGAGTTAAAGTAGAAAGAATGATACTTATTTGTAAATGAATTTCATATGCAAATGATTTTGAAGAAATGATGTTGGAATATGATATTGATCTAATGGGTTGATCTATGGTTAATTCAAGGATATGTATTAATGTTTAAAGTCTTATATTTATATGTTTGAGTTAATGATGTTAAATTTGAATTTGTGCAATGGATGATATGAAATCCTAATCAGATGACTATGAAGACCTTCAAAAAAACTATGCCAACTCTTGTACAACAATCAAAGTCGACCTCTATGCAAATTTTATGTAAAATCGGATATGAACTAAAGTTGGACTTTAGAGGGGTTAAAATGGATCCTAGAGTGCATTTTGGGTTAAAATAAGCTAACCCACTTATACTACCTAAGGTTGGATGTTAGTTGAGGGTCAAATCACGGTTAAAACTTACATTATGACACCTCAAAAGTGCCCCACTTCAAAGGTGACGAAAATGAATAGTGGGAAACAATGGGTTATGACACATTGATAAGAGAGCCATGTGCCTTCATTAAAGGGGATGAAGAATTTGGAGGAGGGGGGATTCACCATGGTTGGAGATGAAAGGGGGAAGTTATATGCAGAATAGGGAAGGAGGAGAATGGAGAAGGGGAGAGATGATGGTAGAACCAGTATGAGGAGAAGAAGATCAAGATGGAACTTGAGAGAGAGATGAGTCTTTCTATCCCTTTTCTTTATAGTATTTCTCTTTGAGTCAAATTCATGTAAGTTTGAAATGTGTAACAAGTGTAGTTTAAAATATTGTTCTTGTATTAGGAACTCACTTATATGATAACATCTATGATCCTTAGATGCAGTGAGTTCTTGCTCAGGGGTATGGCTAGGGCACAAGAGGCCTCATGATGCCATTAATTGGTAGGGTGGAAAATGATCATTTTTTGAGTATTTGTAGTTTTATTTATTGTGTCTTGCAAAGAAATGTAAATGAAACTTATAAAAGCTAAGTCTTGTTATTTGATTCAAGCTTGTGTATATGACTCTATGAAAAAGAGAAGTTTGTGATCTGACATTTGTGATGTATGAAAGGTTTCCTATTTGAATACAAGAAAACAAAAAAAAACAAAAAGTTCTGTGTCTTATTAAGATTTATATTTGAAAGACTTTAAAATGGAAATCTAAATTTGATGTTTTTTTTTGAGTTGAAATAAATTAGTTAAAAGTTTTGTTTCCTTATAGTGTAGATCTGAAAATTTGTAGTAGAAAAATAGTTATCTAAATCATGCCTTCCTTTAAAAGAATCTATGTTTTATTTTGGGTAAGAAATTCTGGGCATGACATCTCCAATGCTACAGGGTGTTGAAAAAAAAAAGGTATAACAATTCTAGGCTAAAGTGTGGTACCAAGATTAAATTAAGGACAACAAAGAGTTCTAGAAAATCTTGTCTGATAATATGATATATTGACCACTTTCTCAATATTGAATATTGAGTCCTTAATGCATAGTAATAGCTACAACATAATATAATAACCAAAACCAACAAAAGGTTGTATGAAAAAAAAACCCAAGAGAGAAAATAACAAAATTGATGGAGAGGTCACACTGGGAATCCAAGAAAAAAGAAAATAGAAGCCCAATAACATTGATGACTACAAGTGTTGAATGGTGACAACTAGGTCAAACCAACAATGCATGAAGGGTGGTTGGCTTTAAAGGTTAACAAATAATAAAAACAATTTGGGAGGATTCAAAGTTATAATTAACTACACACTTCCAACTATTCTTCCTCCATTGTCACATCATAGAAGGTTCTTGTTAAATTAATAAGAGGGAGAAATATTTTTATACATAAGGAAATGTCAGACATTCCCTACCATACATAGGTGGCTTCACCAACATTGACAATATCTCTATATGCTTTGGGCAACACTTGCAGTCTACCATAAAACATCAAAATAGAATCACACCATTTCAAGATTGTTCAAAACTTAAAATATATGTAAGGATTCCAAAAAATATAAGGGAACATATTAATTAAAAAGGATTTTATTGGTTCTCATCCCTGTTAGTAACATATATGCTATTGCTTTCAATTTCTTGAGCAACAAGTTGTTTGCGACTTTGAATTTATCCCTTCATCATGTCATGCCACTGAATTAATGATATGAGACTCATAGAGAATTAAAAAAGACAAAGAAAAATAAATAGAAATAGAGTTCTCAACTTGGGTGATTGCACTACTGAATGAGAGCACTTGAATTATATCAATGCTAAGGCCTTTTACCTGATCACCTACCAATTTATTTGCATAGATATCTTGCACAGTTGCACTAATCAAAAGTAATCTTTTTACAGGAAAGTTAAAAACCATGTAAAGATTAAAAATTCCTATCATAGGATGGGTGGTCAATAAATTCTTTCCATAGTGGAGTTCTTGTAGAAAAAAGAATCAAAAAATGCCTACTAGAAGATCAAATATATTGTACATGACACATCAAACAATCCACAATGTACATAGCCTAGTAATCATCATTTGTATTTAATAGATTAGTTTCCCAAATATGGAATTAGATTGTCATTTTGATGTCAATACTATGCTGATAATAATGGCAAGATGTTGCATGCTATAATGTTTAGTTGTAATCATACTATTCAAGGAACATGGGATTGTTTGGATTGTAATACTACTAAGTGATTAATATAGCACTCAATATGTAACAGGCTAGAAATTGGAATGTATAGATGCATGTGATATAATAGTCATCGAAATAGATAAAGAAAGGCTCCACATTGTAAACCAGATAAGCTAGAATAGAAAATCAAATAGTTCACAATACTGTATTACACAAAACATGGCCAAAGTTTGAGTATCACTTGAAAAACAATTATACCTACAATAATTTGCCTCCACCTGCTAAGGAATTTAGACCAACATAGTCCTACACAAGATCAACAAAGGGACGGATTTTTTTTGAGAAAATAAGTACATTATAGATATGTACATGTTGTAACTAGTTACCAATTTGAAGGATTAAACTTTGGAAAGTTTGGAGTTCTATTGGAAAATTTACCATATCCACTTGCCTTGCTTTGGAGAACAACAAGAAATTGGATAGTAGGATCTCTCTTAGTCACATTGGACATGGTGTCTAGATACCAGCCACCACCTGGACTTCTTTGTCTGGATACATGGTATCTTGGTCAACCTTTTGTACATAATGATATAATAAGTCCATCTTTTAGGATCTCACTTGTTGGAGAGTAAGGGACCTTACTGATCACAGTCTGCAAATATCATGATAAAAACAAAACATGATATTTGCAAGTTCGAAATATGAGTTCTCAAATTGTTTGCCTAAGTTCTTTTTCAAAAAAACTATTATCTTCACTTTCCAAAATCATCCTACATCAAACTCAGGATTCAGAAATCAATATAAGCTAATTGGTCATATTGGTCACTTTCCAAAATCATCCTACATCAAACCCAGAATTCTCAACCTTAGCATTGACATTTTCTATTCAATAGAACAAACATGCCAAAACACCAGGGCTCTGAGAAACTCTTGTCATAATCTTGACCTCTAATTCAACTTGTTTTGTTTATACCATGATATTTGCAAGTTTGAAATATGAGTTCTCAAACTGTTTGCCTAAGTTCTTTTTCAAAACAACTATTATCTTCACTTTCCAAAATCATCCTACATCAAACTCTTTGAGTTTAACAATAACAATTATTTGTTTTAATCTTAATTACATGAAATATTCTTTTTAGAAAATTCTGCCAACAATTCCAAGTTTCTCAATCACCTTTTTTTCACTGCCTCATTTTCATACTCATCTACTTTTTCACCTCTGTAGTTGTTTTTCATTAACTTGTAGATTGCTGGTTTGCTCTTCATATTGCCTATTATTAGCCCTTAGTTTCCACTAGACATTTCCATGCTTTGTGATCATCACCCCTGTGTTGGTAATAAATTATTTCTCTACTTCCTCCATGTCACCAACCATATACTTCACCTTCTATTGTGTTCACATTTTGGTTTTGAGAATGATCTCTTCTATCCTCAAGACTACATGTTGGCTTTTTTGTTCTTTTTGTCTTATCCACTATTACCACCTTAATTTTTTTGTATTTCTACATCTCCATTTAATGACATTAGGGTTGACTCTTTGAAATTTCTTATGATTATAAATTTCTTTTCTTTTTAGGTAAGGAAATTTCAATTCATTTTGGAATCTGTTATATGTTAAGTATAATAGCCATAATTGGACATCATTTGAGAATTTTCTTATAGTGCTTAAGCTTCACACATTTAAAAATAATTCATTACCAACTCATCATTTCATAGTCAACATTCGTTCTTCACATCCCTAATTAGTTCTACACATTCCCCTTTCCATACATCTTTTTGTGCAACTTTTCCACCACACATATATTTTATTAAAGGTCTTAATTTGTTTAATCTTGATGGGCCATTAAATTGGTAAAGTTTGTTATTCAACATAACTATTTGATGAACTTTATATTTATTTGAATTTTTTGTCATGCCAGTCACTGTAACCTATCATTTTGTGTTCACATTTGCTATTTCAGTAAGGGTTTAGGAATTATTAGAGTCATTCCATGAATATTCAGGCCTAATTCATGGAGTGACAATTGTTGACTTGTAATATATAAAGCTAACAATGCATATGATGAACAATGCAGATCTAGGTGATCATAGTGAAGAACAGTGAGGGAATACACTGAAATTGGGTACCCGAATACAATAGTGGCTAATCTAGCCAAGAAAAGGAGGTCTTTCATGTCTGGAGACATTATGTGATGTTCATTAGATATTGAATCCATCTTCCATTTGTTGCAGGAGGGTCTAGAACTGGGAGATTGTGGAAGCCCTTGATAACAAGGGTTTTAAGGCACAAATTGGGTTTTTTGATGTTGTAGCCCCTTTGGAGTTAATTCCTTTTGCATACAACCATTTTAAGGCATAACTAGTCATTTTCCATGGGTATGATAAGAAGTCACTAGGGGGTACGTCCTTTGTTAATTTGAGCAATTTTATGCATTAAAATAGGGCACTTGTCAGGTTTAGTAGTGTTTGTTCAAAGTAGTCACATAATTTTTTTTGATATGTTATGGAACTCTATAAAGGGTGTTTGTAAATGACAATGTCTGATCAAAAGTTTTGAGAAAAGCCAAGGTTATTTTCACTCCAAGTCTACTACAGGGCTTATAGACAACCTTTTAGGCCTTTTGGGTCAATTTGTGAGAATTTCTCGAACTAGGAAGTGGAAATTGAAGTCAAAGCCCTAGAATCCCTTGAGTCCAAGTACTTGGGAGTTTGTAAGACCATAATCATCAATTAGGAGGATTGTAGAAGGCTTTAGCAAGTCAAGTTCCTAAAGCATTTGAGGATTTTGGATATGCCAAGTGCCTAAACCTTTGAAATTTGTAAATTCTTATTGGTGTTGTGAATAGCTTCCACTCTTTCATTGCATCAACAATAGAATGGAGTGATCAAACACATAAATATGAGAATTGTTGAAATGGCTAAGTGTATAATGCATATTCAAAATGTAGCATACCATTAAAGCAATACAAACTACTATACACATTCTCAATTGATGTCCTAGTGAGTGTTTGCAAAATACTACTCCTAAAGAGTTTGGACAGGTCTTAAGCCTACCATTGATTATTTTTGTATTTTCAGGTCTGTTTCTTTTGCACTAGTTAAACATAACACTGAAGAAAAACTAGATGTAAAAACTTATAATTTCAACTTTGTTGTCTATAATGAAAAATCAAAAGCATATTGCTTAATTGATGTAACTATTGATAAATTAATTGTTAATAGAGAGGTAATTGATCATTAAAGATAACACTTCTTACTTTGTAGATGATGATTCATGAAAGAGTTTGTAAGTAGAAAAGATGATTCATCAAGTAGCCAAAATTTAGAGTGTAGTGATGAAAACAACGAGGATAAACCACAACTCCCCTTGGATACAATAAGTTCTCCTCCAAGTCAAGATTTTGACTATTCATGAGAAATGCCTTGAACTTGTGTAAAATGGTTTGGTAAAATCATCAAGGATGTGAAAGAAGATGGAAAAAAATACTCAAATAAGACAAGCTACAAAAGGAAATGGCCAAAGTTGTTCAGCATGCAATTTTTTCTTGAATCCTAAAATTCAAACCAACCCAATTTAAAGAAGCCTCTGGGTAAACCAAAGTGGGAAGCTACTATGAAAGTAGGACTTGATGCCTTGACAAAGAATAACACATGGAAGTTTTTTGAATTACCTCATGCAAAGAAGCCTACTAGTAGCAAATGAGAACACAATGTGAAATATAAATCAGATAGGCCTATTAACAAGTTCAAAGCTCCACTTGTGAATTGGGGATTTGTGAATTAGGGAGAGAGATCAAACTCACCTTGCTGGTTCTGCTGGTTGAGTTGACTAGCTATCCCTAGCTCTATGGTAGCAGATTGAAACATCTATCCCACTACACCAACATAAGAACTACTAAAATGCTGTGAAGAAAGGAATGAAGAAAATATATCTATCTAGTGCACAAATGAATCTTGCTCGCACTCATACCCGGCAAAGAGGTAACACCCTTTTCAATCTACAACTCTAGTGTACAAATTTTTGGATTTTCCTATTTTAGGTCAAAATCGACGTCAATTCTTTTGTCCCTTAATCTATTTTGATTTCTTGCAAATTCTTGCATGAGGTTATTTGTTGACATGATCCCAATGTGGCAAAAATTGACTATGTTTGCAAGAATTTAATCTTGTGTTTACTCTATTTCACTAGATTTTGTTATTTCACAACCTCACATGGTATGAAAAGGAAAAGGGGACAAAAATTGTAGAAGGGTAGGAAAATATTAGTTTTTTGTACTTTTATCATTCCAGGATAGGTTATTTTTTCATGAGATTGGTGCAATTCTTGGGTCATCGACATTGTCTTCAAAGGTGACTGGGGAAAATTTTCCTAAAGAATACTAGTAGTCTAGCTCAAATTTGTGTTTATAATAATGCAATTAGTGTTTGAGCACTGAGTCTCACCAGGTTAAAATACAACCAATTCATGATTTGTGTTTGTAGTAGGAGGATTTTTGTGGTTCAAAACTATTCCTACTGCATGATTATGGTTCCAATAGAAATGTCTTTTTATCCTCTTTAACAATTATTGAGATTGTCTCATTTCTGAATTCAATAGATGCCATGAAAGAAAATGATCTTTGTTGAACATCATGGCTTTAAGGTTTGAATAGATTATGCTAATCTAAGTGCAGATAACTAGGATTTGCAAAATGAAAAAAACTTAAATAAAAAGGATGACAATAGGCTTGCACAGTGTGGTTTTGAATGACTATATAGTCTTGAACACATGACCCCCCAAAGCTGGTTATACACAATCATCAACACTTTTGCAATACTTCTTCATAAATTAATGTTGATTTATAAATACATCCACCTAAAATTGAAACATAAAACTAACAAAAAATGAAGATAATGAGCTTCAAACTTGCAACCTTTGTTATGCAGATATGTTAAACCAAACCCTACAATCAATTCTGCTACATGATAAATTGAAGTAAAGAAAAGAAAACGATGTAATATATCTATCTGGTGGATGAATGAATCTTGCTTGCACTCATACCTTACAAACTTAAAAAACTCAAACCCTAGTTGCTTCTTATCTTTGCTAGTTTCTGCAGCTTTCATGATGAACACCATCATCTTCCATAGATTGCATGTTGTTGGATCATCTCTCCATTTCCACAATGTCTTCTTGATGAAATCTCACTCATAGGCCCTATTACTTGCGAATGAATGAAATTGTCTCTTTTTTACCTTCGAATGAAACTTTTTATTTTATTTTTATAACATTGAGTTGGTCAAAATTCAACTTGGGAAAACATAGGTTGGTCAAAATTTTGACCAAAGTGGGCATATAATATTTCTTGACCAAAGCAGGAATGAAAACAAAAAAAAGCTGGATTCATAGCTTTGGTCAAAAAATTTGCTAGAAAAATAGGTGCAAATGTACTAGTGACTATAGTGTATTATTTATCTACTTAAAGTCTAAATTGAAAGATTACTTCAGCAAAGATTGGAAGAACATCAAGTAGGAAAAGTGTATGCCAAGCCTTGCCGAGTAGTTAGTGCAAGCCGAGCAAAAATTAGTAGAAGTCGAGTAAAAATCAATAGGTGCCAAGAAAAGAAGACAAACAATGCAAGCCAAGTGTATGTTAGTATATGTCGAGTAAATTTTAGTTGGTGCTGAGCATCAATAAACTTTAGTGTTTTCTAAGTGAACTAGTGTTGGCTGAGTGAGAGAACAATATCGATGTCGATTAATAGAAAACATTGTTAAATCAAAGATTTGACAAATCTAAGTGGACTAATTTGATTTCATGAATTATGTGAAGTATGTGGAAGATAACCATGATGAGCTGGTGACATAGAATTTAAGGTAAACCATTTTGAGGTGAATGCAAGGAAGATTGTAGAGGAACTAAAATGGAAAAGTGGGTAGATTCATTGAATCCTACCTAACCCTAAATTGGATAATAGTGGTTAAGCAAGAAAAGATCTAAATTCTCTATTTATAGAGATAGCTTACAAAAAGTATAAGTTGTCATGTGCAAGAACCTAAGGAAGACAAGATGCTTAGGGTATTGCTTCATCTAGTGGTCAAACAAAAGAGACTACAATTTGCGTACAAAGCAAGAACACTTAAGGGGATGAATGCATGAAGGGTGAACAAACTATCAGAGCTTAAGTTTATGAATGCCAAGAAGAATGGAGGATTGGAATAAGGACCTATAATCTAGAAACGATTTGCAAGTTTTTCTCAGATCAAGTCCTATTGTTACTTTCTAATAACTATGCCAGTGTGGGTAAAATCATTTGACTTAAGGTTGACCTAACAGTCATTTGTAAATCCTTAAATTGGGTGACATTCTAATGGAATGGTCTAAAGTCCTATAACAAGGCTCACTCCTAATAGGGTGATTGAAATCCTTTAACTAGGTCTCATTTAACAGTGTGTAGTGTAACCTTGAATAGGGCTGGCCTTTTCATAGGGCATCACTTCAAAAGAGTGAGTATTAGTAGCATGTTATTGGTGGGTTTTCCCAAATTGGGTTTCCATGTAAAATCCTTATGTCAAATTGTGTGAATGTGCTTATGGTATTTCATGTTTATATTTATAAAAAAGTATTTGGACCTAGAACAATAACCTACTAAGTTTAAGTATTGTATAATCTAATGGATGCATGCATGTTAATGTTTTATGGATATGGATTTGATTAGTACTAAAAAAAATTATTTCTACATTTGGACCTTGGATAACTAATTCACACCCCCCCCCAACCCTACCCCCCCAATTATTCTCAAGAATTCCAACAATTGGTATCAGAGCACCAGTGCTTGTGAGGAAATAGTTTGAAGGTACTAAGAGCTAAAGATCAAGATGTATAAAAAGTAGGTGTCCAAATTGAACAAGAAAAACTTTCTTGCATGAAAAAGTCTAATGAAGCTAAGAATAAGAGGTCTTAGAAACCATGCACAATATACTATCATCACCACTAAACACATTGATCCTATTGGAGCCATAACTATCATTGATCTGAAAAAGAAGAAATAAAACAATCAGGAAATGTTGGAGATTGCCTCTGTCCTAAGTTACTCAGAGTTTGATGACATCAAAGATTGTGACACTACAAATAAGATGTGGGATGTTATAAAAATAATTTATGAAGGAGATACAAATGTTTTGAGAGCCAAATTTGAAAGTCTAAGAGAAAATTTTGATGACATGAGAATGCAAGGTGAGAACATTGTCCAATATTGCACAAGAATTAAAGATGTTGTCACTTGTGAATTTTATTAGAGGAGCTAATGGTATTATTAATGATGAGATGAGACTATAATCAAAAAAGTATTGATTCACATTTGGACCTTGGATAACCAATTCACCCCCCCCCCCCCCCCCCCCCCCCCCCCCCCCCCCCCCCCCAAGAATTCCAACAATTGGTATCAGAGCACAAATGCTTGTGAGGAAATAGTTTGAAGGTACTAAGAGCTAAAGATCAAGATGTATAAAAAGAAGGTGCCCAAACTTAAAAAGAAAAACTTTCTTGCATGAAAAAGTCTAATGAAGCTGCACCTAGGAGGTCTTGGAAACCATGCACAATCTACCATCACCACTAAGCACGTTGATCCTACTGGAGCCCTAACTATCATTGATCTAAAAAAGAAGAAATAACACAATCAAGCAATGTTGGAGATTGCCTCTACCCTAAGTTACTAAAAGTTTGATGACATCAAAGATTATGACACTATAAAGAAGATGTAGGATGCTACACAAATAATTTATGGAGGAGATACAAATGTTTTAAGATCCAAATCTGAAAGTCTAAGAGAAAAGTTCGATGACATGAGAATGTAAGAAGGTGAGAACATTGTCCAATATTGCACAAGAATTAAAGATGTTTTCAATGCTATTAGAGGAGCTAATGGTATTATTGATGATGAGAATATAATCAAAAAAGTATTGAGAACACTACTACCTATCTATGCTATTAGAGTTTCTGTCGTACAAGAACTAAGGTGTATACCTGGTAGCAACATGTCCCTTTTGAAGGATTTATGGGTAGACTTATTTCCTTTGAACTCTCTAATTTTGATAATTTCAAAACTAAAAATGTTGAATTTTCTTTTAAAGCTAAATTGTCATTGAAGGAACCTAAAGAGAAAAAGAAAAAGGTGAAATATGTTTCTAGTTATAGTGATACAAATGAGGAGGATGTAGAAAAGCTTTAAGCATTTTTGATAAGGAGATTTCATAGAGGCAAAGGGAAATTCAAAGGTACAATACCTATCATGTGCTTTAATTGTAATGAGGTTGGTCATATTGCTACTAGATGTCCAAAGAAGAAGAAGAATAGAAGTGGAGACAAATACAAAAGTAACAGGGATGAGGATAGTAAGGATTATAAAGATAATGGAAAGAAGTCTTGCTACATTATTGAGGAGGAAATAAAAGATGAATCTGATGACCATGATGATAAAATGGTGTATGTTGCAATGTGTATATACTACTATGTTAGCAAGAAACACTAATATATTAAGAGAACAAAGCATTAACTAACAACACTAATATAACCTTTAAGAGAGACAAAGAGGAAACAAAATCAAATGAGAATGTGAGCCATTAAGGGGCTCTCTCAATGAGATTATTCTCTTGATTTAGGGATGAGTCTAATTTGGATATGGATTTAGGATGTGTGCTCAAGGTTCTCAAACTATGCTTCAATGGAGATGAAAAATGAAAAATTGGCATCTTTGTGAGCTCTCAATTTGGCATTATAAGGGTATGGTTAAGGGCTTTGGCTTCTCAAACTAGCATTATAACTTTAACTCAAGGATTGTGATAAAATGGCTTGGGAGGGGTTCCAATTTATAGGCTAAGGGCTTGAGGGTTTGAGGGCTAAGATGCAAAGAAGGGGAAAAGCTTATGGAGGGCTCAAATTGCATGAGAGGAGAGCACATGGATTGTGCTTCCTTACAGCCAATCAAGGAGTGACACATGTCACAGGGTGAGAGGATGGAGGAAAGGGAAAGGATGAGTCAACAAAGGAGAGTCAAGGGATAATATCTTCATAAAGACCCTTCATAAATGGCTTGTAAGAGCAATGAATGGGCTTGTAAGAGTCTTTATGGCCTTGTAAGAGCATTCATGGTTGGGTGGTTGGGATATTTTAGAGGGAGTTGAGATTGTTGACTTTGCTTGGCTTAGGAAAGTCTTAAGCTTGCTTAGGGAATGTGACAAGGTTAGGGGGGGCATTAGAGGTGATTTAGGATTGGATTAGGGATGTTAGAGATATGCAAGCAGATGGCATTCAATGAGGGTGGGTGAGTTAGTAGCTAAGCTTGGTTAGTATGGGTGGATGGGGTGTATTAAGCTAAAAAGGGGGTTTAGAGATAGGCTTAGGAAGAGGATAAAGTCCTTCTAGAAGAGTCTAGAACTTCTTAAGGTTTTGAGGATAAATAAAGTTTATTTATCTCAAGGGTTTGGGTTTGAGGAGATATTTATTAAAACATTTTTAATAAATATGAGAATTAATATTTAACCTTAGTTAAATATTTTGAGTTAGGATTAGCGGTAGGAAATGATGGGATTAGCCTTTAATCAAAATTTAAAGAAGGATTAGAAGATTTTGGAAGAGGTTAGTGATCTTAAGGAAATTGGCCAAGTTTTGGGCAAAAAATAAATTAAATATTTATTTTGGAATTTTTGGTCAATTTATTAATTAAATAATTAATAAATAAGGAAAATAATGTTTAAATAAGATTTAAACATTTTTGGGAGGGATTCCTTAATTAAATATTTTAAATTAAGACAAGGGGATTTAATGGCATAAAAATAAATAAATAAATAAAATAATTAATTAATTAATAAATGATGATGTCATCAGGGACTTTTTCAGAAAATAAAAATACTTTATTTTCTAAAAGATTGTAGGTGTCTACATTTTGCCCCTCTTTGATGTGATGCCGCAAGTGGCATGGCATCAAAGATAAGAAAATAAGATGCCCAAGGCTAGAGCAGAAGAGGAGAGAATGGACTGCGAGATGCCCCCTCAAGAAGGCGACGGGGAGAGAAAGCGAGGCACGATGGCTTCTTGAAAAAATACAAGAATCTGGGATGAGCAAGGAGACTCAGATTGACAAAGAGAAGGGGCTGAATTAGCTCAAACTCTCAGTACGAGAGAATGATAAAGGAGAATCAGAGGCACAAGAGGAAGCAAGCTTAAGACTTTAGGGAAGGTGGAGGATGAAGGAGCGGAGCACCATAAAAAAAAATCTAGGATAGGGAGATGGATGATGGGATGATAAAGCTGATGCAACAGGATTTCAAAGAGTTAGATTGGTGAAAGATGGTTTTTAGAGATCCCAAGGACTAGGATTGTGGATCTCAAAAGATGAGGCTTGGTGGATTGATTGGATTGGTGGATCCCTAAGACTAGGATTGTGGATCCCTAAAGCTAAAAGTGAATATTGATTCAAAGAGATACTAATGCATAAGCTGAGGTAGGAGAGAGAGATGTTGGATATGGATGGGGGATAATGGAGATGAAGGGAATCCATTGAAGCTTTTTGAACGGGGGATACTTCAAAGAGAAGTATCACCATGTAGTTGAGCACTAGATTTGCTATAGGACTGTTGGTTAATTGTCAAGGTTACCAAGAACATCAAGGCCATGTCACCAACTATCCAAAGGACTGACGAACTGACTCAAAAAAAAAATGCAAGGATTTCCCCAGCATCACACATGAATCTCAAAGGAAGCAGCGTGGAACTTACACTAGGTAATGCACAAGCAGAAAATAAAAACAAACAAAAGACTTGATCAAGATCTTATGCTCAGATTACCCCATTCGCAGTATACCATGATATGGAAGATCGTGGCAACCTTGAGGATGAAACAAGAAGATTGCTTGGAAAAGATACTTCAAGACCCAAAAGGGAAGATTCCAAATCAAAAGAAAGAGAAAATCAAAAAGAGAACCGTTTGCCAATGAGATGGGTAGGATGAGGTACTAATGGACCAAGACCAGACATGTGAAAAGCTATATCCTACAAGGATCTATTGGAGAGCACCTAAGCTGATGGATTTTGGATGAGTGATGTGTCTGGCAAGCTAAACTAAGAAGGATAATACTTTGGTGATAGGAGATCTAGCTAAAGGATGAATTGGAATACTAACCAAGGGTTGTGTGATGTGTGAAAGATGTTGATCAAGGAGGAACTGACACGAAAGCTGGATAGATACAATGGTACTAAGCTAAAGAGGATGTACAAGCTGATAGACCAAGATATGTTACAAATGTACAAGGTTGTTCCTATTTAGGTTTTGTGAGATGAAAATGTTTGTGAAGGGTGGGATGTCTATAATAGTTGATAGGCAGATAGGTAGATGGTTTGCGAAAAGCTTAAGGAAAATGGGGTTCTTTGTGTGCATGTGATAGGATACAAGCTAGGATACAAGATTATTTACAAGCTAGAATATGTACAAGCTTTGGACAAGATTTGGATATACAACCTATGCTACAAGGGGGGATACAAGATTTACAAGCTTTGGTACAAAATTTACAAGTTGCGCTACAAGATTTACAAGCTAAGGTACAAGATTTACAAGCTGAAGTACAATATTTACAAGCTGTACAGGAGGTATTTACAAGCTTCATCAGATTTTGGATATTTGGTTGGAACACCAAAGGAACAAGTAGGTGTGTTATGGGATGGGGGGTGAATGGATGAGGGATAGGATAGTGATAGATAATGGATTAGTCTTAGTATAGAAGGCGCCTGAATTACCAGGTTTTCACCAAGGTACCTATCCAAGGCACTTGAATTGCCAAGTTTTCACCATTGGACGCTTATTTCTCTTTACTATTTTTTTGTATTTTTCAAAAGCTAGGTATACCAAGGATTTTCAAGCATAGAACTTCTTGAGATGAATGATGTTAGTAGGATCGTTCAAGAGTTCTCCTTCTAGTGTAGATATCTGATAGGCTCCAGAGCCAAAGGAGGTAGTGACAACATAAGGACCAAGCCAGGTAGGTTCAAACTTGCCTTTCTTTTCTCGATCAGCTTGGACTTTCATATTTTCTTTGAGGACCATGTCGCCTGGCTGAAAGTGTCATGGGAGCACCTTCTTGTTGAAATTCCTTTTCAGACAAGTTTGATAGACTGTGAGATGATCATAGGCTTGTTGTCGCTTCTCATCTAAGAGATCTAGCTGGGTGAGCTGAGCTACTTTGTATTCTTCATCTAATATTTGCCCTTGCAAAGATATGCGCAAGGAGGGAAGTTCAACCTCTATGGGTAGTACTACTTCAGCATCATAGACTAAGGAATATGGAGTTGTGCCTATGGATGTCCAGAAGGAAGTTCAATAGGCACATAGGGTTGGATTTATTTGTAGGTGCCAATCGTGGCCAAAATCATTGAAAACTTTCTTTAGGATTTTGAGGAGGGTTTTGTTAGTTGCTTCTGCCTGGTCGTTACCTTGTGGGAAATATGGGCTAGAAAAGAAGTGATGGATGTGGAGGGAAGTGCATAGTTCTTCCATGTTAAGATTTTCAAAGTTACCTCCATGGTCGGTGAAGATGGTGGATGGGATGCCGAAGCGACAAACAATGTGGTACAAGATAAACTTGGAGACTTGAACTCCTGTAGTTAAGACTAGGGGGACTGCTTCCACCCACTTAGTGAAATAGTCTATAGTTGTTATTATCTATTTATGTCCATCAGATGAGAGAGGTGTGATAGTTCCAACTAGATCAAGGCCCCAACAAGCGAAAGGCCAAGGTGGTGCAATAGGCTGTAGATCCTGTGCTGGAGCATGCACAAGATTTGTGTGCTGTTGACATGAGAGACATTTTCTAACAGAGTCACATGAGTCTTCTTTAATGGTAGGCCAATAGTAGCCTGCTCTAAGGATTTGTCGTGCTAGGACAATACCACTCGTGTGGGCACTACAATGTCCAGAGTGTACTTCTTTTAACACCATCACGGCCTCATTTTGGTCTAAACATCGAGAGAGAGTATCGTGATAACCCCGACGATATGCGGTATTGGCTATGATAACATAGCAGAATGATTTTTGGATGAGGTTTTTGCATTGGGTATGTGTGAGGTGAGGGGATATGAAACCATCATTAAGGTAAGCATGAATCTCATGGTACCAAGGGGATTGGGGACCAACCAAGATACAAACACAGATTGAATCCTCATTCACATAGGCAGGTGTGAGGAGCTACTCGACTAAAAACTCATACTGTGTAGCTGCGTGGGAAATTTCCAAGAGTGAGCTGATAGTAGCCATAGCATCTGCTGCTTTGTTCTGCATTCAAGGCACTTGTGTAAACTGAAGCTTTGTAAAATGTTGGGTTAGCTGATCAACTAGCTCTTTGTAGAGTAATAGCTTTTAATCTTTGGTTTGATATTCATTGAGGACTTGCTTGATGATGAGCTAAGAATTGCCAAAGATTTGTAACTCAGTAAAGTTCCATTCTGTGGCTATCTTTATTCCTGCTATGAGGGCCTCATATTCAACTATATTGTTGGTGCTAGGGAATTGTAGCTTGAAGGCTTTTGGAATGTAATCTCCTTGAGGTGTGACCAACAATATTCCTGCCCCTGATCCATGAGATGTATATGAGCCATCAAAATAAAGTTTCCATGGGGGCTATTCTTCAATTAGACAAATATGCTCATCTGCAAATTCTGTGATCAAAGGATATGTATCTACTAGAGGTGCATCAGCTAGGTGATCTGTTATGGCTTGCCCTTTGATTGCCTTTCTATCCACATACTGGATGTCAAATTTAGTAAGGAGCATAACCCATTTGGCCAAATGGCCTGTAAGTGTTGTTCTAGAGAGCATATACTTGAGAGGGTCGATCTTGGAGACTAGTTGGATGATATGACTTAGCATGTAGTGGCGAAGCTTTTGAGTTGAGAAAACAACTGCCAAACAAGATTTTTCCATAGGAGTATAATTGAGTTCATAACCAACTAGGGTTCTACTGATGTAGTAGATGGCTCTTTCTCTGTCGTAGTCATCAAGCTGTGCTAGAAGTGCCCCTAGAGCAATAGGCATTGCTAATATGTACAAAATTAGGGAATGACCAGGAACTGGTGGAACCAAGATAGGGGGATTGGTGAGATACTACTTGAGCTGATCAAATCTACACTGACATAAAGGATCCCACTTGAAGTTCTCATCCTTCTTCAGTAAATGTGAAAATGGTGTACACTTATCGACAAGCTGGGAGATGAAGCGCCAGACAAATTGAAGCTTTCCCTAAAGAGAGTGAAGCTCTCACAGTATCTGGGGAGGAGGCATGTCTAAGATAGCCTTGACCTTCTTCAGGTCAATCTCTATACCTCATTTAGAAACTATAAAGCCTAGAAGCTTGCCAGATGTGACCCCAAAGACACATTTCTTGGTATTCAGCATGAGATGATATTTGACTAACCTATCAAAGAATTTCTCCAGGTCAAAAAGATGATCCATGAAGGTGTGAGATTTAACCAAGATATCATCCACATAATCCTCCAAAATGCTATGGATTAGATCATGGAAAATGGTTGTCATAGCTTTTTGATAGGTAGCCCCTGCATTCTTTAGGCCAAAAGGCATCATGTTGTAGCAAAAGGTTCCCCAAGGGGTAGTGAATGTTGTCTTATGCTGATCCTCTTCTGCAATCTTGATTTGATTGTACCCAAAAAATCCATCCATGAGGGACAAAATTTCATGTCCAGCTGTAAGATCTACAATCATATCTATGTTGGGAAAAGGAAAATCATCTTTCAGACAAGCTTTGTTAAGATCTCTAAAATCAGTGCAGATTTTGATGTCACCAGAAGGCTTAGTGACGGGGACCATGTTGGAGATCCACTCAGAGTAATCGATAGGCCGGGTAACCTTAGCAGCTAACATTCTTTCTAATTCAGCTTTGACCAGTAATGCCACCTTGGGGTGCATTTTTCTAAGCTTTTTTCTGACGGGCTTGATCTTTGGATCAACTGCAAGATGATGAACTACAAGTTTTGGATCAAGTCCTAGCATGTCCTGATATGACCATGCAAATCAGCCAATGTTCTCTCTTAAGACCTCAAAGAGGAGGTCAACTTGGTCTTGTGATAGGGATGCAACAATATGAACAAGTCTAGGGATCTCTAAAGAACCGATGTTGATTTCTCTAGTATCCTCAATTAGAATATAAGACACCTCTGGTCAATTATCTTGAGGAGGCAATGCTAAATCCTCATGTTCTGCTTGTGACTCTAGATTTTTTGCTAAGGGATTCTCTTCGCTGCCTTAGCCAGTCCTGAATTCACCTTAGTTCTATTTTTGGGTGTATCAAAACTAGGTTGGGGATTTTCTCCAAAATACCCCTTGGGATCAATAACATGGCAGAGTGTTTCTTGGATGACTGGCCCAACCTTGATTGGCAGAAAAATAGTTCCTTCTGTGGTTCTTTCCAAGTTGTCATAAGCTTTGATGCTAATAACCTCACTGATGATATCTGCCTTAGTATACCCAGCTTGTTTTATGAATTTTAGGGTGCAAATATTCAAGGCTGATCCATTATCTATCATTACTCTTTTCACGAAAAAATTGGATACCATGATGGCTATCCGAAGCGGAAGGGTGTGATCTGGCTTGACCATGGGTATGTCAGTGGGTTTGAATGATAGGGCACATGAGGAGGATAGGTGCCCAACGAGATTACAAAAATTAGTAGCGTTGATATCTGAAGGGACACAAGATTCTATGAGAGCATTGTCAAGGATTTTCTTGTCCACAGGACTAGTATGGAGAAGGTCTAAAATAGAGATTTGGGTTGGCATGTTCCCAAGGTGTTCCAAGATATTGTACTAGCTTTTTGATGGAGCTGATGGTGCTGGTGACACTAGTGGACCTGCAATGTTAAATCACGCTATTCTAGTGGCGACTGCACACTCATTGTTTGGGCGTTGGATATTGATAACATTGATAGAAGGCTCTTTTTTAGATATACAACCGATGAGTCTACCATAGTCTATGTAGGATGAAGTGTGGTCATTTTTCTTCCCATGCTGTTGGTTTGGCTGGCGGTTGTTGGTGTTGTTGTTGTTGGTTTGGATAGGTACTTTTCCAGGATTTTGGTTGTTGTGAGGAGGAAAAGCATTTTGATAGATCTGTAAGCCTACATTGGGAGAGGTTTGGGCACCAACGGTGATTTCCTTCTGATCAATGAGTTCCTGCACATAATCTTTCAGTTTCATGCATCTGAGGGTAGTGTGACCTTTTACCCTATGAAATTTGTAGTACTCATTGTCTTTGTACCATGCAGCTTTGGATTGGCCTACATCAATTTGCTGGGTAGGAGGAAATTTGATGAGGTTTTCCTTAGTCAATTTTTCAAAAATGACATCCAATGGCTCACCAAGGGGTGTATAATTTCTAGGTGCAGGTTGGAACTTGGGCTTTGGTCCTACAGCTACATTGATGGCATTAGCTTGATTGCTAGACCCTTGAAAGTTGGGTCTTGGATTGTGGCCTTGATAGCTTTGGTTATTCTATTGTTGGTAGTTGATAGCTTGTTGATTGTTTAGTTGATATGGTGGGTTGGACTGGTTTTGTGAAAGACCAACAATATTCACATGTTTGGTGTCAGTGACGCCATTTGTTGCAATGTGCTTGTGTTGTTGTCATTGGAATGTGATTGATTATGGTTGGCTTCCTTGTAAATCTTGACCACACCATCTTTAATGAGTCCTTTCTCAAGGATCATTCCTTTTTCTTTGATATCTTTGTAGGTTTGCAAACAGTTCATGGTCATGTGGTGAGCCAAGATGGGATGGGCATTATCAATAAACATTTTCACCAAATGGTTCTCTGGCAAGGTGCAAGATATGAAGGTGGTAAGGGTTTGCCATCTTTGTAGATATTCGGGAAGGCTTTCTCCACCTTTTTGCTTAGTGTGGACAAGATCAACTACTAATAGTTTTGTTTCGACAAGATGGGCATATTGGGCTACAAATGCCTCAAAAAATTCAACAAAGTTTTTAATTGTGCCATATGGGATTCTATAAAACCATTCAAGAGCTGGTCCAGCCAAGCTTTTGGGAAAGAGACACAAGAGAAAGACATCATCTTATGCCACTTCTTGGCAGTGCATGTAAAATTCTTTGATACATGTGACAGGGTCTCCTTTTCCTCTAAATTTGTCAAATTTGGGTGTCTCAAAATGCTTGGGAAATGGTGTCATGGTAATGGCTCTGTCAAATGGGTAAGGACACACATTCTCAAACTTGAAGGTTTTTGGATCATTTCCCTCCTGGATATTTTTCAAAGCTGTCTTCATGGCTTCCCATTTTGAATTAATGGGTGATGGCTAGGGTACCCCCAATGTAGGAGTGCCCTAAGGTAGGTATGTGCTAGATAGGGAAATGGAATATGGATGGCTTTGAGGTATGGGCTGGTAGCGATTGTACATGGCTTGGGCAACTGAATGGTGGATGATGGGTTGCTAAGGTGGAGGTGGCACATATTGCTGCATGTGTTGCGAGGCTTGTTGCTGATATTGGATTTGAGGTTGGGATTGAGGAACATAAGCTAGCTATGGGATAAATGGATTGCTTTGTGGAGGTAAGGTATAAGATGGTTGCGAAGCTTGGGGAAAGGATCGGGGAGCTTGTGGAACTTGACTTTGGATTTGAGGAGTTTGACCAATATATGTGGGTTGTGCCCCCATTTGGGAAGGTATCTGCATGGCAAAAGAGGCCAAGTAATTGGTGGTTGGTGGTGGTGGATTTCCTCCTAGAAGTGGCATAGAAAAATAGTTGGTAATAAGAGGTAATGGATTAGTTGGTGGTGGGAATTGAAAGCTTGAAAATGGAATTGATGGGGTTTGACAGCTTGGTGGCTGGATTTGAAAGCTTGGTAGAGTGGTGGCAGGAGCTTGGGTCACTTGAGAGCTTGGCAGAACACTGGTAGTAGCTGGTGGGGTTTGATAGCTTTGTGGAGTGAGGGTAGTAGCTTGTGGATTTGTGGCTGATGGCACTGAGCTCCAAGGACCTAGTGGAAATGATGGAATTGTGTTCTGTGGTGAGGTAAACAAGCTAGGGGTGATAAAAGGTTGATTACTTGGCCCCATGGGTGACATCCCTGTTGTGTATTGCTGAGGTTGGCCAAAAATGCTAGCACTAATTTGGGAGATGGGTGGATTTGGGAGGCTGGGTTGGAGAGCAGCAGAAACAATAGTGAAGGGAGTGAATGATGAGGTGTTTTGGGCGAAGGGGGTTTGGGATGGAGGGGTATGGACCAATGGTGGAGTGGTGGTGGCTAGATTGGCTTGTGGAAGGGAGATTTCAACTTGAGTGGAGGTTGGTATGTTTGGGTCTGTTGGATCATATGGATTGGCTTGAGGCTCTTCTTTTGGCACATATTAAGGATATTTCAAATCATAAGAGCCTATGGGTGGTGGGAGTTGCTCAAACAAGGGGTGAGATGGATTTGATAAGGGGGGAGGTCTTCCAAAGTCAAAGGCTCCTATGTTGTCCCTTCGGAAGTTAGCCATGATTTTTTCCTTGTTTTTGTCTATAATGGTGTTCACCAATACTTCATTTCCTGGTTAGTTCATGAAAGCTTCAATGTCAGTAGGTGATGATATGGTGTTCTCTGGGCTGAAGGATGGTTGACTACTCAAGGGGAGCGATGTTGTTTGATCCAAATGATAGGGCTTCATTATTTCCTTCTTCTTGGCTAAGCGAGTGACAGGTGGCATGAAAATGAAGAATGTTTCCTAGGGATGAGATGCAACAATGCTGATGGATGCAAAAGGGGAAGGCTTTTCTATGCAAATGATTTCCTAGGTTGAGGCAAAGCTATATGAAAAAACCTAAGGAGGATTAGGTTGGGGATTCTAACTTTAAAGATATGTTGCCAAAGCATGAAAGGTCTGCTTTCCTATGTGCAAGCTTGGTGGTGATTGTGTCAACTTAAGGATAGACTGATGATCCTTTAGGAAAAACACGAGATTGACCAGTTGTGGATCCCAAACTTTGGCTCAAGGTGATGAGGGATAACAAGTGACAAAGCTAGATTACCCTAGACAAAGTTTTGTCAGAGGGATAACCTTGGTGAGGCTGGTGGATTTGGAAGATGTTAGGAATGGTAGACTCTTGGCAAGGTGACAACAATTTTGAAGGTTTGGATGTGAATTTTTTTTTTGGATTTCTGGCTAGATGGTTTACAACTAAATGAGATGGATGAGCTAAAATGCTTAAGGGGAGGACTAAAGATGGCTGGCTTTCCTACAAGGATGACTCTAAAGTGAAGCTTATGCAAGAAGATATGGAGAAACAAGGGGGTCTAATCATAGAAATCATGCCTAGTTGGTAAGGGATAAGTAGGGTTAACTCCTAGATGTTGGTTAAGTTTGATGGTGTGATCTAACCAGGCATCTTGAAGGGCTTCGTCAATAGCTTTGTCCTCTGCTTTGTGGAGTTTGGAAATTCAAGGGCTTGATGTTATTTCCTTTCTCTTGGTTGAAATTTTTTTGTATGCCTGAGATGGCTTGAGTTTGGCTTTGTGAAACTTCTGTTTGGGTTTGGGTTGTTCTGACATGAATTCTTAAATCTGCTTGGCTTTAAGAGATCTTGGTTGTTTTGCTTCAACTCGTTCGACTTCTAGAATAGGTAGTGACTATGATAAGTATGCCCTAAGCTAGTATTGACCAAGTTTGGAAAACATTAATTCAACAAATAAAAAATCAAGCAATAGATAGGAACAACTAGATAGAAGTTTTTTATTCTAAAAATGTGATACTTGCACCGAGGAGTGTGTATGTTTAAAAAATGTTTCGATCAGTCACCTCAAACACATTAACACCCTAGATGGTTGTCTGCAAAGTTGACAGTTGGTTTAGCTAGGGAGTCCTCGATATACCCAAGGTACGTGAGGCCCAAATCCATAGATGAAACCAAAAAGATGTCACATAGCTGAGAGGAGCGGTAACCCACTTCTCCTCTTTCACTTCTCAAGGGTATAAAGTTCCTTGAGGTTTAGTCTAAGTGACAAAATCTTGATTTCAAGAGAGGTGTCTTTGGATTCACCTTCCGATTTTTATACTCGGCCAGAACACTAGAGTTGAGGTCGTGCAAGGGGTGATGAAATCCCCAAGCAGGCCTCCTAAAACTTAAAAAAGATTTTGGATCCTAATCTTATGCACCCAAGATGGCCTCGAAAGATGACAAGGGGAGAGAAGACTTGGATGACCTTGGGCTAAAAAACACGCTTGTTCCTTTACCAACTGAAACTTAAGTTTTTCTGATCTAGACCTTGCAAACACACATGTTTAGGATGCAAATGTTCAATTCCAACTTGAAGCGTTAACAAAATTAAAATTGATCAAAGAATGAATACACCAAGAATATTTAGGGTCAACAAAAGTAAACTTGCGTGCCCGGAGGCCCTCTACATCAAGTATCGATTGATTTTTCTTTAAGGCATTCAAGATTGAGTGTGAGTTTGTTTTAAGCCCAAAATAAAGATGTGTAAAACTCAGTTTCAAGCATGTGCCCGAAGGCCCTCTACATCAAGAGTTGTCCAATTTTAATGCCCAAATGAAGTGTTAGCGAGACTAATTCTCATTCAAGAGACTTTCTAACTTAGAAAAATCACTAAAAACCCAAGTGAGTGGAGTTTGATTTGCATGGAGCACTTAAAACCCTCTTAGGTAGACCCATCCCCATAGATGGCGCTGAGATTGCAACCAATGGTTAAATTGATGGGTGATTAAAAAGGGTGGGTCCAACTACAAAATCACTCAAAGCGTCTTTAATTAGTTTTTGTAACTTAGGAAATTTTTTAAATGTGTATTCCTTTTATGCCCAAAATTGAAGTGTGAGATATTGGAATGGTTAATTGATCTTTTGCATTCAAGATTGAATTTGTTTTTTTTAAGCATGCATTCCAAGAAAGATTGATTTTAACACATGGCATTCAAGATTATGTTTGAGCAACATTCATTCAAAGGAAAAATGTTTAAACATTCAAGTTCATTTTTCAAGAGCATTAAACCATGTAAGGAGAACCTGCAAGAAACATGGTTAGTGGTTTCATAGATGCTCCAACCTGCAAAGCTACAAAAGCCAATTTGATTAGTCACCCAAAAATCTCAAAATTTGAAGCTTAACTATGGGGAAAATAAAATCAATTTTTTTTGTTCTTTTTCCTAAGCATAAAATGCTTAGAAAAACCTCTACTCTATGGAACCACCAAAAGTTAAAATTTGATTTATACTCTTTTAAAAAAATAAAATAAAAAGTGTAGGAACAAAGATGTTAAAACATAAATGAAACAATAATAGGCAGAGACGAAAGTTAATCAGGCAGAGATGCCAAATTTTTGAGACGCTAAACTGCGGAGACATTGATCTACAAAGATGACAGAGAAAGAGGCGGAGATGATAGTTCAATTTAGCAGTGCAGAAAATAGGAAACCAGGTGGAGACACTGAATTGTGAAGACAACAGTTCAATTTGGCGACGGCAGAGATGACAGAAGATTAGAGGTGGTGATGGAGACGATAGTTTACCAAGTGTAGATGACAGTTCACCAAGCACAGACACCAATCTGTAGAGATGATAGTTTACCAGGTGCAAACGACAGTTCACCAAGTGTAGACGCCAATCTGCATAGATGACGGTTGAAGTTGCAGAGATGAAAGTTTACCAGGCATAGACGACAATTCACCAGACGCAAATGCCAATCTATAATGAAGGATGATTTTGATGAGGATGAGGCAACTGCACTAGTATCTTATGTGAACAATAGTGATAGATGGATCATTGATAGTGGGTGTTCACATCACATGACTGGAGATAAATATAAGTTCATTACCCTTGAATATTACAATGGAAATAGTGTAAGATTTGGTAATGATGCACGCTATCTAATAAAAGGTAAAGGATCGATCAAATTGGCATAAAAGATCATGTGTGATAATGCTTATTATGTAGAAGGACTTAACTATGACTTCTTGATTGTGTCACAACTAAATAGTTTAGGTTGCAAAGTTGAGTTTGAGAACAAGAAAGCAAAGATCTACAACACTAATGGAAAACTAATTGGAAAAGGTGATTAGACTAGAGGTAATCTATTTTATCTTGACATGAATGATCCTACTTGTCTTGTTGTAAAAATTGATGATGTATGGCTATGGAATAAGAGTGTATGGCATGTTAGCTTTGATAACTTATTCAATATTAGTAATATGAAAAGAGTAAGAGGCTTTCCTAAATTGAAGAAACCTGAAAATATGATTTGTAAATAATGTCAGTTAAGCAAGATGACAAAATCTAGTTTTAAAAGTAAGATTTACTCCTCTAAAGAAATATTGGAATTAATTCATACTGATTTGTGTGGACCAATTGATGTGCAAAGCTAAAAAGGTGATAAGTACATTATGCTATTTGTTGATGATTATTCTAGGATGATGATAGTTATGTTTCTGAAATAAAAATCTAATGCTCTCTAAATTTTTAAGTGGTACTTGGCTAGAGTTGGAAAGAGGACTAGCAAAAGCTTGAAATGTCTGAGATTTGAGAGAGGTGGAGAATTTACATCAAATGAGTTTCAGATATTTTGTAATGATAGAGGAATCAAGAGACAAAATTCTATATGTAGGACCCCTCCACAAAATGAGATTGCTAAATGGAGGAATAGATCTATAATGGATTGTGCTAGAACATTCATGATGGAGAAGAATGTTGCTTTGAAATACTGGATAGAAGCTATAAGTACAACTATCTATATCTTGAACCATGTACAAGTCAAGAAAGGTACTCATTAAACACCTTTTGAACTATGGTATGGATATTCATCCAATGTAAAATATTTTAAGATATTTGGAAGCAAGTGATACATTCTTAAAGACAACAAGAATGGCAAATTTAATGCTAACTGTGAAGAAGGTATATTCCTAGGCTATTCCACAAGAAGTAAAACTTATAAATGTTTTAATACTAACACTAATAAAGTTGTGGAAAGTGCAAATGTGAAGTTTGATGAATGCACAAAGGTACATGAAGCTAAACTGAGATAAAACTTATAAATGTTTGAATATGTTAAAAATTTGATTGAAAAGATCATTGTTGAAGATCAAAGAGGGAGATTGTTGCAAAGAAGGAAGTTGGTTGATAAAGAATATTTTCAATCATTGTTTTGTCATTGATATCAAACTTGCTATTTTTAGGAATGAAAATTGCTTATTAGATCCAACTACTATCAATTAGTTGATTGATAAAGAGGATTTAATCAACAAGATGTAACAAGAGCACCTAAGGGAAAGGTTGAGTTATGATATTATAATGAAGTACAAGGATCAACTAAGACAATAGTTAAATGATGTATTAATAACATACTAAAAAATACAGAGGTTGTCCACACTTAGAAACACTGTAAGTGTAAGTTGGAACAAGGTTGATTGTAGAGCTTGAACTAAGTTCATTAGTAAGTGCTAAGCAAGCTAGTTCAAGACAAGAAAATTTTTAGTTGGAGCTGAGAAAATGCAAAATCTAGTGTGTTTTGAGTGAAGTTTAGGTGCTGAGTGAAGTTCAAGTGCCGAGTGATATAGAAGGAGTTGAGAAAATAGGAAAACTTAGTGGATGCTGAGCGAATCCAAAGTAGGTGTCAAGCATCAGTAAAATGTAGTTGATGCCAAGTAACACAATATGCGTCGAGCACCAAAATTTCAATAGTACTGAGCTGTTGCATTATTTTAAAAGTCTAAGATTCACCAAATCTAAGCTGACAGAGTTGTTACCTAGAATTTTGTAAATTTGTTGGAGGATAAGGATGATGAGCTAGTGGCACAAAATTCTATGTAAATAATTTTTGAGCAAATTCAAGAAAATTCTTCAAGATATTTCTAGAAGGAACAAAATATGGGTTAAATTCAATGAATCCTACCTAATCCATTCAAATATAAATTAAAGGATGGAAGAATTGAGAGGGAAAAGCAATTCCAAACTTCTATTTAAGGAGTCAAAGACCAAGAAGCAAGAGTTGCTAGTGTGCCAAAACTAAAAAGTGGTTGAAGGGTGTCAAGGAGAAGACATCTAGGAGAAGGAAGAATAGAGCACAAAGACTCTGCTTTGATAAGTGGTTAGAGAGAGATGATTGCACTGGTATATTGAGCATGAAGACTCAAGGAGACAAATCTTGAAAGGAGGGAGGGTTGTTATAGATGTAGAGACTGAAAGCCACACAATGTCATGAGCTAAAGAGTGATATGAAATCTATAAGTTAAGTTGTATGCTACAATCAAGTCAAAACCCCTTATTGTTACTCTCTAGCAATTGTATCAGTTAGGGTAATGGAAAATCATATGGACTTAGGTTGGTTTAATAGACATTTGTAAATCCTTTAACAAGGTGACATTCCAAGTGAATGTTCTAAAATCCTCTAATGAGGCCCACTTCTAACAGGGTAGTTAAATTCTTTAACCAGGTCACATTTAATAGTGTGTTGTAGCCTTTAACAGGGCAGGCCTTTCATAGGGCATAACTTCAAAAGAGTGAGAATTGAGTAGCATGTTACTAGTGGTTTTTACCAAATTGGATTTCCACATAAATCATTGTGTTATGTGTTGATTCTTTATGTGTTATGCTTGCATGTTGATTTACAGTAACTTGTTGAATAGGAAATTTAAAGCTTGGATGAATGAACAAATTTGATGGGCACACTTTAGATGATGAAAAGTTTGAATAGGAAATTTGGACCCTAAATAACTGATTCACCCCCCCCCCCCTCTCAGTTATTCTAAAATATTTCTAACAATTGGTATCAAATCCAACTATTAGTTTAGTTTCAAGGTACTAGAAGCAAGAAGATTAGGATGCCCAAGAGAGAAGTTCCCAAGCTTATCAAAGACAACTTTTTTGCATGGTAGAGTCTGATGAAATTGCACCTTGGATCAATAGGTGACTATGCAAAAGCCTCAATTGGAGTGGAACATGTAGACCCAACTGGACCCCTCTCTGTAGATGATTTGAAAAAAAGGAAGGAGCACAATCATATAATGTTAGAGATTGCTTTTCCACTTAGTTATGCAATATTTGATGACATCAAAGGATGTGACACTACATTCAAAATGTAGAAAGCCCTGACAAATATCAATGGAGGAGATTAGAATGTTCAAAGAGCAAAGAGAGAAAGTCTCAGACGAAGATTTGATGACATGAAAATGGAGGAAGGTGAAAATGCTACTCAATATGGCTCTAGAATGAAAGAAGTAGTAAGTGCAATAAGAAGCTTGGGTGGTAAATTGGAAGAAGAAACTATCAATAGAAAATACTTGAGAACCCTACTTCCTATTTATGCTATTAGAGTTTCAGCCATCCAAGAGCTAAGGTGTGTACAAGGAAACACACTAACCTTTGAAGAAATAGTGGGAAGACTCACTGCATTTGAACTGTCCAACTTTGACAACTACAGATCTGAGAACCTTGAATATTCTTTCAAGGCCAAGATAACATTGAAAGACACTGAGGAGGTGACATCAAAGAAGAAGAGTAGAAAAGGAAAACATGCATCTAGTGATAGTAGCACAAATGAGGAAGACGTGGAATAGTTGGAAGCACTATTGGTAAAAGATTCCATAGAGGCAAAGGTAAATTTAAAGGTAAGCTCCCTATTATTTGTTTCAATTGTAATGAAGTACGTCATATTGCTGCAAGATGTACACAGAAGAAAAAATTCAAAGAAGGGAATAAGTACAAGAACAAGAGAGAAGATTATAATAGAGATTACAAGAACAAAGGCAAAAGATGTTACATTGTTGAAGAAGATTCTAATGAGAATGATGATGAAGTAGTCTATGTAGCCATGAAGGATGAATTAGATGAAGATGAAGCAACAAATTTGGTAACTTATGTGAACAAGAATGATACGTGGATCATAGACAATGGATTCTCACATCATATGATAGGAGATAAAAGTAAGTTTATTTCCTTTACTCAGTATGATGAAAATAGTGTTAGATTTGGAAATGATGCTCCATTTCAAATCAAAGGGAAAGGTTCTATTAAACTTACTAAAAAAATTCCATGTGATAATGCATACTATGTTGAAGGATTGAACTACAATTTGTTGAGTGTATCACAGTTAGGCAATGTTGGTTGCAAAGTAGAATTTGGAAACAAAATTACCAAAATCTATGGAACTAATGGAAATCTGATAGGAAAAGGTGAACAAACTAGGAGTAACTTGTTTTATCTAGATATGGATGATGCAACTTGTCTTTTTGTTAGACTTGATGATGTGTGGTTATGGCATAAATGGTTGTGTCATGTTAACTTTGACAATCTAATTAGTATCAGCAAAAAGAAGAAAGTTAGAGGGTTGCCAAAACTAAAGAAACCAAAAAATACAATGTGCAAAAAATGTCAACTAGGAAAAATGACTAAGTCTAGTTTCAAAAGAAAAATATACACTTCCAAAGAAGTACTAGAGCTAGTCCATATAGACTTATGTGGTCCAATAGAAGTAAAGATCTACCTAGGAGACATATACATAATGCTATTTGTAGATGACTATTCCAAGATGATGACTGTCATATTTTTGAAGCAAAAATCTAATGCATTTCAAATGTTTAAGTGGTATTTGGCTAGAGTTGAGAAGAAAACAAGAAAGAGTCTGAAGTGCCTAAGATCAGACAGAGGAGGTGAGTTTACATCAAAAGAATTTGAGACATTATGTAGTGATAAAGGAATAAAGAGACAAACATCAACACTAAGAACTCCACCTCAAAATGGTATTTCTGAAAAAAGGAATAGATCAGTAATAGACTATGCAAGAATATTGATGATGGAGAAAAATGTTACTCTAAAGTATTGGAAAGAAGCTATAAGTACTGCTATTTACACCTTGAATAGAGTCCAAGTCAAGAAACGTACAAATGCAACACCTTGTGAATTATGGTATGGTTACTCACCTAATGTAAAACATTTCAAAGTATTTGGTTGTAAATGCTATATTCTTAAAGATACTAGAAATGGAAAGTTTGATGCAAAGAATAATGAAGGCATATTCTTTAGATACTCCACAAAAAGCAAAGTATACAAGTGTTTGAATACTAACACTAACAAGATTGTGGAGAGTGCAAATGTAAATTTTGATGAGCATGCAGAAGTCCAAGTTGATGAATCTAGGAAATTAGAAGATTATAGATCTTTTGTATACTTCTATGAAGAAATGAATGTTGAAAATGATGCTCTCAATCAAATTGGAAATCAACAACAAATTTTAGTATCAGCTGAGTTACAACTAGTGAATGGTAAGCTGCATTCAGAAGCTGAGTTATAGAATGAAAGAAATGCACATTCTAACTTTGAAATTAGTATACATGAAAGAGATGATGAAATACTAGATGAAGAAGAGAAAAATGACTCTGAAGATGAAGGATTAAACATGGAAAGAAGGATAGAACTAAGACTAGCCAATTATGTAAGGAGACATCACCCTGCAGATCAAATCATTGGTGACAAGGATGCCAAACCTATGACAAGGAATAGACTAAGGAATGAATCATGTCTACTAAGTAAGGTTGAGCCCAAAATAGTAAAAGATGCACTACAAGATGATGACTGGTATAAAGCTATGGAAGAAGAGATAGATCAGATTGAGAAAAATAAAACCTAGACCCTAGTTCCTAGACTAGCTGATAAAAATGTAATTGGTACCAAATGGGTCTTTAGAAACAAGCTTAATGAGAATGGTGATATAACTAGAAACAAAGCTAGACTAGTTTGCAAAGGTTATGCACAAGAAGAAGGTTTGGATTATGGGAAAACATGCCCCTATTGCAAGAATGGAAGGAGTAAGAACACTACTTGCATATGCTGCATACAAAGGTTTCAAGGTCTACCAAATGGATGTGAAGTCTGCTTTTCTGAATGGTATACTAGAAGAGGAAGTATACATAGAACAACCTGAGGGATTTGTTGATGACAACAACAAGGATATGATTTGTAAACTACACAAGGCACTCTATGGTCTAAAGCAAGCACCTAGAGCATGGTATGAGAGACTGCACAAATATCTTGTGAAGATAGGATTCAAAAGAACAAATGACAACAACTTGTATATCAAGGCAAAAAATGTTAAAGATATCTTGATATCTGAAATGTTTGTTGATGATATAATATTTGGAGGAAAAGATGTTCTTTGCAAAGATTTTGCTGATAAAATAAAGCATGAGTTTGAGATGTCAATGTTTGGAGAAATCAAATTCTTTGTTAGATTGCAAGTACATCAATTGAAGTATGGAATATTTGTGACCCAATCCAAATACATCAAGGAGATACTCAAGACATTTGGATTAGAAAACTCAAAACTAGTTAGCACACCAATGGTAACTGGTCATAAGTTATCCAAGAATGATGAGTTAGTAGAAGTGAATCAGACAATGTATAGATCAATGATTGGAAAGTTGCAATATGTTGTACATAGTAGACCTGATATTGCATTAGCAGTTGGAATAGTGGTAAATTTTTTTGCAAATCCAAGAGAAAATCAAATGATGGCAGTAAAGAGAATACTGAGGTAGCTAAAAGGAACTGATGACTTTGGTTTGTACTACAAGAGGAATGAATAGTTTGAACAAAGAGCCTACACTGATGTAGATTGGGGAGGTAAAATTGATGATAAAAAAATCACTAGTGGAGGAGCACTTTTCTTAGGTAGAAGATTGGGTATTTGGACTAGTAAAAAGTAAAGTTGTACCTCAAAGTCCACAGTACAAGCTGAATATGTTGCTACTACTATCAATTGCACTAATATTGTATGGATCAAACATCTCTTGCAAGGTATGAAGGAAGAGGTAAATGAGCCTGTGATACTTTATTTTGATAATACAATTGCTATCAACATATCAAAGAACCTAGGAAATCATATGTTCATTCACTATTCTTTCTCCAAGACAGCATGGGGCATCCTCACCCAGGACTTAGGCCACAGCTGGTGTTATCCTTCTAACCTCCTGGAGTTTTTCTGTCAATGGCATGGCTTGTTCAATGGGTCTATCTTGAAGGAAATTAGCTCCTAGATCCTGCCCCATTTTTGTTGGAGCATATGGAAGGAGAGAAACAATAGAATTTTCAGAGACAGGGAGGAGCTGGCTTTAGTTGTTGTGAGAAAGATTTTCAGTAACATAAAGGAAAAATTTTCTATGAGGAAGGGGGGAGAATTTGAGATAGGAAGTAGGATCAATGAGAAGGTTAAAGACAGTTTGAGGAAAAGACAGGAAGCCAAGTGGTTCCTTCCTCCTGAAGGTTAGCACAAAGTCAACTTCAACGGAGCCTCCAAGGGAAACCCTGGCTCCTCGGGTAGTGGAGGCATGATAAGGAATGAAAATGGAGATAATATTGTGGCTTTCTCTCTCCCGTTGGGATTCCAAACCAATCATTTTGCAGAAGCGAATGCCACGTGCAATGTTGTAAAATTGGCTTTTGAAATTGGTGTCACCAATTTATGGCTCGAAGGGGATTCAAATAACATTATAAAGTGCATTATTGACAACTCACATCCATCGTGGATGATTGAAAATCTAATTGATGAGACTCGTGAGACCCTCACCAAATTTAATAGAATCCACGTCACTCATATTTTCCAAGAATCAAACATGGCTGTCGACAGGTTTGTGAACATTAGGGTCGGCACAGACCAAAAATGACTTGGCTTCTCAAAATTTGTTTGCTGACAGATGTAAAAATTTTGATCGACTTGGACAAGATCCAAGGAAGTACAGAGAAAATAAAGCCATAATTATGATTATGAAGGTTTTAAGTAATAAGGGTACTTTTCAATATGGAAGCATGGGAAATTGTAATTGCAGTAATTCATTATTGATTAATCGACACTCTTTGTGGGTTGTTTTTCGCACTCGCCTTAGGAACAATAATAGGGCTATTTTTCTCTAGTTATTGCTAACTCTCAGTGGTCCCTTTCAATCACAGAGTGAGGAGCACATGAGTAAAGAGGGTGGGCAGTGTACAAAAATGGTAGGCGAAAGGTGCAAAAAGGAGCCATTGGGAGATTTTGAGAAATGGAGAAGTAGGGAGAAGGTGTGGAAAAAGATAGTAGAGGGTGGGGTAACCAATTATATCATGAAGCTACATGGTTTCGACCAAGAGGTGACCAAAAACATGGTGGGGTCCTGGAAGGATGGTAGGGTGAAGGTGAACGGGGTCTACTTCTAGATAACAGAGGAGGTGATTGCGACTATCATCGAAATCCCAATCGAGGGTTTTAAATTCTTTAGGGATAAGAAACTCTCGGCCAATGAAATTAGGGACTTTGTGGAGAGTGAGAAGGAACTGAAGGTGCTGAGAAAGATTGACACCTACTATGTCCCCGACTCCATGAAGAAGCGGTGGAGGTATGTTCTGAGAGCTTTTATTGAGCACATCATGTTAGACCCTACGTTTGATAGAGCTCGCACCCACCACTTTGTTATATTGAATCATTTTTGACATTATGAAAATATTTCCTTTCCATATTATATGTTAACCTCGATGAGCAAGGTGGTGGGTAGCTTCAAAAAGAAGCCCACCGCAAACCCAATTCTGCATGAGGGGCTACTACTGCTTATCCATGAACACTTTAAGCCTCAGGCTATAATAATCACTCCCTCTCAGGCAGAGCAGGTGGAGTCTGGTAGCTCTAGTTACTCCTCTAACTCAGATGAAATTCAGAGCCTCAGCTCTGAGGAAGGAGGGATCTCTTCTTCGAGGAAATTAGCGACTCACCAAGCTAAAAAATCACCCTCCCCCATAACCCCTAGTAGAAAAAGCCCTAGGGATCTTAGGCAGAAGCCTCCTAAGAAGAATGAGGAGGGAGTCAGTGATGATGAGGGGGAGCTAGAGTCTGAGGAGGTGGTTAAGGAGATGCAGGAGGAAATTAAGGATGCAAGTGGAAGGAAGAAATGCAAGGGGGAGATTTTGGAGGATGTGCGCTCTCAGTTTGAGGAGGCATCTGTGCTGCCCCTATCTCCTGTCCACCTCCAAGCCCAACCTGAGGAAAAGAAAGAGGATAATGTAGGGTATGCAAAAGGGGTAGTGCAAGTTGATGATAGAAGGAAATCTTGGATAAATTTCAATGTCAAGACTTCAAAGATGGGCATCTTTAGGGAGGCCATGAATCCCCAAATCCTCATGGAAAATCAAGAGGAATAGAGGCTAGAAGAACTCATTGACCCAGTGATATTGGCTATTTTGGACAGAGCTAGCAAGATAGGGATGAACCTCTTGAAAAATGCTCATAATAGTATGATTGGAAATTTAAGATCAGTCAAATGGCTTTTCCATGAGCTAGAGGAGGTCAAAGAACAAGTGAGACATATTGAGGCAACAAGGAAAGGGATGGATGCTAACAGGAGGATGAATTTGGTTGACAAGAATAGTTTGGCAGAAAGAAGGATACACAACCTGGAGAACTACAATCACAACCTTGCAAATCAAATGTTCTCTTTGTTAAGCTCCATTAACAACAACATCATCTCTCTTACGAGCTGGATCAAAGACAAAGAAATGTAGGATGATGAGGATGGAAAAGATAGGGATGAAGCCAGAAGGGAAGATGACTTCACTAAGGATAACACCATTCCTAATCAGGACCAAGGGGACCAAAGGGCGCAACAGCTAGAAGAGGAGGAGAACCAACTGGCCTTTGAGGCTGCTCAAGTTATGCAAGAGCTAGAGCAAAAGAGCGAGGAATAACTCTCACTTGCTCTTTTATTTTTCTTTGTCTTTTGGCTTTTGGTCTAGATTTAGGCCATGGTTTTACTTGTCTTTTTTCCTAGTCTTTTCTTAGAACTCTACTTTTTGGCTGAGCTTTATGCTTATTATCAGCCTCTGAACTTATACTTTTTTGGCTGGGCTTTCACGCTTATTATCAGCCTTATATGTTTTAACTATTGAGTTTTAGGATCCCTGTAAAACATATTTATCTAATCAAAAACATATCAAAGAACCCTATAATGCATGCCAAAACCAAGCACATTGCAATTAAGTATCACTATGTAAGAGAACTGGTGGAAGATAAGCAAGTGAAGATGGAATATGTTAGCTCAAAGGAATAGATTGCTGACATCTTCAGAAAAGCACTACCTAAAGATGCCTTAGAGTATCTTAGAAGTAAGTTAGGGGTGATACCCCTAGCTAAGGCCCCTTGAAGCAACAACAAGGATTGACCTACATTAAATAAGTTAATTATTGAAATCTTACACATTGATGTAGAGGATACTTACTTTAGGATTTTTTCCTAAAGTAATCAAAAGTGCTAAAGTTTCAAAATAGTCACAAGTAAGGTGATAGAGGGAGAAATTGAAAGAATCTGCAAATGCTACACTTGCATGATAAGATGCTGAAGTAATGTGTTTTTGGCATTGTTGTCAAAGAGGGAGATTATTGTCAACAAACTGATCAAATCTAGAGAAAGAGGGAGATTGTCAAATCTAGAGAAAGATGGAGAAGTTAGTAGAATTGATTAACAACAAAGTATGATACAATAGATAAGAGGGAGAAGTAGAAGCAAAGTAATTAGGATAACAAATCATAGAGGGAGAAGTGAAAACTGATGGTAACACATATTTCTTTTTGGCATTTGATTTACTATTCTAATCTTGTTAGCATTTTGAGAACTTGGTTAAATAGTTTGGTCTGATGGTAGATCAGTTTGGTTTGCCATCAATGCCAAAGAGGGAGATTGTTGCAAAGAAGAAAGTTGGTTGATAAATAATGTTTTCAATCATTGTTTTGTCATTGATGTCAAACTTGCAATTTGTAGGAATGACAATTGCTTATAAGATCCAAGTACTATCAATTAGTTGATTGATGAAGAGGATTTAATCAACAAGATGTAACAAGAGCACCTAAAGGAAATGTTGAGTTATGATATTGTAATGAAGTACAAGGATCAGCTAAGACAATGGTTAAATGATGTAGTGATAACATACTCAAAGATACAGAGGTTGGCCACACTTAGAAACACTAGAAGTGTAAGTTGGAACAAGGTTGATTGCAGAGCTTGAACTAAGTTCATTAGTAAGTGTCGAGCAAGCTAGTTCAAGCCAAGAAAATTTTTAGTTGGAACCAAGAAAATGAAAAATATAGTGTGTGCCAAGTGAACTTCAAGTGCCTAGTGAACTTCAAGTGCTGAGTTAGTTTAAGTGTCGAGCGATAAAGAAGGAGCTGAGAAAACAACAAAACTTAGTGGATGTCGAGTGAATCCATAGTAGGTGTTGAGCATCAGTAAAACATAGTTGATGCTAAGTAACACAGTATGTGCTGAGCACACAAATTTAAATAGTGTCGAGTTGCTACATTATTTTAAAAGTTGAACATTCACCAAATCTAAGCCAACAAAGTTGCTACCTAGAATTTTGTGAATTAGTTGGAGGATAAGGATGATGAGCTAGTGGCATAGAATTCTATGTAAATTATTTTTGAGAAAATTCAAGAGGATTCTTCAAGATGTTTCTAGAAGGAACAAAATATGGATTAAATTCAATGAATCCTACCTAATCCATTCAAACAAAAATTAAAGTATGGAAGAATCGAGTGGGAGAAGCAATTCTAGACTTCTATTTAAGGAGTCACAGACTAAGAAGCAAGAGTTGCTAGTGTGCCAAAATTGTGAAGTGGTTGAAGGGTGTCAAGGAGAAGACATCTAGGAGAAGGAAGAACAAAGAAAAGAGATGCTACTTCGGTAAGCGGTCAAATAGAGATGATTGCACTGGTATATTGAGCATTAAGACTCAAGGCTTGAAAGGAGGGCAAGCTATCAGAGCTGTAGAGATTGAAAGCCAGACAATGTTATGAGCTGAAGAGTTATCTAAAATGTTCAAGTTAAGTTGTATGCTACAATCAGGTCAAAACCCCTTATTGTTACTTTCTAGCAATTGTATCAGTTAGGGTAAAGGAAAATCCTATGGAATTAGGTTGGTTTAACAATCATTTGTAAATCCTTTAATAGGGTGACATTCCAAGTGAATATTCTAAAGTCCTCTAACCAGGCCCACTTCTAATAGGGTGGTTAAATCCTTTAACCAAGTCACATTTAACAGTGTGTTGTAGCCTTTAATAGGGCAGGCCTTTCACAAGGCGTCACTTTAGAAGAGTGAGAATTGAGTAGCATGTTACTAGTGGTTTTTCCCAAATTGGGTTTCCACATAAATCATTGTGTTATGTGTTGATTCTTTATGTGTTATGCTTGCATGTTGATTTACAGTAACTTGCTAAATAGGAAAGTTAAAGCTTGGATGAATGAAAAAATTTGACAGGAACACTTTAGATGATGAAAAGTTTGAATAGGACATTTGGAGCTTGAATAACTGATTCACCACTCTCAATTATTCTAAGATATTTCTAACAAAATACTAACACTAACAAAGTTATGGAAAGTGCAAATGTGAAGTTTGATGAATACATAGAGGAACATGAAGTTGAACCCATGAAGGAACCTAAATAGTAAAAATCCTTTATATATATTTTATGAAGGTATGCCTACTGATGAAGGTGTTGTTAACCAAGTTTTAAACTAATAGCAAGTATCATTGATTGTCAAGTCACATACAATGAATGCCGAGTTATATTCAGGAGCTGAGTTGCAAACATAAGCCAAGGTACATTTTAATTTTGAGATAGGTATACATGAAAGCAATGTAGATCTACCTAATAGAGAAGTACGTAGTGATTTTGAAGTTGGCAGACCCATTGAAGAAAGAAGAGAAGAACCAAGATTATCAAAGTATGTTAGAAGACATCACCCTACTAAAAAAATTATTGGAGATAAAGAAGCTAGACCAATGACAAGAAATAGGTTGAAAATTGATACGTGTTTTTTGAGCATGAATGAGCCTAAGTCAATAAAATATACCTTAGAGAATGAAGACTAGAGTAAAGCCATGAAAGATTGATTAGATTGAAAAGAACAAAACATGGACTCTAGTACCCATACCAGAGAATAAGAATTTGATTGGAACCAAGTGCGTGTATAGAAACCAATAAGATGAGAATGGTGAAGTCACAAGGAATAAGGCAAGATTAGTTTACAATGGGTATGCACAAGACAAAGGATTTGACTATGGAGAAACATTTTCCCCAGTTGCAAGATTGGAAGGAGTAAGAACTTTGCTTTCTTACTCTGCATACAAAGGTCTCAAAGTTTATCAGATCAATGTGAAGTCAACATTTTTCAATGGTATACTAGAAGAAGAGGTTTACATAGAAAAAACTAAAAAAATTGTTGATCCAAACAATAAAAAGATGGTATGTAGACTACCCAAAGCTTTATATGGTTTAAAGCAAGCCCCAAGAGCATGGTATGAAATCTTCATAATTATCTTGTGAAGATTATTTTTGAGAAGATTGATGATAACAACAATCTATAGTTGAAGACAGAAGGAGGTAAAGGTATTTTACTAGCTGAAAGTTTTGTTGAAGATATCATATTTGTGTTAGAGTAATAAGATACTACCTTGTTAATTAAATCATTTTGATTTAATTATTAAGTCACTTATTATATCTAGTTTAGTTAAGCTAAACATTAGACGTATAATAATTAATTATTTTATTAATTATTATTATGCAACCTAGGTTTTACCTATTAGGGTTTTGATCTCCATTTATAAGGATTGATCTCTTTGTAATTTTATTCATTCAATTTTGATAATAGCAATCTCCTTTTTGCTCATCAAGAATGTCTCATCTGTGGATCTGGGAATTTCAACCTCCATAACTTTTGCTTCTCTCTTTTTGTGATAGGTGTTTGCATGAAACTAATTCTTGGGAGTTGTGGGGTTGATCTTTCATGAACTTCAACATGGAATCAAAGCTCTAGATCTTCATGCCCATGTTCTGTTTATGAGAAGTCTCGCTTGGCTTTTAGATTTGTGCTTTTTGTTTAAAGGGTCTCATTTTTCAAAGTTTTTTTTTTTTTGTATCAAATCTGGGGGATCACAATGTTTTGGTGCATTTTGAGCCCAAACAAACCTCATCATTGAGCTAAGAGTGCCCAAAAACCCTATTTTCATATACAATTTGTCAAATTTGGACATAGTTGGAATTTGAGGCAAAATAATATTGTTTCCAGATTGTGCACATTTTTGAAGGCATTAATTTTTTTTTTTTTTTGGCATGTGCCTCAAGGTGGGAATTTTTCAATTTTTGACACATTTCCCAAGGTGGTGAATTATTTTGGAATATTTTCTGAGGTGGCAATTTTCTAATTTTTTGTACGCAAATCAAGATTTTTTGTTTGAAAATCAAGTTTTTTGGCACATTTCTTGAGGTGGCAATTTTTTGACTTTTGACACACAAATCGAGGTTTTTTTTAAATTGTAATTTTTTGGCACATTTATTGAGGCGGCAATTTTGTGATTTTTAGCAAGAATATTGAGATTTTTTTGGCATGTAAATCGAGACAATTCTAGTATGAAACTAGCACATTTCCTAATGTAATTTCTAGTACTAGTGGGCATGATTCTAGAGGCATTTGGCATGGATCTTGAGGTGGTAAAAAATATTTTTCCTTTCTAGCACTCTTTTGACCTACATGTGGTTTTCTGGCCATAACTTGCTCATCTGGACTTCGTGTTTTGATTTAGAAGAAGCATCGAAAAGTGATTCTGAGCCTTTCACGATGGTGTAGTTTATTTGGTCTTTTGATTATATTTGGTTTTTAGTTTATGCAAAGAAAGTTAGAGGTTATATTTTGCACTTTTGGAGACATATCTTGAGACATTCTATTTTCTAGATTTTGGTCTAGGCACACCCCAATCAGTTTTTTGCTTTTTTGAATTTAGATGGATATCTTGGTTATTTCAGGGTTGGAGATTAATTTTGTTATTTTAGATTATTTTCCATGGGTTGTACTATCTATTGTATTAGGCTTATGTCTCTTTTTATCTTTGTTGAAATTCTTTTGTACTATTTTTGCAAACACACTAAGATAAAGTGCCACTCTATTGCATTTTCGGACCTTGCACATCTTTGTACTTTTTTTACTCGCACTACATTATAAAGTTCCTTGGGGTTTTTTCATGTTGGCCATATTCACCAACTTCCTTTTTCATATGAGTGTTCCATCCATGACATTAACTTCATAATGTATTAATGACATTTTCCATTATAGGTGTTTATACTTCTTTTGCACTTTCAATATTCCCAATTCTTCTTTTTGCAAGAGGTATTGCATTCAATTTCAGTGTTTATGTCTTACCTCTTAGTATTATAGGGGGGTTATGTTGGTTCTTTTTCTTTCTTGGTTTGATGGAGTGAGCTATGTATTTAGTATTTGATCCTATGTACTAGGCAATTGTAATGGCTATATACCTATGCATTTCAGTGAGATAGATCATTTACTATATAAACATTCTTTCTTTCCTATTTTTGGAGGCCATAAAGATACCTTTCATATTTGATTGATAATCTCTTCTCTACCTAGTCATATTCTATACAATGGAGGTTCTTCATGTAGTGCCTCTCCCATTTGACTTCTGTGAGTCATCCTTATGGATGCAACCTTGTTGATCTTTTGTTGTGATGGGATCATGATTGTGACCATGAGTGGTCTACACCATTGAGATGAT